>JAPTHN010000013.1:29539729-30139729 GCA_026936325.1 Platynereis dumerilii
CCAAATACGCCAGTGTTATAAAAAAAATACCAGACAAACTTCATTATGCAGTTTCATAAACAAAGTATTTTCGAAGAGAAACTTTCCAATTCATGATAATGAGCGCGTGACACTCACATAAAGAAAAAGGAAATGCTCAATAACTATATCACCTTTCTTTCATATGGCTTATAATTTTATCTAAATGTTTCCTCATAAGCCACATGGGAATAATCCGAAGTCTCAAAATCATGCCATTGCTCATTAAACAAAAGTTATTTTATTGAATCTGGATCATGTGAAAGTTATAAGATATTTATGTCTCTTTCACTAGAAGGGTAGGGGAGAGCGGGGCACAGTGAGACACTTTTTTTATTTTCAAGAGTACCAAAATGTTGAGAGCAACGAGTTAAATGAGATCAGGTCCACATTATAGATAATGACGTTGGGTATATTGTG
This sequence comes from Platynereis dumerilii, assembly GCA_026936325.1. Classification (NCBI taxonomy): domain Eukaryota; kingdom Metazoa; phylum Annelida; class Polychaeta; order Phyllodocida; family Nereididae; genus Platynereis; species Platynereis dumerilii. The sequence continues at coordinate 29,540,168 of JAPTHN010000013.1, forward strand.
CAGTAGTTTCAGGTTCCTACCTTTTACAGGTTTGGAGAAATTTTGAGTTACGTCCATACTCGTTTAGTGTCTCACTGTGCCCCGTGGGCGGGGCACAGTGAGACAGCAAGTGGGGCACAGTGAGACAGGGCATCTGCTGCCACAACTGCCAATGCTCAGGGCCTACGGAATTCTTCTATCAATTGTTGCTAAACAAACTACTGTACTCTTATAAAAGCAGCTGGCTAGGTGAGTTTTTAGGTCCTTTTTTTAGCATGTTTCAAAACTTCATCGCACAGGACACATGCATGACTTATTTAACGTGCCGCACCTGTTACACACTAATCAAAATTCTCCTTTAATGCTTCCCTTCGGATATGAATCACTAAAATCAGTAGTTTATAGAAGGAATTTTGTTTTTAATGGTGAATTGTGAACTATACATTACATTCAGGTCATTTGGAGTGTAATTTGTTATGTCTCACTGTGCCCCGCCTCAAACTGTCTCACTGTGCCCCACGCAGCTCTCTTTATAAAATTTTTCAATCCTGCTGACCGGATGTACGCAGTATGCATCATCATCTCACTAAACTAAGACAAATAATCAAGGTTTGAAACCCTGGCAATTGATTTGCATCAAATCACTTTTCTTGGGAATTATAACAAAAAGTCATTTTGCAAAATTATTTACTTTTACTGGTCAAAAACCAAAATATCGAAATTCCACTCTCGATATGCTGTGTAGGTATTCAGGATATAGGAGAGTCTCTCACTTACTTACTTTTTGTACTATACAAAAGAGGGTTGATCTGTAAACAGTACCAGTTAGACACTATGGGCTTTGTCTCACTGTGCCCGCCGTCTCACTGTGCCCCGCTCTCCCCTACTTGTAGACTTGTTAGGTCTGACCAGTGACGGTTGTGACCTCTCACGAGAATGACTGGACTCTTACAATGCAGCATGCGTCGGGTGGTGAAATTCATTGCTATGTCACGATACCATATTATTCTATAGTGGTATTAGTTTTAGTAATAAAAAAAGAAAACTTGTGAGTGTGTCAAAATAAACTGTGCTGTGCAAACATTTTCGAACAGTCAGCTGATCATATATATATACTAATCAGAAAAACATGATGACGTAATAACATTTAAGCACAAAATCAAAGTGATCCATGTATGGATATCATATATACATTTTTTTGAATTTTTATTATTAATTTATAATTCTACTAATTTTTATTTTTTATTTTAATTTTCTTTCTCTTTGGTAACACATGCTTCCTAGAGTCTGGACCGACCGCTAGGTACATAGTGCTACATTTACGAAGTAACAAAAACAGCCGAAGTGGAAACTAATAATTTTCTCAAAAAAAAAACAAAAAAAAAAAAACATGCATATGTCAAGATCGGTGAGGACTTTTAATCAACTTATCAGGCGAGTCTGGACCGACCGCAACCCATTGTTAACCAATATTCCTGACAGATCAAAAATTATGCATGGTTAAAATCAAAAATTATGCGTGGATACCATTCACCTTCACAACATTGCTAATTCAAACAAAATAAAAGTAAATCAAAATAACATTGTGCGAAAAATTAGGGGAACATCACAGTGTTGCCGGGTCTGGACCGACCACTGGTCAACATCTTTGGATTCTCTTATTTTGTGCGATAGCCGCCTTAATTGATCTTTTGAATCTACCCTTTAGTACTAGACTGGGGTGGCAACGGTCTACCAATTCACTATATCTCGGTGTGGCCCTTCCTTTCCCTCTGGAGTGGTAGAAATCTTTATTAACCATGGGTGTCATAACACCATTATCCTTATTCAGTTGGATTAGGTAATCATTAAAAATGGAAACCTCTTTTTCAAGATCTTTCTGCATCGTGGCATATTGTTCCATATGCTTTAGGCATTTGGTTTTTTTAACCTTAAGTCGATGCGAGTTCCACTTGGCTAAATCCATTGGGTAAATGGGGCAGAATATAGGTGCAGCGTACTGCATCTTTGTGTGAGTAGACAAACGATTCAGCTCCACCTGCAATTGGTCTCTTTTTGCTAAGACATCCACTTCGGAAAATACAACTTCTTCATAACCCCTTCCCCTCAAACGTTTAGTCAAGTTGCAAATTCTGATCCAAATATAAAAGTGAGCTCGCTCGTTATCCTCCCCATGGTGCAAGATGGTTAGATCTTCTATCAAACTACCCATGTCCTCAATTTTTCCGCCAGAACGAGGTCTAACTTCAGACACCTCGAGGGATGAGATTAACTCCCTAAAACCGCCAACCCTACTATCCCCAACAAGATAATTCATTTTGTGCACTGACTTACGCACTCAGAAACTTATAAATTTGCTGGAAACAAAATATACAATTGCACATTAAGGCCCATGCATTATTAAATAGATAGGTAAATAAATACATTGACAAATAGATATATAGATAAATAAATAAATACATAACAATAATAGTATAAGAGATATGACTAGTGACAGCAGTTAGAAGGACGCATATTTATCAAAAAACCTATCTGGGTGGTTATCCCATTCTGCTGCTAGTTTTGTTTTAAATACGTTAATTGATGTGCTAGTTACAGTTTCATCTTTAAGCTGATTCCAGTCATTTATCACTCTGACTACAAAAGAGTTTTGTCTAAGGCTACTATTAACCCTTAACTTCTTAAGCTTGAAAGAATGACCTCTGGTAACTGACTCAGTATTTAAGTGAAAGAAGTCCGAAAATTCAATATTATCAATTTTATGGATTATTCTGTAAACTTGGATCATGTCCCCTCTCCTTCTCCTGAAAGCTAGTGAGTCCAACTTCAGGTATCTTAGTCTTAAATCATAGCTCAGATGTGAGATGTTACTGATCATCTTTGTCGCCCTTTTCTGAACCTTTTCTAACTCTAATAGGTCAGTTTTCAGAGCTGGATTCCAAATACTTGCACCATATTCTAATATAGGTCTAACAAGTGATTTGTAGAGTGGTAATATAATTTCTTTAGACATGTTACTAAAGTTTCTTTTGATCATACCTAGACGTGAGTTAGCTTTACAAACAATATTGGCTACGTGAACGGAGAACTTTAAGCTGTTGTCGAAAGTCACTCCTAGATCTTTCTCAGTTGTATCTTTTTCGATATTAAACCCCCCTATATAGTAACTTAGTTCAGCATTGTTTCTACCATGATGAATAACTTTGCTTTTTTCCATATTAAACTGTAGTTGCCATTTTTGCGACAATTCAACTAGCTTACTAATATCCTCCTGCAAAATGGATGCATTGTCACTTGACTTAATGGCGCTGAATATTTTGGTGTTGTCAGCAAAGATCTTAACGTCAGTCTTAATTTCATCTGGTAAATCATTGATAAAGATGACGAATAGTGTAAGTCCTAAGACGCTACCTTGTGGTATACCCGAAGTTACTGCTTCCACTCCCGATGAAATGCCATTGATTATGACTTTCTGTTTCCTATCAGATAAAAAATCAGGGAGCCAAGATAGCAAATCTCCAGAGAAACCATAGGCTTTTAATTTATTCATTAATCTAATTTGTGGAACTTTATCAAAAGCCTTAGCAAAATCCAGGTAAATGCAATCTACTGCCATTCCACTATCTATGAAGCTTGACCAGATTTCCATGATTTCCAACAGTTGAGTAGTACAGGATCTACCTGTTCGAAAGCCATGTTGGTCATTTGATAAAAGAGTATGCTGTTCTAAGTACTTAATCATGTCGTTTCTAATTATTCTCTCCATTGTTTTACAACATATGGCAGTTAAGCTAACTGGCCTATAATTGGAAACCAAGTTTTTACTTCCTTTCTTAAACAAGGGTTTGATATTTGCTATTTTCCAATCTTTTGGTAATTTACCCTCTGCTAGACTTTTCTGGAATATGATACATAAGGGTTTACTTATCGGACGTCTTAGCTCGTTCAGTACTTTCGCATGCAAGTTATCCGGACCTGCTGCTTTCGAAGTGTTTAACTTACTTAACTGAGCTTCAACAATACCCGGTGTAAAAGTTATCGTACCAAGGTACTCAATACCACTCCTGCCCTCAAGGTCTGGTACTGCATCTAGATCCTCTTGAGTATACACTGATGCAAAATAATTGTTAAAGCAGTTTGCTTTATCTTCATCTTCCGTAGCTAATTGCCCGCTAGTGCTAAGCATATTAGGGAAATTCTGTTGTTTCTTACTCTTCAGTTTCACATAACTCCAAAATTGCTTAGGATTAGTGTTAATCTCATTGGCTACTTTGATTTCAAACTCACATTTGCTAGCATGTACCTGCCTGTTAGTCTCGTTTCGCACTCTTTTAAAAGCATCCCACTTCTCTATGCACCTGTCTTTGTTATACTCCTTCCATGCTTTATTTTTTGCTTTAATATTGGATCTTACTTCTAAATTAACCCAAGGTTGACTCTTTCTTTTTTTGTGTCTCCTTTTGGGAATGTACTTTTCCATGAGACGGTTTAGCTTGCTCATAAAGAAATTCCAGGCCTCACCAACTGTCTTAGTTGCTAATTCCTCCTCCCAATTAATTAGTTCTAGCTCACTCCTCATAGCTTCATAGTTGGCCTTAAAATAGTTTAGCTGGTCTCCGTATCTCACTATTTCAAATGAGAAATCAACTTTGAAACAAATTACACAGTGATCTCCCTTTTCGCCAAGTGGTGGTCTCATAGCTAACTCATCAACTATTTCAGTATTGTCAGTTAGGAGCCAATCAATGCAATTTTCCCTTTCACCTTCTCTGTATCTGGTTGGCTCTGCTATTAGTTGATTTAGGAATAAATCGTTAATTTTGTCATATATTTTAGAAGCTGGATGATTCTCGCGAGCATGTACAGTACCATTCACCCAATCTACCTCTTTGTAGTTAAAGTCCCCCACTACGATCTTGTATGTACTAATAACTGTGTTTGCTTCTTGGAGTACGTCCAATAACGCATCATTATTAGCCACAACGCTGTTTGGACTTCTGTAGATACACCCAATCAGGATACTACTATTGTTGCACATTACTAACTTAACCCACACTTGGTCATTGTACTCAGTTCTCAATTGTATCCTTTCACATTTAATATGCTCTTTGACATAGATTGATACCCCTCTGCCTGTGTTAACATGGAATCCTTCGTAACCCTCAAACTCCACATTATTATATTCATCTCTTTCTACCAAATTTTTGGGAAAAGTTTCTGTGATACATAACACATCTAGATTTTCAATATCTGCCAGTGCAAATAACTCTGAGGTTTTGTTATTAAGACAATCTGCATTGGTATACAGCATCCCTAATGCTTTTTTTCTGTATTTTATCAATTGGCTGATCGCAGAAATTTGAGGTATTTTCTATATTTTCTGTATATTCATAATCTGCTTGACTATTTGAATGCACAGTTGTGGCGTCAACAATTACTGCATTTGTGTAGGCTACAGTCGCAATGTCTTGACTATTATATAAGTTTGGCGTTAGGCTGTGGCACTGGAGTTCGGGAACTTTTTTTCAAACTTGACGAAATGATAGTTTCCTTGACCGCCTTTGACTCGGAAATTTGTCGTTGTCGATGCTCTGCTCCTAGCATATGCTTCGTCCGTCCATCTTCTAAGCTCTGTTCTTTGCATGTCATTCAAGTCTTGTCTGATGCTCAAGCTTCTGAGGTTCTTCGGGGCATTTCTTAATTTATGTAGATTCCTCAGAACATTGTCCCTGGTTTGTTGATCACTGAAACGTACTTTGATTGGCCTGAACTTTCCTTCTCCGCAACGCCGGGCGTCGAACCTTCCCAACCTCTCAGCATAAAGAATTTCAGGTTGACACCCTAAAAACTCACATAGGTCTTCCATGACTGCTGTGTCCTCTGCAACTCTTCCCTCCTTAGTTTCGTTCTCTAGCTCCGGTAGCCTGTAGACCACGATGCCTCTTGATCTCAACTCATGCTCCTTCTTTGACTCGTCTAATTCATAGATAGCCCTTTTTACTTGTACGACAACATCAACCTCCGCGTTTCTCATACTTCTTGGATTTGACGATTTAATTACTTCAGTCCACATCTTTGGCACATCTGATTTCACACATGTTGACACTCCTTCAATTTCTTTAGTGATCCTATCTCCAAATTTCTCCAAATTAGTGTCAAGTTTCTCCTGTATCATCTTCATCTGATTTTCCATGTTGACTTGTTGCTTCATAATGTTATTGGCTGATATCTTCAGGTATTCCATCCCTTCATTAATACAAAGATAACACCATGTATATGATGGATGAATTAATAATCATGAAGATTGATTCCAGATATGGCTTTAATCTCCTACCATCCTTCTTGTCATATATTGAAATGAAATATTAGGTGCTGCAATTATTATTTTTGAGTCATGCTTAATCTACCACTTACCACATGCTTAATCTACCACTTACCAAACAAAACACTTATGCCCAAGCAAAACCTTCATTATAAGAGTCCTAATTGGAACTCTTTTGTATGCCTGTCCGAGATCAGAGTATGACTTTTTTCATCATTTATGGCATGCTATGTGAATATCTGTTATATAGGCGAGGCTGCGACACTGGTCATCATCAATATTTCATGCAGAACAAGAACAACAAAAACAAGGTTCTGTGGTGAGGTATTACATGCATGCCTACAACATATGTCCACTTCAAAGGGCCATTGTTATCCTATGTTCTTTACCTGTTTAACACAACATCACACAGCCATCAAAATACCTAAAGTTGTCAATTCTACACACAGAATTTTATAAAGCAGTTCACTTAGCAAGGATATTCAATATGCCCATCAAAACAGTTCTGAGCTCAAATGTCACTTTGTAGTATGTGTATTTTGTGTATTGAGTATTGCTTTACACTAAGTGTTGCTGTAAAAGACTGAATTTCCATATCCATTACAGGTGATACTGGAAACGTTCCGCCACAACAGACTTGAATAACTATATTCGTTGAAAGGTTGTGTTCTTACATTAGAGTGTTTCGTGTTTTCCAATATTGTTATTTCATCTGTTTGTATAAATCAAACTTCATGTAGTAAACTTGATTGATATACTCTTATTTGTTCATAAGGTGAATTTGGAAGATTGCAATTATTAAAACATTTTAATTGCTTTGGTTCCAAATGATGTATACAAATCAAGAATTAAGAGTTCATTCTGAATCATTCCTCATCATGTTCAGATTCATGACATGGCTACAAGATAATAGTTGAAATGTCATCCATCACAGCCTCGATTCTAATATGTTCTGATTTGACCTTTCAACATAACGAATCGTTCATTTCTTTAAAAATTGAGATTACGTCCTACAGCTATTTGAAAAGACAATGTCAGTTTGAAATAACTGTAATCTATGATAAATCTATGACAAATCCAAACATTGAGCCTGATGATTGCAGCCAGCAACCTAGGTCCTTAGGGTTTCGGCCTAATCCTGACTATTCATCAAACTCATTTACAGGGAGGGAGTGTTATTTCCAGAAATTGATCAATAACTGCTCAATTGTCATATCTTTCAATACAAATTGCCTTGCAGGTCATGCTCTCAGCCCTTTGTCACTTTCAGTTTGATAAAATATTCACCTTTTCGGGGAACTTGACTTGAATGTCCCTTTTGGGAATTAGCATTGAAGAGATTGAGATGTACAGGGAAACCCTTGGGATCTGCTGCGATGCAAACTCGCTATCGATTTTATGCTGTTGAATTACCATATGGACACCAAAATTCTGAGACAAACATATTGGATACCTACAATATTATTACCTGGTACATTTTCATTTAATGGACAGTCTTCTTTATTTAAAATTTCCTTGACTGAACCAAGGTAGTCAAATAATTATGAATTGTCACCTCCTTCATCCAACCATCAGTCATCATACTTCACCTGTAAATTGATCATGTAGGGAATTATCTGTGGGTGTGATTGTTTCCTTATTAGTGCAGAAGAATTGTTATAAGATTGATTACCCTTAAATACTGCAACATCATCGAGGCACTCAGTACGCCATATTCTTGTGAAATGTTGGTCCAAGTCCATGTTTCTGTGAAGTGAAATCAATTCATCAATGATGTCTGCCATACAGAGGTGCTTCATCGGAAGATTTACAAAATCCACTCTTTAATAATTTCTTCGTTGAAGGTAAAAGAGCGTTTCTATAGCAATTCAAGTCTTGTGTTTTTCTTATCTGAATATCTGCAATGTTTTGGCTCAAGTCCATATTTTTCTTAGGAGGAAATCAATTGACCAATTCCCAGGAACAGTGCCTTCCTGGATGTCAATTACATTGGAACGATTTGTACTCAAATAAAAATCTGAGAAAAAGTGACATTACACATTTCAGTCAGTTACTCATGTGAAAATGTTTAATAAGCATGTCTCCTGTGGAAATAATGTAGGCAAAAAAGATTGTTTTGCATTCAATCTTTCCTTACCAAAAGGATTGTTCACATTTCAAATTTTTGCAGCATTGGTAATATCAAGCTTTAAAGAGGTTATTTTGTATTAGGTTCATCTCAGCAGATATGATAATTTAGTGGAAACATCGATTTTAGTCTTATGCATCATAAGCCAAACATTAGAAGTCGACTTAATGGCATAAGAAATGACTTTGTAAAATTAAATTTCAAACAATGTCAAAGTTATTTATTTATGAAACATGATATTGTGTGTCACAGTGTGTATGGTTACAATATTTCTTCTGCTATTCTTTTTACATTTTCTTTTCTCGCAAGTCTTTGATGTAACTCGGGTGATAAATTTGTCTTTTTTGGCTTCTGTAGTTCAGCTGGTCTCATTTCTGTGAATTTGTCAGTAAAAGCTTCTCGTGTCAGGGTCAGAGCATTTTGGTAATAAAGAAGAATTGTTATAAGATAGATGGCCCATAAATCCTGCAGCATCCACCAGCCTATGACACTCAACAAGTCGCTTGTGAATTGTTGGTCCAGGTCCATGTTTCTCTTATGAGGTGAACTAAATTAATCAATGGCTGTCCAAAAGAAGTGCTTCATCAGATGACCATGAAATTAGAAACATTGCTACTTGTAGACAACCGCAGGCAATGTTGGCCCATGCAGCCTCAGTAAACGAAGTTGTTCTACTGTAGCTACACAGGCCTATGGTATCAGATCATGTTCCCCTTGTGGTTGTCCTGATTCCAAAACTCTTTACCGGATGTTGTGTGTATTTATGTGTCGTGTTTTAAAAGTGATTTAAAAAATGCACAAAATGTCACTAGTTTATTTTTTTCTGTGATATTGACTGCAGAATCAGATTTGACATTGATAAACCATACTTGCCACAATGACACATGCATCATTTTTGGCTGAACTACAATGCACTTTGCCATTCATAAAATGTTTAACCCAGTTTGGTCTTTGTTCAGATAGGTATTCTATGGCTAATGTATACAAATTCATGAAATGGTCCACCAATATACTTCAAATTTGAAGTAACATCTGATGACATGGGATTCAATAACGAAACTTGAAGTGTTGCAAGCCTAAGACCATCCCGTCTCAAGTTATCCATCTAAAAGTTGTCATTTCATAATTATGCCATTGCAGAAGATGTTGATGGGCAATGAAACCAATACTGTCTTGTCAGAACCAGCTTCCTCCCAATTGTGTTGTCATGCCTCAAGCCATTAATTGTTCCAGTGTTGTGTTGGCTCAGAAAGTTTTGATTGTTGCAGTCTGGCCAGTGGCCACTATTTCCTCCGGACGCCTTCTTCTATTGTCAGCCACTGTTGTTGGGTGAGAATGGCTGATGTATTGAACAGCTGGTGAGTCTGTCCAATTATTGTGACAAAATTAATGTAGATGTGATATTTTTTAAATGTAATCTTACCCTGCCTAACAGTGGCAATTATTGCCATCAACCCCCAGTAACTCAACTTAGAGGGCTGCACTGTTTTAAAATCTATTGATGGTTCACCGCAACATCATTCAATTCTACTTCATCCATACCCATTAGTTTATAAGACGATGATGTAAACTCTCAAGTATCTATTTGACTATTTTTTAGAAAAAATAGAAATTGAACCATTCATTAAATCAGTACATTGAATGGGAGCGGTTCGTACCCAGTGTTCCATGCTGGGACATCCAACCCACACATTTTGGCCTGGTTTCACCAGCATGGTACTAAGAGAAGAGCCAGGTCTAAGTTAAGTCCAGGTCTGGCTAAGCCAATCCGAATCACTCAACTGAGCAGAGCAGGATTAAGGAATTTTAGTTCAATGACAGTTTACACGTAGTATGTGAACAGCTCAACTGCTTCAGGCACAATCTCTCAATTTCTCAAACACAGCCAGAGGATATGGTAACACAGGGGGGTGGGGTGGTTGACTGGAATATCAATTAATTGAATAATCACCTGCCCAGTTTTGGTGAAGAAAAGGGTTCTGAACCCCCCCTCTTCTCTTTCAACCAAGCTATATTAGCTGTTAATAAAAGTATCTAATAAGAATAATAACAACTAGTATACTAAATTGCACAGCAATTTAAAGGAAGAACTTCCCTTCCCTTCCTATCCCTTCCCTTCCTTCCAATCCCTTCCCTGCCCTGCTATTCTAGTTCCTTGCATTCCTTTCCTTTCCATTGCTTAATAGTGTGTTTAGGTTGTCCTGGAGCGAAACATCACTGTTGCTTTGACGCTGCCTGCAGTAGTCCATGGAACTGCACCAACAGGCACACATTCTCCTATATCGCTTGGCATGCAGCCAGGCCTTTTTTGGGCGATGGTACCACCCTGAAAGCAATACTTTGATGAAACCCTAACCCTAATGATTTGTTATGGACAAACCATAAGAGCTAGGAAGATGTGCTTACATACACACAGAGGGCAAGGAGTCAGCAACTTGTCAAATTAGTTTTAAGTGATTTGCAGCAGTATTTGACAAGTTATAATTTAATTATAAATGTAATGGAAAAAATATGAGGTTATTTGCAAACAATAGGGCAACAAATAAGCAACATATCATATCAATTTTAAGTGATTTGAAACATTATTGGGAGAGTTTAAATAGGATAAAAAAAATCATGGTAGGAACATGTGCTTACATGGAAAAATAGAACAAAAAATTAGCAATAAGTCAAATTAGTTTTAATTGATTTTAATGAATACTTAATGAGCTATAATTGGATATATGAAATTGCTAATGTAAAATTGGCTATTAGTGAGAGATATATGCCCTTGGAGTACATAAAAGGGCATAATTTTATGCATTTTTTGGTGTTAATTTCATGACATTTGAACAAGTAGAAGCTGAGCAATCTAGATTTCAATTTTGAAATTAAAAAAATTCTCAATGATAAAGTACTTCAAGTAGACAAAATTCCTTTGGGCATATTATGCAGGTCCATATTGGGCACCACACAAAAAATCAACATGATCATCCATGAAGACCTTCATATTTTTTTGGGCAAAATAGGTGTCGGGAGACCCAAAAAGTGACATAAAATTTTCAATGTCTGACGCGATTCTATACCGTAGGCCGTACAGAATATTGCTATATATCAATGGAAAGCTGACATTCTGAGGTTTCCAAAAATGTCCATTTTTTCTTTCTAGGATCAATATTAAGGGAGATACAGCCCATCAAATGTTCAACTTTTGAGGCCCTGTGGCACAAAAAGTATAGGTCCTAGGATGCCATACTTTTGCAATAACACTATACCCCTGTAGTAGCAACAATTCCTCTAAGGACGTGAAGATCTGACATTTCAATCATGGTTTTTCATGACATCATCCCTCAAAATTTCTCTATGCTCCGATTTTGAACTTTTTTTTCTCCAAAGCTATTCACCGTATAGCCACTAGGCTCCTTTCTGCAATGCATATTCCATTAGAGATTAACAGGAAAAAATTTCATGACATTCTGACTGACAGTTTTCCCGAAACCGGAATCGGAAATTTTTCGTGAAAATTGCCTGTAATTCCTATGTCACACGGAATTCCGATGTGTAATTCCCAGTATAGAAGGAATTTTATAGTATCATAATGTTCTGCATGTGTTAATTGAGTTATCTCTTCTAGGACAGCAGTTATTTAACATTAAAAAATGTCAAAAAGTTGGAAGAATAAGAATAATAATAATAAAGAATAATAATAACAAAGAATACGTACAATATCAATAAGAACTTCCCTACGGGAAGTTCTTAATAATAATAATAATGATTTATATAACGCCTCTTCCAGTAAACTGCTCAGAAGCGATAGTGTGGGTTGGGATTATTTGTAAAAAGTTTTAAACAAGTGGGTTTTCAAGTTTTTCTTGTAGCATTCCAGGGTCTTCATGGTGCGAACACTTTCTGGTAACTTGTTCCAAAGCTCCTTTCATACTGCATAAAATTGTTCATTTATTATTTATGGGTTATATAAATCCTTTCTCTTCCTAATTGGTTTGGTACTGTAGATGTGTAATGTTACTTTTTATGAAGTTTTCAGTGTTTGATTAATGGAAATAAGCCTTTCCGAATTTCTGAACCACTTAATTTTTATTGGAAAACTTGAATGCCTTCTGTAACAAAAATTGAGAGCCAACTTATTAATATAAACATCCAGTAACAGAACTGGTTCTCTTTGCTGCAAGAAAATCGAGCCAGAACTTAATTTTTCACTAGTATTACCAACAATTTTACCAAAGAAGCCATCAACGAAATGCCAGTCATCTTGGCCAATGTTTTATTTTGTCTCTTGAATTAACAGGTTCCGTGAGACTGTGACTATGCTCCAATGTTAAATTTGTCCCAATATATTTGTTTGTTAGATATGATGACATTTCCTTCAGCCCAACAAATCCAAAGTCCACAAGTACAGAGTCCTAGTGACTCTGGTTAGAAAGTCAGAGAGTGATGTCTAATATTACTCTTTTTAGCGCTTAGGTCAAGGATGTTTATAAAAAGAATGTATAAGTATTATTTTGGGCAATATGGTGGATATACGGAGAGTCAGTTAGCAGAAGTTGCTTATAGATTAAGATTTGTCCCATGAATGTCATAAATTCACTGATGGACACCAAGTGTGTTGATCAAGCTCACACAAATTTGGTTATCACTCAAACACTGTACTATAAATTTCCTTGGCTCTACCAAAGCAGTTACTCTGGATATCTTTTTTGTTTTGAACTTTCAGTGCACAAGATTATTAATTATCATGGACGGTGCTGATGTATAACGCAGAAAACAACTCTCTGCGAATCATAAATATGATCAGGGACTGTTTATTTTAGCTAAGTGACAACTGAAAGTATTTGTGACCTGCTCCACCAAAATGAGTTCAAAGTAGGCAATCCCTATTTTCCAGAAATCAGCAAAATGTGTCAAAAGGTCACATTTTGAAGTTTTTTAGCTGTTACAGCCGATAGGTCTACATGCCCGATTTGCTAATCGGGCTGCCTTTTGCATGCCAGACACTAAAATAGGTCTTTGTCATAATATCTACTCCCCTGACCATGCTTTGCCAATATCCCTACAAAATATCCAAAAAGTGCAACCAAGCCACATTTTCTACTGAACTTTTCCATAAGTTCTAATGTGCTATGTTAGAAACTTTGTCATAATATATTTGACAGCCATCTCTTCTACATCAAATAGTGACCAAATAGTGCCTCATGGTTAGAAACTATTTTGACACTATTTGTAGAAGAGATGGCTGTCAAACACTGCCAAATTACCTACTACACAAGGGGGCAGCACTTCTGAAGTGCACAGGCACAGGAGAGACACCTGGTGACAGGCGGTGAAATGACATCTATTTAGCCAAATTTACTTAAATTAGCCTGTCTCATGAAATTCCTGATCTTTTCTCAAAGGAAATCAAGTCATTGTCAATCTGAACTGCCAGGCACGGGTTGAGTTCTAGTTCCGTGAAGCCGCTATTGCTAATTTCTGTCCAGATTCAAAAAATTATTTCCCAAATGATGTGAAAATATTTTTTTGAAGGGGTTGTTAATCCAATAGCATTGACCAGCAAGCAAACAAAAGGCACTAAAAAAGCTTGCAAACAAAACAGTCATTGCAAACAAAGTGACATCAGGCCATGACATCACTTTATGACGTCACTTGATGACGTCACAGGCTGGCCAGTTCATGTATGCCAAAAAGTCGCAAAACCGAAATATTCTTGGTGCAGAAATTATTTCTTAAAAATCGCATTTTAATGCAATCGTCATGAAACTGCTACACAATGTAGCCGAGTGATGTCTGCATCTACGCTGCAAAGGGCGTGAAGATACATTGAACAAAATTTATTCGCCAGCCCTCTAAATTTAGACGTGTGAAAAATTTGTTTTTCCGCGATCAGAGTACCGTATAATAATAACGGTTTACCCGAAATTAATGCCGTGTTCAGCGAAGACGCAAGAAGTACCCAGGAAGGTGCTCTATCAATTTCAAGGCTTTAACTGCAAAATTGAGGGAGCGAGGTCATTTTTACTGTCATGGAAATTGTTTTTTTCTGTCTTTTTTTCCCATGTCAAATGATGCTAATAGTTTTGGGATACCCCCGGGAATCCCCATAAAATTGGGATAATTGTCCCTCACAACAATAAAAAGACCTTAACCAGTTATTTGTTGATACAACACAAGCCAATTTTGTAAATCCGGTTAACTAACAAAGAAATTCACTAACACAGGCTAGAGTTAAGTTAGTTAACCCACTCGTAGACACAATCTAGTACAGAAGTCACAAAAATTTTTCTCAAGTATTCCCTGGCTTTCATGATTTTTCTATTGATAGTCTGTGAGTTCCACGGCTCTGAACATGGTAGGTCTATATTTTGCAAAAGAGAAATAAGCTTTTTCGGATCTAAAATTTGCAATATTTTGTGTTTAAACAAATGAAGTTTTCGGCTGCTAAAAAATTTTAAACAAATTCTGAAAGCCAGGTGACATAATTCAAGTATTGACTCAAGTATTCCCTTGCTTCCATGATTTTCCTATTGATAGTCTGTGAGTTCCATGGCTCTAAACATGGCACGTTTTACAACCGAGAAATAAGCTGTTTCGGATCTGAAATTTGCAGTCTTTTGAGTTTATACAAACGACATTAGACGTTTTTGGCCACACAAAAAATTGTGAATCAATTCTAAAAACCAGGTGATAAAATGAAGGTGTTGACTGAAATATTTCCCAACTTTCATAATTTTCCTATTCATAGTATTTAAGTTTCAGGTCTCTGAACATTGTATGTTTTGCAAAAAAGTTAGCAGCATGACGCACATGAAAATCGCGATCTTTTATGTTAAAAAAAATAGAAGAAGAAATGGCCTTATTGACTGCTAAAAAAAATTGTAGATGAATTATGAAAAGCAGGTGATAAAATTCAGGTGTTGACTGACATATTCCCAAACCTTCATAATTTTCCGGACAGTAGTAAGCAAGTTTCAGGGCTGCAAACATTGCATGTTTTTCCTGAAAAGACAAGCAACTCTCCTGCATAGCATTGTAACGTCACAAAAAATAGGACCCGTAGAATAATTGGCAGCTGCCAAAAGTCCATATGGTCAGGCAAATCTCCATACGCTCAGCCAAAGCTTAAGATGGAATATCATCTGATGAAATAGGGTCTGATGAAATATCCAAATAGCATCTTGGGGGATATTTGACCTTTTCAAATATCCTCATAGTGCTATTTGGAATATCCAAAGTCTTTTTAAAAACGCTTTTTGATATTAGACACAATGGCAGTAGAGACATTGTCACAAGCAGCTGTTGGTACCACGTTTTAGCAAAAGCCCTTTTCTTTGAATAGGTAAGACCATTTTAACCAAAAGCAGATTTTAAATTATCTAAATTGGGTGTATTTCTTCATTAACTTAGTTCTTTTATTGCAATGGCAGGAAATTCAAATGCAATTTTCTTGAAGTTCAGTGCCATATCTTTGGATTGGATGGAGATATCAAGACAAATGAAACATCATTTTAAAGCCCAATTCCAGTAGAACAAAGTAAATTTCACAATTGAATATGATAGGAGGCCGACTTTGAACCCATTTTGGTGGAGCAGGTCACATTTGATAATTTGAAACACGATATGCACAAACTTGCAAGTGTTGTCAAAATAATGCCTGACAAACTTCATCTATATTTTCAAATTTGACATGCCCACGCAGTTTCATAAAGTATTTTGGAAGGGAAACTTTCCAATTGATGATAATGAGCATGCAACTCTCTCATGACGCAAAAAACAAATGCTCAATTATAATATCACCTTTCCCTCATATGGAATATTTACTAGTTTCCTCATATGCCACACAGGAATAATCTAAGTCTTACAATATTGTCATTACTCATTACACACAAGTTGTTTTCATGAATCTGGATCATGTGAAAATTATACGATGTTTATATTTCTTTGATTTGAAAGGTATGATGAACGAATTGATAATAATTACAATGAAGATTGATTCTTGATATGGCTTCAATCTCCTCTAATCTTTCTTGCCATATGCTGCATTGAAATATTTGATGCTGCAATTAGTTTTTGAGTCATTCTCAATCTACCATGTACCAAGCAAAAAACTCATCAATCATACCTTTCAAACAAGTGCTCAATCCATTATTAAAGCAGTCCTTATTAGAACTAATTTTAGAAAAGTCTGTCAAAAGTCAAAGTATGACTTCTTTCATCATGGATGGCATGCTATGTCAAAATCATTTTCTCACACAAGGCTACGACACTGGTCATCATCAATATTTTATGCAGCATAAGAACAACAAAAACATGGTGCTGTGGTGACATATTACATGCAGGCCTGCAACGCATGTCCACTTCAAAGGGCCATTGTTATCCTATGTTCTTTACCTATTTGCCACAACATCACACAGCCATCAAAATTCCATTGTTATTTCTACACGCAGAATTTTATAAAGCAGTGCACTTAGCAAGGATATTCAATATGCCCATCGAAACAGTGGCGAGCTCAAATGTCACTTCATAGTGTGTGCATTTTGTGTATGGTGTGTTGCTATACAGTACCTGTTGCTGACGAAGACTAACTTACCTCAACTAACCACCACAGGAGGGATGAGAAAGGTTGCAATTGATCAAAGGACATATCAACCATTAGTCGTGGATTTGGAAGAATGGAATAACATCAAAAGGAGACAAAATTATGTTTATCAACTGAACTAAAGAATTTGATCATTATGCTCATAATATGACTCACAATGTAGCTAGATAATTTTTTTTTATTACATGACCATGCACATCAACGGTTGGACTACCATTCGAACTAGACCTACACTCATCATGACAACATAAATTCCCCGAATAGCCTATACATTTGATGCTCTAAACCCAGCCACAATTGAGTCGTCACCCAGTTTTCCTGATCAACTTCTTGGAAGAAAGTGCTGAACAGGGATTCATAGCCATAAATTTCACTACTGCTGCATCTCAATTTCTGACCACGCCTGCGGTTCTTTTGAAAGTGGCCTGTCTCACCCACAATTCCAACAGGCTCTTTGATGTTGTTGCGAATGATGCCTTTGCTGGTTGATATCTTTCTCTGAGTATTGCCTCCCAGAACATTTTTTAAGGATTTATGACTGGGCATCATGATGCACAACTTCTAAAAAATAGTGGCTGCCCAAGTAGATCAATCATATATACTAAAATCACATGCTTGCCAGAAGGGAGTGTGAACTGTTGCGCTGACTGCTAACTTAGGAATTGTGCCGATTGCCACAAAGACGACATGTTTGAAGATATTTTAAAAATTGGATATCAGAAAGAGGACATAAACCAAATTAACAGCAAAGAAGAATACTCTTGATATCAGACGTAGCTCAGTTTTGAATGCATACAAGAACTACAAATTAGGATCACCAAAAATTAATGTAGCTTGACGAGTCTCTTGAAAAATTGATCTCCCAGGTATGTCAATTTAGGAATGACTGGGAGAAAAAAATCAGTCCCCGGCCTGAGAGACCATTTGGTCTCCCAGTTACTTTGTTTAAGAAATGCACTGTAATGCCTCCGTCTATTATGCACAACTCACAATAGGAGTGAACAGGGGATTGAGGGTAAGAACTGAAGTGAGTGAAATGGTGAGCATCTTCTATAGAGTAAGCAATACATGAGAGAAAATATTTTTTGTTATACTGTTTAGTGTTTACACCATCACCTGTTTTAATTTATTGCCATGTCAATCAGACTTTTCTCTTTAAACAGGACATTTCACCTGTCACTTGAAGACTTGAAATCTGATATCTATCAATTAGCAGGGCAATCTGGCTGCTGTTTGCCCTGCAATAGCATCATATTATTATCCTGTTTGTTAATGATGAACTAACGATTTATTAATTGCAGATGAGACGGATAGCCGAGGTATATATTTTTCACTATTTCACATGTACACGAATTAGTAAACCTGCAAAAACGAACATATACACAAATTTAGCATTCGTGTTAGTGTGAAATATTGCAATTCACGAATTTGTGAAGGTGAAATTACGAACATTGCAACCTTTAACTTTGCTAAAACCAACTCTAAACCTAATTTTAACACTAAACCCTAATGATATAGCACTTCCACGAATGTTAGGATTAGCAGATACACGAATGAATAATAAAGCACATTCACGAATGTTAGTTATTACATGTACACGAGCACCTATGCTCGTTTTTTCATGTCAAGGAATTTTTTACACCTCCACGAATTCGTGAACATGCCAAATAATGAAAAATATATACATGGATAGCCAGATCATATGACACAAGCAGTAATATTTCAGGGCAAGAAAATAAGTTGCCAAACAATGAGGAACAAAACTACTTGCTAAATCTTGACTTCTATGACTTTGGTACTTCATTTGTGTTTGTGTAATTACAATTTTGATCATACGTGTAGCACAGAATACATCTACATTTCATTGAGAACATGGCATCAACAACATCATCTGTATGAACACACTTGAGGACCTAAGTACTAAAAACAAAGGCTACCGTTTTCAGGAACATCGCACTTATACAAATTTGTGCTGCATCATTTTGCGACTTATGCTACATCATTTTGCGACTACCTTATGAAAACTGTGCATGCAATAATAATAAACCATCTATTTGTCTAACTATCTACATATACTTGCTTTGAATCTATAAATTCTTCAGACCAGACTGGGCAAAGATGTGCACATGTGGGCTCTCAAATGAGAAAACTGAGCTTGGCAGGCTTGGCAGGACTGGCCTGATTTTGTGTACAGTTTTTCTGCCTGAGGCATGTCATCTGAGCATATGGCAATTAGCCTTTATTTAGGGGATTTGGGTCAATGAAGTTTCTCCTTTGTCTTTGTTTATATCATCCTCAAACATCCAAAAAGTCAAGCAAACACGATCTCATGTTTCTTGAGTCCTCAGGGTAATGCCTGACGTTTCACAAGTGAAAGAGGGTCATTATAACATGTCTGTCATGAAATGACGTACAAAACTATTTCAAACAATATTTTAGCCTGAAAAATTGAGATGTCACAAAAACTTTTCAAAGAACACACATAGTATAATCTGACAAACATTAATTTTTATTAAGATCTAATTAAACCAATTAAATACGCTAATTTTCTGGTTCATGCACATTCTTGCACTAGCAACACAATGTCTAGCATGTTATTTTTGTTAATATATCAGGTGATAAAAAAAAAAAAATATATATATGTAATTCATGAATTTTCATGAGTCTGAAGTAACAGGACAAAATATAATAAGTCAGTGAAATAGAAGTTTATTTTCAATCCAGCCAGAAAAACACATTTTTTACTGTTAGACATTACAAGGAATACAATATGCTATATAAGTATGTACAAATCATGTCAAAGAAGCTTCTCTCTACCAAAGATTGCAATAAGATTGTAAGCCGATTGAAATGTTCCTCCAACTGAAAAAATGTTGAGCAGTAAATCTTTATAAGACACAGTAGGCACATGTCTCAAGAAAAAAAAAATAGCAGAATTAGAGCCTAATTGTTTCTGCTGTCAAAATCTAGAAACTAAGCATGACATGACAATATATTGCAGTATTAAGGATTTTATGGTAGGATGTGGCAGGAATGGGGGCTCACAATAGAAGCAATATTCAGATTAAACTTCACATTAATTCATCAATCATACCTTTCAAATGCTAGAGCTGTAAATATTTCATAAATCCCACATGATCTGAATTTCATTACAAAATATCTTGTATGTGGATAATGGCACAATTGGTTTGAGCAAGACCTGCCTCGAATACGAGGGGTTTTCCATATTAAGTTTTGTCCAACTAGTCATAACTTTTGCTAGATTTGATGTAGAAACATAATATTTGGGTCAGATAATATTGACGTAATTTGCAAATAACACCCAAAGAATCAGATCATACAGAAAAAAATATATACTTAATCTGTTGCCATGGAAACCAGAAGTCATGAAATGCGGCCAAGATTTTCCTGATCTCACTTAAAACGAACAGAACACCTGCTTGCATTATCTGTGTCTTGACATATTGAAATGAAGTATATTCTTATTTCTTTTTCATGAAATATAATCAGTTAATTGTAAAATCATTAATAACAATGGAAACTGGTCTTTTTGTTACACCTCAGTTACTTTAATATCACTCATTTAGTTTCTCAGTTTTTTACGAGATGAGAAATTTTTTGGATATGCGTGACATCATTTGTAACTGTTACATTTTTTCATTTAAGTGGATAAAACTAGCAGAAAGTGTAAGAACCTTTTATCATACATATAAGGAAGACAGTATGAGTGACAGAACCAAATAAAGATTGTACAAACTTTTTCTGAATGAAGAGAAGACACAATGGAAAATGTCAAAACTGACTTTAACATGAAGACTGAGGTATCATACTCAGAAATGGATAGAAAGTATGAGAAAACGTATTTACAAGGTCCCAGTCAATATTTTTGGAAGTTGTGGCATTGACTATGAATGTTTCTATACATCTTGTAATAATTACATATTTTACACGATATGACAAGTATGTGTCTGTTAACAAGCCCTCGGTCGCATTTCATGACTTTGGTTTCCATAGCAACAAATCAACAATTTACTTTTACTTGTATGATATGATTGTTTGGTGATCATTTGCAAATTATCTCAAAATCAACTGACCCAAATATCATTTTTATATTTAAAATCTAGCAAAAGTTGTGACAGGGTGGACAGAACTTATAGAAAACCCATCGTAAAGAACAAAAAGTCTGCGAAACACCAACTGTGATCTAAATATAAGGACTATGAGGCATTGATTTTTTAAGGGATATAAGGTTATAGGAAATGTACTCAGTGTCAAGTTCATTATTACAAGAATTTGTGAAATGTTAGGGATTATTTTCAATATGTTCCTTGTCCTGTAACCCTGGTAAAAATTACATTTTTTGCAAAGATATAATGAATATATGTCCCTAATAGTGCCCTGGGCCGCATTTCAAGACTTGCAACAAATTAACCATTTATTTTTGTTTCTATGATCTGATTTTTTCAGGATCATTTGCATATTCCTTCAATATTATCTGACCCAAATATCATGTTTCTGTATTTAATATTGTAAAAGTTATAGCAAGTTGGACAGAAGTTTTGGAAAACCCCTCGTATGAGGAAACTGCAAAACATATATGGAAAAAAGTAACAATTATTCAAAGATGTAATGTGAATAGGCCTATGTAATTATGAGAACAGTTCTTAGAATAGTAATATCAAAGATTCTTTGTTTAGATATATTTGAAATCTGAAGACTTTATATAAGCATACACTGTCTGTCGTTTTTTAATTTCTTTTTTTTTGTAGATACGAATACTGTTAGCTTTGCTTTTCACTGTTTATAAATATACAATTTTACGCTCTTTATCTTTAACCAGGACGAGTTGGTGAAACAGATTGTATCTGACTATAATTTTTCTGAATAAACATATTGATTGTTATTTTTATTCTTTTTAAAGCTTTTACTCAATTAGCAATCTATAAGAAACCAATTTTTTTTTGTCAGTGACCAACATTTTCATAAACTGTTCAATAACTGGTTGGCCAATGGCCTTCCTTTTCAATCACTATTGCCAAATAGGTCATGCTCTCTGCTGTCTGACAGTTTCAGTCTGATAACATATTCACCTTTTCTGGGTTCTTGAACTCAATGTCCCTTTTGGGAAATGCTATTGATTTTTCCAAAAAAAGGAGAGATTGAGATGTACAGGGAAACCCTTGGGATCTGCTGTGATGCTAAATCACCATTGATTCTGTGCTGTTGAATTACCATATGGACACCAATATGTGAAAGAAACATATTGGATACCAGTGATGTTATTTCCTGATACATTTTCATCTGTTGGACATTCGTCTTTCTCTAGAATTGCCTGGACTGTCCTTAGCCAGTCAAATATATATGTGTTGTCACCTACTTCATCCAACCATTAGTCACCATAGCTGTAAATTGATCATGTAGAGAATTATCGGTGGACATGATTGTTTCCTTACTAGTACAGAAGAAATGTTATAAGAATGATTGCCCATAAATCCTGCAACATCCACGAGGCAATAACACTCAGCAAGCCAGTGTTATGAATCATTGGTCCAAGTCCATGTTTTTCTGATTAGGTGAAGTTAATTCATCAATGGCTGCCAAAGAGAAGCACTTAATTCATATGATGACTAGCTACATAGACACACTCTTTGAAATGTTCTTTGTAAAGATGAAATAGCTTTCCTACATGATTGTGGCTTGAAAATAATCAAATGAGTACTTGAGAGTTTCCATCACCATCTTATAAACTAACGGGTATGAATGAGGTGGATTTCTATGATATCGCAGTGAACCATCAATAGATTAACAGTGCAGCCCTCTAAGTTGAGTTATTGGAGGCTTATGAGGTTCGATGACAGTAATTACCACTCTCAGGCAGGGCAAGAGTTGCATTGAGAAATACTGCATCTACATTCATTTTTGCTGCATAATTGGACAGACTCAACAGCTGTTCAATACATCAGCCATTCTCACCCAACAACAGTGGTAAACAATGAGGCGAGGCGTGTGGAAGCAATAGTGGCCCCTGGCCAGACTGGAACAATCAAAACTTTCTGGGCCAACACAACACTGCAACAATTAATGTCTTGAGGCATACCTCTGGTAAAACATCAACACAATTTGGGAGGAAGCTAGTTCTGACAAGAAAGTATTGGTTTCATTGCCCATCAACATATTTTTGCAATGGCAGGCATTATAATATTTATTATGAACTGACAACTTTCTTGTAAAGTAATAAGCTGAAGACAGGATGGTCAAAGGCTTCTATCATGTCAGTCCCAAATTAAGATCCATGTCAGGATATGTCATTCCAAAGTGTCAAGTACATTTTTGAACTATTTCATGAATTTGTATACATTAGCCATGGAATAGTTGCTCATTTGAACAAAGATCAAACAAGAGTCAGACATGATAGATGGCTCCTTGGTTCAACATTTTTATGAATGGCAAAATGAGCTTTTTAGGTCAGCCAAAAAAGGTGTTTGTGTTTATGTAGTAGGTGTGGTTCAAGAAACAATGTCAGCGATCACAAAAATAGATGAAAGTCACAATTTAACTGATGATTAATGTCAAATCTGATTCTGTTGTCAATATCACGGAAATGATAAGCTAGTGCCTTTTTTAAATCGCTTCTAAAACACAACATAATTATGCAAAAACAGGTAAAAAGTATTGATAAATCATTCAAGACTAAACAAAAATGGAGAAAAATATAATGCCTACATCTAGCAAGTGCAAGTTTCAGTACTCCATTTTACACTCATTGCTAAATTTCCTAAATGGAAACAGGAAAACTGCAAAAGGAACATGTCCTTTTGGAGATTAACTGACACCATAGGCCCTTTTCGCTACAATAGAACAACTCTCTTCACGATGGTTGCAATAGCCAACATTGCCTGTGGTTGTCTGTAAGCAGAAATGGTTCTAATTTCATGGTCATACGCTGAAGCACTTTTCTTGGGCAGCCATTGATTAATTGATTTTACCTCATAAGAGAAACATGGACCTGTGCCAGCAATTCACAAGTATGGCTTTCTGAGTGTCATAGGCTGGTGGATGCTGCGGGATTTATGAGCCATCTATCTTATAACAATTCTTCTTCATTACCAAAATAATATGACCCTGTCACCAGAAGCTGTTACGGTTATTTCACAGAAATGTGACCTGTTTAACTGGGGCAACTATTCTACAGGAACTAAAAATAAAGGAGTGTGTCACTTGATCTAATACATCAAAGACTTGAAATAAAACAACATTGCAGGAGAAATATTGCAACCATACACCCTGTCACACAATTTCATGTTACAGAAATCAATAACTAAAATCCTGGAGTTATTCTGAAGATTTACACAACTTTTTCATTTGAAGAGCGGAGGCACTAATGCATGCTTCACAATACTTCATTGTCAAACCATGTTTAGCTCAATGAGGAGTACAAAACAAGTTATTTCCCACTGTACTGTAATGTCATGTTGATGCTCGTGATTCAACCTTACAAGATAATTTTAAAATGAATTACAGTAACAATGCTAGAATGCTCAAATTTTGCATGAACATTTTCTTGATTGGGTGCCAATTCTGAATGAGTTAAAACTGCTTGCTAGGATCAGTATATTTTCAGTAAATACTTGAATTTTCAGTAGCTGTTAAAAACATTAACAATTATGCCCAAAAATTGTTATCATTAAAAATCAATTTTTAACTTGTTTGAGTCTGAAACTGAGCATAGCAGTGCACAAAGAATCTCGAAGGATGCAGAATGAGAGATTCAAGGAATTTTGAAACAGACCCAAGAGCTGCAAAAACAAATTTATTGCTGGAAAAGGGCCTCCAAATGAATGGATATTTAATGGGAATCTGTATAAATGCCAAAATGGAAATGTCAAAACAGCTAATTCAGAATTATGAGATGTCTTTTCTGTTGATTTAATGAATATTTGAAAAGATAATTTGACTTGCGATTGAAGTATTGTTGTCGAATGAAAGTGCTTTAGCAATCATCTGCTGAAACTTGAATTGTAACCATTTTTTTTACCACAAGGGTTTCTTTCTTATAATTTAAACCAAAATATTCTCATTAATGTCATTTTGCTACCATGCTTGTTAAAAAAACTGATTACAGCATCTTGGAAGTGTAAAACATGAGCTCATAGGGTGCATTCCATCAGGAAATATATAACAATACATTATATGTGCTCTCCACTCTTAATTGCCAAACCAACAATGCAACTCTATGGATTTATTTTTGTCTATGTATAACAGACCTTTTGTTGAGATACTTCAAAGCATATGGAACTTCAAAGCTCTTTTCATACTGCATCAAATTCTTCATTTATTATTCAGGGGTTATATAAATTCTTTCCTTCCGTAATTGGTTTGGTACCGTAGATGTGTAATCACTGTGATGTTCCTTTTTATGGAGTTTTCAATGTTTGGGTAATGGACATTTCTACTCTTGCAAATTTCTGTACCACATTGACTTTTTTATTGGAAAACGTCAATACATTCTGTAACAAAATTTCGGAGCCATCTCGTTAACATTTGACAGATAAACCAAACATCCAGTAACAGAGGCAGCATTCAATGCAGCAGAAAATCGAAACTGACCCCTATCTCATTTGAATTTTTAATTTTGCTCTAATATCGCTAAACAATTCAACTGAAGTATCCGCCATGCAAGTGCCAGTTATCTAATCCTGTGTTTTATTTTGCCTCATGAATTAATAGGTTCTGTGACTGTATATGTACTCGGAGGATGAATTTGTCCCAATTTATTTGTTTGTTAAAATTGATGACTTAAGCTTTAGCGTCCAAAGGGAAAACCTAGTAAGTCACAAATTGGGTCAAACTGAGTTAAGGTCAAAATATAACTTCTGAGACATGTTTCTATATATTCTTTAAGTTTAGATTTTCAAGAAGTGGCCTGTTACCCCAGAATGACACTGACAAATCCCAGTAAGCCCATCTCTTACTGCAAGAACTGGAACTTCAAAGTGGATTATCTCAGAAACTCCAAAATGTGACTTACTGGGTTTTCCCTTTGGACGCTACAGCTTTTGCATGACAAATCCTATATCCACCAGTATAGATCGCTAGGGCTTAGGTCAAGTATGTTTATGGAACGAATATATCTTTGTATTATTTTGGGCAATATAGTGGACATACGGACAATCAGTTCTCAGAAGATGCTTACAAGTACATTAAAATTCTGAAAACCACAAATGCACAGATAGGCACCAAGATTATTATTTCATTCAAATGCATGCATATGTGCATTAACAAGGAAAATGTAGCTTTAAGAAATCGATCACTAATAAATTGGCTCATATCATTTTGGTAATCCCTCACACACTCTGTCATACTCTGGATTTACCTGGCTCTAACAAAGCAGTTACTATGGATATCTTTTGTGTTTTGGACTTCCTGCGCACGAGATCATTAATTCTCACAGACAGTACAGTACAGATATGTTAAATAATATGCAAAAAACAAATCTCTGCAAATCATTAATATGCGGAGAGATATTTATTTTATTTAAGTGACACCTGAATATTTGATAATTTGAAACATGATATGCACAAACTTGCGAGTGTTGTCAAAATAATGCCCGACAAACTTCATTTATATTATCAAATTTGACTTGCCCATGCAGCTACATATTTTGAAAGGGAAACTTTCCAATTTATGGTAATGAGCATGTGACACTCTCATAAAGCAAAAAATAAATGCTCAATAACTATATCGCCTTTCCCTAATCTGGAATATCTAAAAGTTTCCTCATATGCCAAACGGGAATGATCTGAAGAAAAACAATAGGCCTAAAATTACTCATTAAACAAAAGTTATTTTCATGAATCTGGATTATTTGAAATTTATGTGATGTTTATATTTCTTTCATTTGAAAGGTATGATGAATGACTCAATAATAATGAAGATTGATTGTATATGGCTCCAATCTACTACCATCCTCCTTGCCATAATATACTGAAATGAAATAGTAGATGCGGCCTATGGTTTTTGAGTCATGCTCAATCTACCATTTACGAAGCAAAACACTTATGACCGAGCGCTCAATCCTTCATTATAGCAGTCCTAATTAGAACTAGTAATGCCATGTCAAAATCATTTTTATACGCAAGGCTGCGGTACTGGTCATTATCAAAAACATGATTCCTTGGTGACGTTTCACATAAAGGCCTACAACGCATGTCCACTTCAAAGGGCAATTGTTATCCTATGTTCTTTACATATTTGATACAACATCACACAGCCATAACAATTCCATTGTTATTTCTACACACAGAATTTTATAAAGCAGTGCTCTTAGCAAGGATATTCAATATGCCCCTCCAAACAGTGGTGAGCTCAAATATCACTTTACAGTCTGTGAATTTTGTGCATGTATTGTGAATTGCTTTACACTACCTGTTGTTGTCAAAGACTAAGTTTCCGCAACTAACTATTATAGGTGCGAGCAGAAACACTGCAACTGATCAACAGCTGTATACAAGTGGACTGCTCTTGTATTGTCACAGATCAGAACATATGCTGTCTTGTGTTGCCACCTAGTGACTAGTGTGCTATTCCGCGAGCTCCTGCGAGCATCCACATACTTTCAACCACAGGAACACACACAATTTTGTCTGGAAGACACCAGGGCTGTTTCTGAGTGTGCTGATGGCCTTGTCTACTTCCTTAGAGAATGTGATTGCCGAGTCTGACTCTGGTATACAACGATGTTGAATAGAATTTTGTGTATGTGCAATGAAATTGGAACTATTTCTTGGCACAGCAATGCTGTAGCATAGAAAATCAACGTTTGTGCCAGGTGGCAGCAGCATGCAGTTCTCATTTTCACCAGACTGGATCAACAGGCAAAAAACCATTAGACATGGATTTGGAAGAATGGAAAAAAATCAAAAGGAGACGAATGATACTTATTGGCTGAACTGATGTTTTCGATCAGTATGCTCTTAATACAAATCACAATGTAGCAAGATAAAAGTTTATATAAGTCATCCATCAGGACAAATGTTGGGCATTGCGGAAGTGCACTCTAAAAAATGTCGGGACAAATTGGTTTTTTAGATTCAAAATGGTTTTTAAAAAAAATCCATGTTGGTTTTTTGCATTGAAATTTGGTTTAAAAAAAAAAACATTTTGAATCTAAAAAACCAATTTTGTCTGAAATTTTTTAGAGTGTGGGCATCTGCTTGGAAAATGTTTTGGCTGACTGTATACGTGTGTGCTGAAGGTCTGTTGATGTGAACAAATTGACAGTTTAAGAAAGTTTATTTTATTTTTTCGCTATTATCTTTTCTCCGCTCTGGATAATTTGTTTAGTTTTGCCATTTTCTACAACTGTTGCACTACATGTACCATATGAACTAGTCCTATAGATTCATATATATATAATATCATGACAAGGTGAATACTAGACATAGACATAGACATATTTATTTCCCAACATACACTGTACATACACCACATATATAAGGATCATTTTCACAGTAAAAAAGGACAATACATATGTTGGGGGCAGTCAGCCCGAGTAAATAAATATTACTATTCCCATTCGGGGGTGACTGCCCAAATTAAATTAACAGATATTTACAGAGGAATATTGATATTAGTATGATTAAGAATACTCTAAATATCCTACGTTTGGTGTTCTCATTTCAGTGACCATTGTGTCGTTGGCCCAGTCTTCCTGACCAACTTCTTAGTGTAAGCAAGTGCTGAACTGGGATTCTTGGCCATGAATTGCACAACTGTTTCATCTCAATTTCTGACCATGCCCCTGCAGTTCTTTTGAATGTGGACTGTCTCACCACAATTCCAACAGGCTCTTTGATGTTGTTGCCAATGATGGCTTTGTCAGCTAATGTCATTCTTTGAGTACTGCCTCCGTCTATTATACACAACTAGCAATAAGACAGACAGACCCACAAATTTATTTAGCCGAATATGAATATTATATACAACATCTACATAATTAAACATTAATTTGATCATACATACAGGCACAGGCGATGCTTACTTTGCCTAATTCAATAGGCCTTATTGTTTGCAACCCCTATTATCAAGCTTTAGATAAAATTTCATGAGCAAAACCAAAAGGCAATTAGAGTGAGCTTGGACGTGAGAGTATGGAAGGGTTAGGGTATACTCTAAAAAATGTCGGGACAAAATTGGTTTTTTAGATTCAAAATGGTTTTTTGAAAAACCAAATTTCAATGCAAAACCAACATGGATTTTTAAAAAAATGTATGTTGGTTTTTTGCATTGAAATTTATCTGGTTTATGGGCATACGCATGGATTTTTAAAAAAATCCATGTTGGTTTTTTGCATTGAAATTTGGTTTTCAAAAAACCATTTTGAATCTAAAAAACCAATTTTGTCTGAAATTTTTTAGAGTGTAAGAACTGAAGTGAGCATCTTCCTCAGGGTAAGCAATTCAGGAAAATATTCTGTGCTATACTCTTTACAGCATCACCTGTTTTAATTTATTGCCATGTCAATCAGACTTTCCCTGATATCTATAAAAAGATAGGTAAAACTTTATTTCACGTTGGTGATGACATAAAAACAAAGAACATAAGCTATAAAGCTTTTAACCGACAGGATTCTATCAATTAACAAGGCAATCTGGCTGCTGTTTGCCCTGCAATAGTATCTTCTAATCATAATAATAGTCATAGCAGGAATCTCATCTCACTCATAAGGCTTTTTTCTCTCAATCCCTAACATCTTAAATTACACTCCTAAGCCTGTCAATTCATCTGAAGTTCCCGATAGGGCAACTTTTAACTATCAAAATTCATTATTTCCATAGTTACACAAATATATCTTGGGAATTTGCCAAAAAAACATGTTTTTTCACTTAAATACATCCCACCTCTATAATTATCTGCCACAACAACGGCTCTGATGCATTTAATATTAAAGGTAATTGAATTCCGCATCTTTTGATATGCAGACTGACCTTCTATGGTCAATATATCTACCCAGTTACCAGATATTCCTATTGGAAGTTTCACAAAAAACACATTTTCCCCATAAAAATCTGGAAGCTTAATATTTCTCGGCCACATCAAGGCCAGTAATGCATATCATATTGCAGGCCACTAAATTCTGCATCTTTTGACAACTGATTGAACTTCTATGTCGAATATAACTACCCAGCTCCCAGAAATTACATTGCGTCAATGCGTCATGCATTTAGAATATCATATTTCCCAACAACTCTACTCCCTCAGTGTTTGTAGTGCTGTACACCCTGCTGTAGCAGTTCCAAACAATCCACATTACTTCATCTAACTGAAAGCTGACTGGAAGCTGCAAATACGAGCTGGCTTCACATTATTCTAACCTGCGAAGAACCTGGAACTCGGTGCATTTTTGAAAAGCAAGAAACCCTAACGGGTGAACAGCTAGTTAATATTATAATCCATCTGAATATGATATCTTACAGTCAAAAGTGAATTATGTTGGTGTGTATCATGTGATAGTGATGATTTTTGGGTAATTATTGAAAAAAAAACTGACCCCCCCCCCCTGGGAGAACAAAAAAAATTATTTTATAATATTATATACCTATCTTCACATAATTTGGTTGTACTTGCATGTGTAAAATATCCTGGATATGTTTTTTGTTGGTTTGAATGCCCTGATGAAAGTAAAATATTATAAATTTGAAAATAACTTTTTTTTCAAATACAACATGATTCAGTACCCTAGCAACTCTAGGCATAAAACACATGGACATTTTAGGCAGAGCAGATGCCTAAAATCATTAATAATTTCTGTCTTATTTAAATTTGATGGCAAAGCTTTTGCATTCTACAGTCTGAATAGCTGATTTTGTTTTCGATTTTGCAAAGACACTGTTGTTAACTTTTAAGAATTAACTTCAATATTTTATAATTTGTCTTTAATCTAAAAAAATGTATTACTGCATATGCTATTTTGTAATAAATTTGCCTTTCGTTGATTGTCCAATGCCTATATAAACATAGGCTGTGCGGCAGCAAACCCTCGGCATCGGACAATCGACGAAAGGCAAATTTATTACAAAATAGCATCTGCAGTAATTGTAACAACCACTTCAAATTCCCTGTTTAGCCTACAAACCTGTAGATATTGTTATAGTGACAAATTAAAAGCAATACATTTTTTTAGATTAAAGACAAATTATAAAATATTGGAGTTAATTCTTAAAAGTTAACAACAGTGTCTTTGCAAAATCGAAAACATAGTCAGCTATTCAGACTGTAGAATGCAAAAGCTTTGTCATCAAATTTAAATAAGACAGAAAACATTAATGATTTTAGGCATCTGCTCTGCCTAAAATGTCCATGTGTTTTATGCCTAGAGTTGCAAGGGTACTGAATCATGTTGTATTTGAAAAAAAAGTTATTTTCAAATTTATAATATTTTACTTTCATCAGGGCATTCAAACCAACAAAAAACATATCCAGGATATTTTACACATGCAAGTACAACCAAATTATGTGAAGATAGGTATATAATATTATAAAATTTTTTTTTTTGTTCTCCCGGAGGGGGGGGGTCAGTTTTTTTTCAATAATTACCCAAAAATCATCACTATCACATGATACACACCAACATAATTCACTTTTGACTGTAAGATATCATATTCAGATGGATTATAATATTAACTAGCTGTTCACCCGTTAGGGTTTCTTGCTTTTCAAAAATGCACCGAGTTCCAGGTTCTTCGCAGGTTAGAATAATGTGAAGCCAGCTCGTATTTGCAGCTTCCAGTCAGCTTTCAGTTAGATGAAGTAATGTGGATTGTTTGGAACTGCTACAGCAGGGTGTACAGCACTACAAACACTGAGGGAGTAGAGTTGTTGGGAAATATGATATTCTAAATGCATGACGCATTGACGCAATGTAATTTCTGGGAGCTGGGTAGTTATATTCGACATAGAAGTTCAATCAGTTGTCAAAAGATGCAGAATTTAGTGGCCTGCAATATGATATGCATTACTGGCCTTGATGTGGCCGAGAAATATAAAGCTTCCAGATTTTTATGTGGAAAATGTGTTTTTTGTGAAACTTCCAATAGGAATATCTTGTAACTGGGTAGATATATTGGCCATAGAAGGTCAGTCTGCATATCAAAAGATGCGGAATTCAATTACCTTTAATATTAAATGCATAACATCCGTTGTTGTGGGAGATAATTATAGAGGTGGGATGTATTTAAGTGAAAAAACATGTTTTTTTGGCAAATTCCTAAGATATATTTGTGTAACTATGGAAATAATGAATTTTGATAGTTAAAAGTTGCCCTATCGGGAACTTCAGATGAATTGACAGGCTTAGGAGTGTAATTTAAGATGTTAGGGATTGAGAGAAAAAAGCCTTATGAGTGAGATGAGATTCCTGCTATGACTATTATTATGATTAGATTATTTACTTCTTTGTTTATGATGAATTGACAATTTATTAATTGCAAACAAGAGATGGATTGCCAGTTCATATGACAATGTTTCGGTGCAAGGAAATGAGTTAAAAAACAATGAGGAACAACTCTATTTGCTAGTGATGCGCGGATAGTGAAAATAGCCGGATACCGGATAATCCGGCAACACCAACTGCCGGATACCGGATAGCAACCGGATAGTTGGAACCGGATAGTAAACATGCGAAAAAGGAAGTTTTTCGGCATTTGTGGTTGATTATGAATGTTTTTTATGAGAGCTGAGACATATCGGTCCGGCAGGAGGACTGTTCCTCTGATGGAATGTTTTTGGTTTTTTTCTGTAACTGAATTCTGATTTTGAAGATGGTGAAATAATTTTGTTGACTCTGTCGTGTAACTTTCCTTTGGTTATTATCAAAATTTTAGCCTTTCATTAAGTTTTGAACATGACAGATATCCGGTTCTGATATCCGGTTCTGATATCCGGTTCTCATACCCTCATTTTGCCGGATACCGGATATCCTGCAAATTTCACTATCCAGCCGGATACCGGATACTGTGCCGGATATCCGTGCATCCCTACTATTTGCAATATCTTGACCTCTATGATTTTGGTACTTCATTTGTGTTTGTGTTATTACCCTTTCGATCATAGCATGGAATAAATCTGCATTTCATTGAGAAAATGGCACCAACGACATCATCTGTATGAACACATATGATGACCCAGGCACTACAACCAAATGCTACCGTTTAGAAGAACATCTCACTTATATAACCTTGTGCTTCACCATTTTGCGACTTATGCTAGTACACCATTTTGCGACTACCTTGTGAAGACTGTGTGTTCATAATGCATTAAAAATAAACTATATACACGTAACTATCTAACATACTTGCTTCAAACCTATTCACCCCATCAATTCTTCAGACCAAACCGGGCAAGGGTGTATGTAGGCCTCAAATGAGAATATTGAGCTTGGCAATGCTTGTCAATGCTGGCCTTATTTTGTGTATGCGTATGCCCATAAACCAGATACAGATTCAAACGTGATTTTCGTAAGTGGAGTTCTTCTGCCTGAGGCATGTCATCTGAGCATATGGCAATTAGCCTTAAATCAGGGGATTTGGGTCAGTGAAGTATATTCTTTGTTTACATCACCCTCCAGCATCCAGAAAGTCGAGCAAACACGATCTCATGTTTCTTGAGTCCTCAGGGAGATGCCTAACATTTCACTAGTGAAAGACGGTCATTATAAAGCACCTGCCATGAAATGGTTTGCAAAACTATTTTAAGATGTATTTTAGCTTGCAAAATTCTGACTCCATGAAAATATTTTGAAACTCGAGTTGTATAATCTGACTAACATTTCATTATTATCGTTTTCATAGCTACGTGTTTTTTCAAGTTTGCAATTTGCTTCATTCCAAAAACTGTGATGTCAGAGATTAGTTGAATAATTTCGTTTATTACAAGCACAGATTTCAGGAAACTGATGAAGTGCAGTGACACATGGATGATGTATGTTTCACTTGTTTAGCTTGCCCTGGCTGAAAGATGCTTCAATGAACTATAACTGAACCAAACAGACTACTGAGCCTCAAAGGAGAACTTCGCAATACTGACAAAGTTGTTTGAATTTTTGATGAGTGGTGTCTTGTGAAAAACAGCAACACATTTTGCTTGGAAAACAATGAGGTTCAACACTCAGGTTAGACATGCGTCGTTTGTTTTTTTGCACACAAATACTAACATTGCCTGACAGTTTTAAATTCCTTTGTCATTAACTGTGATGTCAAACTCTGAACTGATATGT
The DNA here is from genome assembly GCA_026936325.1 of Platynereis dumerilii. Lineage (NCBI taxonomy): Eukaryota > Metazoa > Annelida > Polychaeta > Phyllodocida > Nereididae > Platynereis > Platynereis dumerilii. Next base: position 29,574,459 of record JAPTHN010000013.1, read on the forward strand.
CACAGATTGAAGATTACACCAATCACATTGACAGATACCGGATGACGTCACGGTTTAACTTCAAAACGAAGTTTTAAAAAAACACATAGCTATGAAAACGATAATAAACCAATTATACTGAACTCCTTGGGTCACATACATGCTTACAATGTCTCAATCCAGCCAGTAAAACTCATCTTTTACATAAGAATATGATTCTCAGTGCAACATGTACTATGTACAGTTCAAATAATGTAAGTTTCACCTACCAGAGATTGAAAAAAAGGATGCAACCCAATTGAAAAATGTTACTCTGACTAAAAAATATTGAGCAGTAAATCTTTATAAGACACAGTAGGCACATGTCTCCAGAAGAAACATGAACAGAATTATGGCTTAATTGTTTCTCTTGGCAAAATCTAGAATCTGAGCATGACATTACAATATATTGCAGCATTAAGGATTTTATGATAGGATGTGACAGGAATGAGGGCTCACGATAGAAGCAATATTCAGATTAATCTTCATATTAATTCATCAATCATACCTTTCAAATGACAGAGCTGTAAATATTTCATAAATCCCACATGATCTGAATTTCATGACGAAATATCTCATATGAGGATAATGGCACAATTGGTTTGAGCCAGACCTGCCTTGAATATTAGGAAACTGCAGAACATATATATGGAAAAAAGTAACAACAATTCTTCAGAGAAATAGATGTGAATGTGAATGTGTAATTATGAGAACTGTTCTCAGAATAGTCACATCAAATATTCTTTATTTAGATATATGTAAAATTGGAAGACTTTTTATAAACATACACTGTCGTTTGTTGTGATGAAAGTGGCTCACTTAAATAAAGAATTGTTTGGGACACAAATTTTTAAGTGTTTTTTTTGTGTACATATATGAATACTATTAGTTTTGCCTTTCACTGTTTTATATATATGATTTTATAACCAGGACAAGTTTAATAGTGAAACAGATTATATCTGAAACTATAATTTTCCTGAATAAATATATTTATAGTTAATTTTATTATTTTCAAACATCTACAGATTTTGTTGAGAGACTTTTCAGGCTGTGACACTGGCATAATTATGTGAAGCAGAAAAAGAAACAAGAAAATGGCAAGGTATAAATGATCAAATCATACACAGTGCGCATTCCAGATATATTCTGCACTCTGGCACTCACCATACTCAATGTCAATCATGAGAGTCATTATAGTTATAACCTCTGAAAATGGCAAGATTAGAGTTTGAACCCACATCCTTATAAGTACAAGGCAAGGCCTGTTTACCACCATACCATTTTAATGGTACTTTCAGTTTGGTATCATATGCATTATGTCTGTTTGATGATGCATTTCATGGTTATACTAAAGCTTTTGTTAATCTGAGACTCACAAATATATATGAGGCAGTGCACTTAGCAGCACATTCAACACATCCGTCTACATTGCCATGAGCTTGGATCTCACTTATCAAGTCAGCAGCTTGTCTTGCTGTACACTACCTGTTGTTTACAAGGATGAAACATTATGCAAGATATGTGTAAGATCATCCCTAGTCAATACAGACATGCATTGTATGTCCTGAAAATTGTCCCTCGTCATGTTTTTTCAGTTTAAGAACAGTTTTCTTCGACACGTGGTCAGGTTTTGCCCTCTTACATTTAATCCAGCATTCTTCAGCTCCATCATTGTATGCATTAGTCTTCGACAAATATATATTTTACATCGGCTCTTACCATGTCCATTAGGCTTTGCTACATATACAACAGACATACGATGGTTGCCCTGAGCTGTATAATTGTGGAAGGCTTATCACAAACTTCATGTGTTGCACAACAATACATGTAAGTAATAAGTCTATATTCAAATTCTTACATAATTTGAATCGAGCATAATTGCTCAATAATGATGTCATCCTGGAGATGCGGTACATCTATATTTACAGATGAAAATGAAATTTTGAAAATGTGTATGATGTAATTATAGTTTATTGCAGTTATGACGAAAATATATGAAATTTGTACACAGTCTTCAAAAGAAGCATAATTTTAACTGTTGATATAGAATATTTTATCCCTTACTTGCGAAATTGAATATATATTGGAGGAGAAATGGTTTTGAAGTGACAAATGACTGAAATATGATATACGTACAGATTAAATACTTAGTGTAGTGAACAGATGACGTGGGAGAAAGAAGCTTCATGTATTCTAATCAATGAGTTACTGTCATTAAAGAAATTGTAACTTTCAAAAAGCAGAAAATGAGTGATTTTTTTAAATTATGCATCTGTTCAGAGCTTTATCATATAGTAGAAAGCTTGCCACACATTTCCACCCAGATAATCTACCCTAGACGAATCCCACCAGCACCGCATATGATCATTGATTTACGTCACGAGCGTCTAGGCCAATCATCATCCAGGATTCCTCTCCACTTCAAAAGTTTACCGGCTATTTGCGCGGAGACTATTTTGTCCTCAGAGACCTAACAACTATCATTTTAAAGATCTCGGAGAGATCTATCTATTGCAGTTAGAATCGTATCTGTTCGACTGACGGAAACGCGTGAATAGACGTTATCGTCCTCATTTGCATAACATGCTTGAAGACCTGTTCATTGGTTAGCTTTGTGGGTGTGTCTGACATAATCACTGAAGGCTTCGCTGAAGTGCACATTTCATAAGCTGCATGCCATTATATGACAAAATAACTTGTCAATAATAAGTAATCTGTTTTGCATATTGTATGTGTTGCATAGGCTATTTTAAATGCCATTTAATCAGTGTTAATCAGTCATGCTTGTCACTGTATACATCAGTGATACCCATAGAAATACATAGAACGGGCATGAGGCTCTGGCAGATGAAGCAACCGAATCCACCATCTTGGAACTGCCCTGTATCCCGACACAATGGTACCGTGATATCACCAATAACAGTGATGTCACTTATAACAATGGCATGAGGTCACATCATAATTAGTCTATTGTGACGTCATGTCTCAGGGCAGTTCCAATATGTTGGATTTGGTGACCTCATCTTGAGTTGGCTTCATACAGCCTCATGTCCGTTCTATGTATTTCTATGGTGATACCATTTAATTTTGTCTCTGAGTTATTTACCTAACCTTATCTTGTTCAGTTTCTTGAGCACAATTCTAACTCCTTTCACCTCTCTTTGCCCTTTTCATTAGTCCAACCTCTGATCATTTCTCTGGAAGAAAGCTGGATTCGAATCTACTTATGCACCTAGCTGTATATTGTATGGGAAGTCTATCAAGTGATGAACTCCAGAATTAATCAATTTGAGATCACTTTTCGCTGGCAGGAGCATTTGGTCTGCTAATATCAAACCAAAATAAAAGATAAAAAAGAGCGCTCGGAGATCGCATACCTCAGCCTGCCTTGAAAAGAAGACTCGGACTGAACACAACTTTTTAATTCTTGATATCTGTTATCGATCAATAATCAAGTAATTTATACAACATTAAAACATTTTTTTGTAATTTTAATAGAATATATATATGTCAAAAGGGTGACCATATCAGAGAAACGATTTTTCAATAGGCCGATTGGAGCTCAGTATTTAATGGATAATGGCAATCAATCAATCAATATAGAACATCAATCATTTTTTGTGATTCAGATTTTTTTTTAAGGGTGACCAATACTGACCATGTCAGAGAAACTGTCTTTAAATGGGCCCATTAGAGGTATTTGAAATGGACATGGCAATCATAAATCAATCTATCTATCTACATATCTATGTGTTCGTCTTTCTATCTATTTATGCCTCTATCCATCTGTCTGTTATTTTCTCTTTTTTTTCAAGGATTATTTGTCTTTTTTTCCTGCAAAGCATAATAGAGTAAAATGAACTAGCAGGCCAAGAGAGTTTACATTTTTACAATCTGTTCAGCAATTCTGAATCGTAATTGAATCTAATAAATTACAGGAATTTATTGATTGTCATTGCTTATTGATTGGCGTTGGTCAGTGTAATCATCATCAAATACAATATTAATGGCCGATCATCCAATCAATCTTAGCTTCAGATCCTTTTTATTTGTCAACATACATATCAATTGCATAGAAACTATACTATCAGTTGTGTATTCCACTACAGTTCATGCAGCACGGTAGAGGACTAATTTTGACTTTCTTTTACTGCAGTGCCAAAAAAGCTCCAATCTTCACCAAAATTTAATCAGGTATTGTGCAGCACCAATGAAACATCGTGCCAAAGGAAATCTAGATCCATTGAGTATTCTTGGCAGGAGTCGATTAACAAACACACAAACCCACAAGCACAGATCCCAGAAACTGCCCACCCTCACAATACTTTTCAAGGATTATTTGTCTTTTTTTCCTGCAAAGCATAATAGAGTAAAATGAACTAGCAGGCCAAGAGAGTTTACATTTTTACAATCTGTTCAGCAATTCTGAATCGTAATTGAATCTAATAAATTACAGGAATTTATTGATTGTCATTGCTTATTGATTGGCGTTGGTCAGTGTAATCATCATCAAATACAATATTAATGGCCGATCATCCAATCAATCTTAGCTTCAGATCCTTTTTATTTGTCAACATACATATCAATTGCATAGAAACTATACTATCAGTTGTGTATTCCACTACAGTTCATGCAGCACGGTAGAGGACTAATTTTGACTTTCTTTTACTGCAGTGCCAAAAAAGCTCCAATCTTCACCAAAATTTAATCAGGTATTGTGCAGCACCAATGAAAACATCGTGCCAAAGGAAATCTAGATCCATTGAGTATTCTTGGCAGGAGTCGATTAACAAACACACAAACCCACAAGCTCAGATCCCAGAAATTGCCCACCCTCACAATACTCCAGCCCTGCAGGCTGAGTAAAAATGAATGTTGGAGAAGTAAGCAAATTGAATGTTGAGGGAGCCTATTTATTTAAAAGCTTATTCGGGCGATAGTGTTGTCCCCTCTTTGTGATTAGTTTGCAAGTGCACCATTTTACTTAGAAATCAGTAACTTTAATGTTAGGACTTCCTTATAAGGGGGCGATCATTAAATACTCGGTGGGGGAGGGGGTGCTTGAAGATTTTTTCCTGCCAGAAATTGTTTCATGGTAATTGTGGATGCCAGTAACTATTATTTTTAGCAGGTGACATCCACAGGTATTTGCACAGACAGTTACCCGGACTGACCATACAGTCCAGTTAAAATTACTTATACAGAATATCAATTAACTAATAAAAGAGTGTGCCTAATTGAAACAATACAATGTTAAGTAATCATTATAAAGAAAACTATAACCCCCCCCCCCCCAACCTCAGGAGATGTAATATTAAATTACCCGTGCACAGACAACTTCCTGCTTTGTCAGGCAAATGTCAATATCAATCTTTTAATGATTTGGGAGGGATCCTTACTTTCTTGCTTTGATAACTCACATCAACAATATATAGAGAGGCATTAAGGATATCGTGACAGAAATGAGGGGCTCAAGCAATACTCAGAATTAATCTTAATTTCAACTCATCAATCATATCTTTCAGATGGCAGAGCTGCAAATATTTCATAAAATCCACGGTGTCGGCATTTCATGACAAAATCAATGCCTCAGGGGTCTTGGAACTATTTAATTTATTAACCAGCTTTGTCACACAGTATATAAAAGGTGGCTGTGGCACTTCGAGAAAATGCTAGACAATTTTCTTTTCAAGAAACATGTTCATGAGTTGCAGTATGAAACTGTTCTCAAATTGTAATATGAACATTTGGCAGTTTTTCCAAAAATACACACAGTGTTCTTCAAAAAGTTTCCAAAGATGAAGGCACAATAATTTACTTAAAGGTAACACGCAGATAGAAAAACACAGGTATGTCCACTTCAAAGCTACTTTGGTACCGTATACATTAGGTCTGTTTGATGACACATTTCTTGGCTGCCAAAAAGCTTTTGTTATTATCGTTTTCATAGCTACGTGTTTTTTGAAAACTTCATTTTGCAGTTAAACCGTGACATCATCAGGGTATCTGTGAATGTGATTGGTCTAATCTTCAATCTGTGACATAGCAGTTCGACATCACACACTGAAATTCACTAATGGGGATCAATTCATGTCTTCCAGCTCTCCAGGATCACATTTTGTCTCATTTCTGTTGGTAATTGCCTAACTTTGTGCTTCTCATTTCATTTTTGCTGGAAAAAAACTTTGAAGTTTGACTCATGGTGTTTAAGGGCAATTAACTGCCCATAAATCATCCAAAATGATACATACGTTACTGTCTCCAGTCTTGATTTAACACATACTTCTTCCTTTCCCAGACTACTGACTCAGTACGGCCACAATGGTCTAGTTTTCCTTTATTTAGTCACATAAAAGCTTTCTGATGCGCTCATATAATTTGAGTATTTGCAACTTGTTTCCCAGTGGCAGCCAAAGGAACCTTTGTCTCCAACATGCTGATACATACGTTACCACAAATTTCATGTGTTTCTCACAATGACTATGATTGACATAATATAAGCCAAACCCCTGAAATGTATCCAAAATGTTGCTGTTAGTCAAATGAAATAAAGCTTTTTCACTCTGTTATTAAGCTTAATCTTTGATAAAGGACAAAAAGGCTAAAAGTCTGGAGTTATATTTGTGTTGATACATACGTTACCAGTACTTTACCACACATCAAGACATCAAAAAATCATGCAAATCAACAAAATTAATTCACCCACAAAATGATTATTATTTCTTCTTTCAATGCATGATATGACTCAAGTGTATCATCTAAGTCAGTTTCAGATATAAGTCATGAAATATCCTTAAAATACATACGTTACGGATACATACGTTACCATCAGCTAGGACCAGCCTAAAATGTTACAAGTTTTATGCAGAATTTTTTGTAGAAATCTCTCAGTGAGACATCCAATGCTTACCTTTGATACAATGAAATGTATTTAAAATACCACTGGAAGTCAGTAATGGATTAAAGCCACTAAGTTATTTTGTTTCTAGTTTTATGAAGATAAATTATTTCCCTCAGTTTAAAGAAAATTCCCCAGAAGTTCGAAAGCAAAGTAGACCTTTGAGGATGCTAGTGGAAGATATATTTCCATAATCTTCATAAGACCTATCTTAGTATCCCTATGAAACGCTAAATCAGCCAGGGCAACTACATGACACTCTTTTAGAAACAAGCCATGTTCTTAGAATTGATGTACAAAAATCGGTAACATTATGTATGGATACCTATGTCACCTTAAAGTTCTTTTTCCTTACCTGGATAGGCTAATATCACTAGCACAAATACACAATGCTGATTGAGAATGACAAAGGTGAAATTGGACTGCTACCAATGAAAAAGCAGAGAAATAGTGACAAATTAACAGAATTTGGTCCCAGCAGCCAAGTTGTCAGTCCGGTTAGAGAAGAAAACAAACAACTTTTTAAAATAATTAGCCCGAAACGTAAAAAACAGAATGAACCCACTGAGGCTGGTGACAACCACAAATTAAGTATTTTGCATATGATTCCAATGCAACTTGTAACTTAGTAGTCGGAGCCTCTTTCAGTTATGATAATTTCTGGAACAGGGAAATGTTTAACATGTTTAACACATACATGGGTATACCCCTAATTATCGAGAGAACTTGATCAAGTATAATTTCACGACAGTGAAAAAGTAATTGGATTGCTAAGCCTGATTGTTCATTATGGTTAGATCAGTCAGATTTCTTGTGAAAAATTATTACCCGAAGCAGCTACAGACCAATGCAAAGTCATATGCAAAATCCAGTCTAGCGTTGTAACAAGTGCATCAATTACAACCACGTGCTAATGCGATCCTTCAGAACACAATGTCATGTATAATTCAGCTTTTTGTATATTCTGGACGACAGATATTTGCAATTGATTGGATGTATAACAAAACCAGAGTTGAAGGAATGACAATAGTGATATCTAAGCCAATCTCAATCTATTTCGAGTCATAGCTATGTAACACAAAGAAACTTTTCAGTCAGTTTGCTGTTTTGTGAATGTTGCAGGACTTTTAATTATATTATTGATACATACGTTACCATTCACTAGATTATTCTCAGTATAGCATCAATCTTGATAAGAAACAAATGAACACAAATTTTGCATGATCATAATTATTTATGTCCATTTCCCACTTTGCAATGCTTTTTCTGACTATTCAGAAGTATTCTTGCACCAGCAACTTCAGTCTAAAAGTCAATTTCAGATAGCTAATTTCTTGAATTGGCAATTTATCATCTTATAGGTTATGTGGCAATAATCATAAAATAATCTATGATGGGATAAAATCAGTATAAACTATTTGTGGCAGCTCATTTATGGCATTGTAGACATGAAATTAATTTTCACTTGAAGAGAAAGCCCACTCAAGTAGGTAACGTATGTATCACAAGTAAAAGTTAAGCATTTCAATCGCCAATATTTCAATTGCTGTATTTTGGAAACCGATTGACTGGTGCAATTGAAAATGCAGCAAAACACATATCAGATACACATGATTATTTGGTTTACTTTTCATCATCATCGCAAGACTTTTATTTTTGGTAACCTCACAACCCTCAATCGATCCCCATTAGTGAATTTCAGTGCACAGTTTATGACAAAGGAAATTAAAACTGCCAGGCAATGTTACTCTTTTTGTACAACCACAAAAAACAACTTCTGTCTAAGCTGATTATTACACCTTGACAGAAGAGCATCTTTTTCAATGTTTCCCAAACAAACCCGGTTTTATTGTTATTCACAAGACACTCGTCCAGTTTCAGTTTCTTGAAATATGTGCTTGTAAAATACAAAGTTATGCAACTAAATCTGTGACATCACAGTTTTGAGATAAAACAAAGTGCAAACTAGAAAAACACGTATCTATGAAAACGATAATAATCTGAGACTCACAAATATATATGAGGCAGTGCACTTAGCAGCACATTCAACACATCCGTCTACATTGCCATGAGCTTGGATCTCACTTATCAAGTCGGTAGTTTTTCCTGCTGCAAACTACCTGTTGTTTGCAAGGATGAAACCTGTAGGGGAAACCAGGGCTGGTTGTCACAGGGGCAGGTTGTCACAGTGTTTAAAACTTAAACATGCTACTATTTCTATTTAAATTATGCAAGAGCACTGGCATTCTATATGAATGTCAACAGGGAAGTGACTTAAATGTATTGGGTGAATGAATACGTAGATCATTCGAAATCTTGATGTCCTATAGGACGTTTTTTAAAAATTCGGCACTGGGGGCAGATTGTTACATATTTGGGGCAGGTTGTCAAATGTTTGTTTAAGAGCTTGGATCCCGGAAGGTGGACTCTGTAAAACAGATCAAGACTAAGACATGTTATTTCGGCCATGATGAGGAATCCTTTACTTGCCCAGTGACGACATCAGCAAACACGCTACTGTGTACAAGGGTGCTACAAATGAAGGCTTATCAAGCAACAGGAAAGCATTCTGATCAGGAAGAGGATGATTACGAATTTTTCCTGCAATTAAGGTACCATGTTCTCATAGCAGCTAAGACAGATACATGTTTGAAAAAAATTCATCGTGTGAATTATGTGTACACAGGCTTTAAAAGGCATTTTAATTTGTCGTAGTGACAAACATAGTTTCATTCTGTCCCTAAGTCGTTTGCAAGATCTAACGTTTTTGAGTTCTGTTAACATAATTCTCATAATCAATACATAACATGATACATAAGAGGTATCTCTATTTGGCTTAGCTATCACTCTTGACTCTAACCATTACTCAGGAAGAAAACTAAATCCAAATCTGCAACCTTCTTCGGAAAGTTTAAGTGGTGCACTTTAGATACAAAAAGAAAGCGAGGTAGCTCTTTGCTGAACTCTCTCTCAAAAAATATAACTTGAGAAGAAGAAAAAGAAAATTGACTCTTGAGGGAGTTCTTATTTTAAGCAAATTAATGTGATAAAATTTTTCTAGTTCAAATACAGCAGGTCATTTTACTGAATCAGTTATTCTGAAATAAGGAATTTCTTATAAGACAACTTTGAAATGTCAGCAAGTTACGAAAGGGTAGGATTGCTCAGTTGGTAAAGAGACTTATAATCAAGCTCATTCTTCATTTTGTCAATTGAAACAATACCGTGAAATATTTTAGAACATGTTTTGTACTATGCCTTCCCAAAGATAACCTGTAATTGCTGCACACAGGCACAAGTAGAGTGCTAATCTGTGCTATTTCTCCGATGATTGCTCTCCTGATGGGAGTTGCTAATGTTACATGGAGTACCCACAGGCACTCTCCAGTATTAGGTGATGTTCAGTAAGAAAAGTAACTTAATACAGACAGTACAAGCTGTCAGTTCTGGTGACTACCTGTGGAGTACCCCCATGAGGAGTTCCAGCCCAATATCTAGCAGTCAACAAACCAATTTGCTGGTTTTAGGGTGAAAATAGCAATTGAGGGGATTGCAAATCAAAGACTGATAGGCAGGATAATATTACGCAGGTGGGACTATTGGGGTATGAAAATAAATTACAATTCGATTACTATGCTTATGTTATTCCACAAAGTTCAATTAATCACCTTGTTATTTGCAATATCTTGAGCAACATATGGTTGATATGGTTCATTATACGTTTTTCATAATTGCTGACAGTCTTTAACTCTTTATACCAGGAGTAATTCAAGGAAACATGGTTATTGTACACAATTATTTCAAAAGCTTGTAATGAATAACGATTTGAATTTTATCTTCAGCACTGCCTGTTGGTACGCACATAACAGGCTCAAGCCGTCATAAGAAAACCATTGACTTAATTGAAACCTTTGTCTCACAGAGAATGTTACACACCAAGTAAGGTTACTTCAATGAACAGCAATTGCTTGTTTTAGAACTGTTTTAAAATTCTGATGTTTTCAAGGAACAACTATAAGTTTCACTGAAGTAGCTACATGTATAGAAGAAAAGAGGATACAAATATCAGATAGCAAATGTATAAAACATTTAGTGTACCGGATTCTTATAGCAGCTAAAACAGAAAGCATGTGTAAATTTTATGTACACAGGCTTCAAAAGGCGTTTTAAATTTGTATGTTTATGTGAAAATGCTGCATCTTGTGAAGTTGCATATTTAATGAAAATGGTTTAGGTATGGTCTTCGGCTAAATGGGATCTACTTACATGAAGACTTAGTGAACTGATGGCGTGGGAGTAAAGGAGCTTCATATATTTGAATCAACAAGTAAACATGCAGACAAACAACTGGCATTAAAGAAATTGCAGCTTTTCAGAAATATGGACAAGTAAAATTTTCTTGCACACACATGGAAGTTACTCCATGGCTGTCCTGAGCATTGTTATTTTGGAATGCTCAACACTAATTTTCATCTAGGCCGCATACCACATTTACTGTGCCACTAAACAAGAAAACCTGTTTTTATCGCGGTGAGGACATTTAGATGTCTTTTAATTGATCATGCAAGAACGGTTCCTTAAAACCATGTATCGAAGTGACTGACATAATTTCATTCTGTCCCTGAGACATTTGGGAGACGCATTGTTGTTGAGTAAGTTCTGATGTACATAATATGAAATATTACAGGCATCACTCTCTGCCAGTCTGCCTCTTCTATGACTCATGCCTCTAGTTATGACAGTGGAAGAAAAACCAAATCTGCAATCTTCTATGGAAAAGGTAAGTGGTGAACTTTAAAAACAAGAACAAAGTTGATGCAGCTGTTTGCCGACGGATGCCTTTTGGTCTGCTTGTCTAAAACAAAAACAAAAAACAAAAAAGAAGATAACTGAAGAAGAAGTAAAGCAAATTGACTCTGGTGGGAGTCTATTTATTCAAAAACGAATTCAGGTGATCACTTTTTATCTCTTTCAACGTCATTACTTACCAAGTGTATCATTTTACTGAACAGAATGATTTGAAAGTTAGGACTTCCTTACATAAGACAACTTTGAGATTTTTCAGCAAAATTCAATTTCAAACTCTGAATGATACTGAGGGGAGAAGATACCTTGTCTGGCAAACTGACATGTAATCCATTTCTTCATACATATGAATAATAAAGCCTTTTTTAAAACCAGTATGAAGGTCCTAGTAAAGATGACAAATAATTGCTACACACAGGCAGAGGTAGAGCAATTTGGGCTAATTTGTGCAATTTCTAAGATGATTGCTCTCCGGAAGAGAGTTTGTAATGTTGCTTGGAGTGTCCTCATAAGGAGTTGCAGCCAAATATCTAGCAATCAACATAGCCATTTTCTGTGCAATAATAGCCTGTATGCTTATCCTGCTTGTTTTACGGTGAGCATTACAATTTGGTTGATTGCAAAGCAGAGATTGATAGGCATGCTAATATTACAAATATGTAGTAAAGAATATGAGACATATTTCATTTAGTATGCTTCCTTATATCAAAAAAGTACAATTAGCAACAAGGTTATTTGCAATAACTTGACCAATATCAGATTGATAGTTAATTAGTAGGTTGTAATTAATTCTGTCATTTTCTTGTGAGGATACGATCAGTCCTCCAAGGGCACTTGCTTGTTTTATATACGTAACCATCAAGACAGCAGTCCTTAGATCATTTAGTAATTCAAGCCTCTTTTTACTGTGAGAAGTAAACCTACTACATATATGCATACATTGTGTATATTCTATCACATTTATTATTTTTTGTGACAGAACATTATATGAAACCTTTCTTTGGGTGGCCTGGAAAAAATTATAATTTTTATTAAAAAATCACCAAAGTGTAGCAACACAAATCTTCCGAAACCCAGAAAATTTACCAAATTGGGAATTTGCCATAGTCAGCAACTTCACCTGACTTGAACCTACTGCACATCAAAGGGACATCTTGGAACATTCTATGCAAAAGAGGGAGGTTCAGCTTATTTTAGAATAACATGGTCCTGGCAAGTTTGATAATCCTATTTATTCAAGCATTTTGATCAAGAGTGTCCATGAACGAAGGTGCTGTCAGATTATTTCTTTGCCAAAGGATATCAAAATGATACCTTGGTATTACTTATATAGCAATTTGCAGTTTTCTTTCAAGTTGCAGTTTCACATTTCTCAGATGTTCCATTTGCCCTATTCCGAGTCTTTCTCAGCATGTGAGCTTATTGATTGACATACTTTGAGCTTATTCCTCCCACACCATCACTTACTCATCACTGAAATCTCATAGTGACATCATCATTTGTGAGCTCACTGTGAGCTCACAGTGAGATCACATTTTGACCTCAGTATGCAAGATTTCTGAGAGCTCTGCATGAACAAGCGATGCATGAGGTCAGCAGCTATGAGGTCACTGTGATGTCTTGATGATACCCTGAAGCATAACATCACCATGTGAGTTTTTTGTCAAATGTTGACTGGGTTTGTCTGCAGGGCTGTTGGTTGGTATGCATACATGTGTCATAGACATAAGTCGTCATAACCTTTGAGTTAATTGAAACCTATGTCTCACAAAGAATTTTAGACAGTACCTAGGCCTTCTTCAATGAACACTGCTTGCTTCTTTAAGAACTCTTCTAAAATTCTGATGTTATCAAGGAACCAGTATGATTTTCACTGAAGTAACTACATAAATGTATAGAAGAAAGGGGGATACAAATATAAGATAGGAAAATTGTTTAAAAAACGTTGTGTAACGGATTCTTATAGCAGCTGAGACAGAAAGCATGTGTAAATTATGTGTTCACAGGCTTCAAAAGGTGTTTTAAATTTGTATGTTTATGTGGAAATACTGCATCTTGTGAAGTTACATATTTAATGAAAATGGTTTTGGTACAGTCTGTGGCTGAAATGGGATCTACTTACCAATAGAGCGAAGACTTAATGTAGTGAACTGAAGGCGTGGGAGTAAAGGAGCGTCGTATATTTGAATCAACGAGTTCACATGCAGAGAAACAACTGGTATTACAGCCTGAAAATTTGATATGCAAAAACAGTGGACTGCGATGTTGCATGTAAAAATGGAACTTCGTCCGTTAACATGCTGATGATTTGTCATGATCATACCCGTTAATTTTTTCAATGTGTCATCATGCTGATGATTTGTCATGATCATACTCAATACTTTCAATGTTAATTTGATTCATCCCGCTTTTTGATGACAGGAAAAGTAGTATTTTCTTTCACACATATGGGAGTTTCTCCATGGCTGTCCTGAGCATTATTACTTAGGAAGGCTCTACACAAATTTTCATCTATACTGCATACCCTAATGATTCTACCACTATACAAGAAAATCTGTTTGTATTGCAGTGAGGACATTTCAAATGTCACTTGACTGATCATGCCAGAACCGGGTGTGAAACTATGTATTGCAGTGCCTGACATAATTTCATTCTGTCTCTGAGACATTTGGGAGACACATTCTTGGTGAGTTAGTTCTGCAAAAATAATTCTCACTATCACTCATGTACAGGGTATGATGCATTATCTTCTATGACCCATGCCTCCAGTTATGACAGTGGAAGAAAACTATCCAAATCTGCTATCTTCTATGGAAAAGGTAAGTGGTGCACAAATAAGAAACAAAAAAGGTTCAGGTAGCTCTTTGCTGACAGATGCCTTTTGGTCTGCTAGTCTAAAGCAAAAAAAAAAGAAGAAGATAACCGAAGAAGAAGTAAATTGAATTGACTCTGGTGGGAGTCTATTTATTCAAAAGCTAATTTAGGTGATGCCGTTTCTAGCTCTTTCAATGTGATTACTTGCCATTTGTATCATTTACTAAATGGAGTTATTCAAAAGTCAAGACTTCCTTTTATAAGAAAACTTTGAGATTTCTTAGCAAATTCAATTTCCGACTCTGAATGATACTGAGCAAATAAGATACAATGTACCTTGTCTGGCAGACTGACATAATTACTTTAATCTATTTTCTATTTTCTTATACACATATATAATAAAGCCTTTTTTAAAACCTGTATGAAGGTCCTGGTAAATGTGACATGTGATTGCCACACACAGGCAAAGGTAGAGCAATTTGGGATAATTTGTGCAATTTCTCAGATGATTGCTCTCCTGGAGAGAGTTTGTAATGTCGCATGGAGTATCCTCATAAGGAGTCGCAGCCAAATATCCAGCAATCAACAAAGCCATTTGCTGTGCAATGATAGCTTGTATGCTTTTCCTGCTTGTTTATGGTAAATGCTGCAATTTGGTTGATTGCAAATCAGAGATTGATAGGTAGGCTAATATTACACAGCTGCAAAGAATTGGTAAGAGAATATGAGACACATTTCATTTAGTATGCTTCTATCCACAAAGTACAACAATTAGCAACAAGGTTATTTGCAATAACTTGACCAATATCTAATTGATAGTTAACTGGTAGGTTGTAATTAATTCTGTCATTTTCTTGTGAGGATACGATCAGTCCTCCAAGGGCATGTGCTTATTTTAGGTACGCAATCATCCAAACAGAAGTCCATAGATTATTTGATGAAAGCCTCTTTCTACAGTGACAAATATTCCTACTACATACATATATATATTTGCATACATTGTGTAATGCGTGTATACCAGAGAGATGCAAAAAATTCAATTTTGAAATGTAAATGGGGCACCCATGGAAATGTTCCAATATATGAAAAGCATGATAATGTAATCATTTGAACCCTCTAAAATTCGTGTGATTTGACTCAAATTTGAGCAGATTTTTTTCAAATATATAATTGGAACTTTTTGGGGAAATACAAAAGGTTTTTTTTTTTTCATGAAATCTGCATCATCCTCATATTTGCACTTCACCGTAGAAATTAATTTTGAATATTTCGATTTGCACAATTGTACGGACCTCAATTGATTGTGTAACTTCCAGCAAGCTTTACAGATGAAGTGCATTTACAGCTTAAATTTCAATTGCATGGTATCATGAGTTGCTTTGGCTTGTTTGCTCACTGTCTGCGCAGCATCTTAAGCTTGCCTGATTGGTCAATAAGTAATCAAACATCCTCAAGTTGAACATAGAAAGTACTTAAAACATGGTCTTATTTCAGTGAACAGCTTAGTTTGTTTGGAAATAATGCAGATTAACATGAAGCATAAGCAGTTACTGCCAAGACTGGACAAGTCACTGGTCTTGTAATATATTTTATGCTTTTCCCCAAATTTGATTTATACTATGTTATTCAGTGTCTCAACCAGTCACATGAAGTATATTGGCAACTTTTCACGATCATATTGCAGAATGCAGAAACTGGTGCTAGTTGAATCTGCTGCAAGTAAATGGTCTTGCTGTGTGCTTGAAACCAACACCTTTAATCTTTGAGTCTTGTTCTTGAATATTTAATGTCACTGTCCCTCATACGCTGTAAGAGACGCCAAAACAAATTTGTCCATTTTAGTGTCTTAAGTAAGGTGAGAAAGTAAGCACCTCGCATTGACATTAAGATATATGAAGCTTCCTTTGCCCTTCAACTATAGAACATTTATGGACCATTCTATTCACAAGAGGGAGGTTCAGCCTATTTTAGAATAACATAGTCACCCTCCTGAGCAGCAACGTAAATCCAACCTTTCACTACGTAATTATTTTGGTTAGAATCAAACGTTGGGCCAAACAACGTATGACAAAGGTAGGGCAAAGGTAATTTCCAAACGTTGCACTGAGATGGAAAACCAAATGTAGGTCGCAACCTTAGTAAGAGGTTGGCAGATAGTTTGTTTTATAGTTTGGCCTGACATTCGAGTCACACAGAAGTCGTACCTTTGGTTGAGAGGTTGGAAGAACGTTTGGTTGTAACGTTAGGCTAAACGTGTCAGTCATACGTTAGTCATACCTTTGGTTGAGAGGTTTGAAGAACATTTGAATATTACGTATGACCATACCTTTGATTCATAGGTTTGTCGAACATTCATTTGAGAGGTTTTTAAAACCTTAGACTATTACGTAAGCCATACCTTTGGTTGAGAGGTTTGAAGAACGTTGACTATTACGTATGACCGTACCTTAATTTGATTCATAGGTTTGTCGAACATTCATTTGAGAGGTTTTTACAACCTCAGACTATTACGTATGACCATACCTTTGATTCATAGGTTTATCAAAAGTATGGTCATACATTTGGCCATACGTAAGTTCAAAGGTTTCTCCAACATTTCTTTTGATATGTATGGACAACGTTTGAATGTAATGTTCAGGGCAAACGTCTGATCATACGTATCTGCCAAAGGTTTGTTGAAGGTTTGAACAAAGTTGCAGAACCTAGGATCTTGAGTCTCAGAGAGTCTTGTAGCGCCATCTATTCCACACCTATTCCAATCTATCTGGTAACTTTGAGATTATAAAACCTCCAACAGGATGCTTGCTGGTGATAATTGGATGAAGCCATAAAGAAATAGTAGCTACACCAGTAACAAAAATTCCAAAATAAAATCTCTTAAACTGTGTAAGATTAGATTGACCAAAAAAAATTCAGAAATACTGCTCAACCACAAACGAGCAAGAGAGAATCTGTTGAGACCGGAGTTGAACTGAGCCCACCTGCAACTGAATGCCAACGATCCAGCAGACCAATTTGGATTGGGATTTTTCCAACTCTTCAGAGTTGAAGTATTAATCCCTTACAAGGTAAGTGAATATTGTTAATATTGTAGTCCTTAATTGGACTGTAGACTGCTTGGTAAAACAAGGAAGAAAAGTCTACTAATTTTTGAGCCACCTTCAGTGCTTGCTGCTTGGCTCTGCTCTCTCTATCTCTCTCTGTTTTTCTGTTCTCTTCACTGTTTTACCATATGTTTTCTCTTTGCAGATCTCCAACAATCAATTGACCAACCACCCAGCGCAAGACCTAAAAAAAAAAAAATTCTTGAAAAATACCACCCCCCCCTCCCCAAAAAAAAAATCCTGCAGTAAAATCATTATATGAGAGCATTCTTTATTCAACCATAATGAGGGCCAGTATTCAAGGGCTTTATTTAATTTAATTTGATTTTTTTTTTTTCGGAGGGGGGCAGGGCAGGCCGGGTGGCTGGGTCCGCCTGAAGCAATGCGGCAGTCCCCCGGGCGATCCGCCCCTGACCAGTGCCTCCCTGCTCTGCTGGTTGAGATGGCAAATTCACGTGCATCGCGCACACAAGCAACCAGTCCAGAACACGAGTATCCACTGTAACACTGATACATATGTTTCTCAAAGATGTTATACATTGGATTCCATTCTTAAAACCAAATCCCAGGTCATATTTAGCAAGATATAGTCCATTTAAATGCGAAATACAAGCGCTGTCAAGAAATCCACGTTTCAACATCGCCGATTGACAGGCTGATTGTGAAGCATCTACAACCCCTACATTCCGTACGATGGTGTCAGTATATCAAGAATACTCCTGCTAACCTTCGACAGTCGATATATCGTACATTACGGTGGAATTAAATGCTCTTGGGCCGAAATACTATCCGACAACAACCTACGTCCGCCATTTCCAGCCTCCCTCCTCGATCTAATGTATTCATTGCGCATGCGCAAGCATGCAGCGCGATGGGCTGGCCTGCCACGCCAGACGCCCCAGAGGCGTATCACGACCATTGCTTCAACGTAGGGGGTACGTAGTCAAGGGAGGTTGGAGAAATACGCAATATTTACGATATATACGTACGTAGTAATCTCGTAACCATGTGTCGACAAAATACGTAGTTTTAGAACGTTTGGTCCGATGTGGATAGGAGGTTTAATGCTACCTTAGACCAACGTTCCTCAAAGGAAATTGTCCACAAGGGCAAGGTTCTTTGAAAATCCTAATAATTCTAGCATTTATATCAAGAGTGTATGTGAACCAAAGCAGAAAAAAAGGTTCTGTCAGATTTTATTTCTTTGCCAAAGGATATGAAAGATATGAAAAAGATATCATATTTATATTGCAATTTGTAGTTTTCTTTCAACATGCAGTTTCACATTTCTCAGATGTCCCACTTTCCCTAATCCCAGTCTTTATCAGCATGTGAGCTTATTGATTGACATACTTTGAGCTTATTCCTCCCACACCATCACTTACTCAGGGTTGTAAGTAGATCCTATTTCAGCTCATGCCATTTTAAGACCTATCTCACTCTCAGCAATCATGTTCCTTTACGTGGAGCACATTTTACAGCATTATCATACATGTATTATCATAGATAGAGTCTAGGAATAAACATGTTTGCAAACTTAAGGTGGCTCGCTACTCATGAAATTACGTTAACTGTACATATTTCCGCGCAGCCAGGCAGGCCCTATCTATCGTAACGTCACCACAGCAGGATGGCTCTGCTGACACTTGTTCAGCATCTTTTTAAATTCTGACAATTCCATGCGTCGGCCGCTTCGTTTGCCATTTGCGCCACTTCTGTTGGGGTTAGAGACTTCTCGTTTAAAGCATAAGATGCGCCATGAAGATGACTATAACCTGCCAGACTTTCAGCTCTCTACTTTTAGTAGAAAATTTTTGTATGCGATTTTCGTCAAGCATGTCTAATTTCTTAAAAATGACTCTGTGACATAAATGAAGCAGTGCACTTACCCAACTTAATTGGTATGTCTGTCCATGTTGTGACACAAGGAGTTGTGTGCACAAATGACACTTACTCCTCAAATATGCATTCCACAATCAAGCAACACATTGTTAAGGAATATCCGCACCAGAATTGATTTATTTCAAGACAGCACAAAAATAGTTTATTTATGTCACCAGAACTGAGCAAGCAATTTCTTATCAAAGATAAAAAAGAGCCCACCCCCTATATGTTAAGGTGGCTCGCTACTCATGCAAACTGGTAGTTAGCGCACATTGACGCGCAGCCAGGCAGGCCCTATCTGTAGTGACGTCACCACAGCAGCAGGGCTCTGCTGACACTTTTTCAGCATCTTTTTTACTTCTGAGAATTTCGTGCGTCGGCCGCTTCGTTTGCGATTTGCGACACTTTTATATTGGGGTTAGAGACTTCTCGTTTAGAGCATTATTTGTGCAATGACGAGGATTACATACAACTGGAGTTTCTGCTTGATACTCATAACAGAATTTTTTTACAGGCGATTTTCGTAAAGCATGTCTAATTTCTCGAAAATGACTTTGTGATATAAATAAATTTGTATATCAATTTTAAGTGTGGTAGGAAGGCTTTTCTGTATCATCATATTGTTCCCCACTATTTTTGGAAGTAAATGACAAAGAAATACAAAATCCTATCTCGTCAATTTTTTTAGCACTATGTTTTATAAAAAAGTTTAAATTTTCAAAATCAAAACTTTTATTCCGAGCCCCTTGGAAATCCCTTTAAATTAAATATATCTTTCTGAAACTGTCATTATCTTTTCCATAAAACTGTCCTCTTTAATTCCATGCTTCATTTATTAACATAGCATGAATGGCCACTGAATGGCATGGAAAACTTCACAGCAAAAAATTCACGAAAAAAATTGAGTTTTTTAGGTTTGCGTGGACTGACTTTCTTTTACATAACCTCAAATATTTTGAAAGAAAGGCTGGTAGCGACCACTTTCGTTTATATATTCTTGCTATAAACTATATTTTGGATCATTTTAAACTATTTTTAAGAAATCCTATCTTGGAAAGTTCATGAGTATCGAGCCACCTTAAGTGGTCTTACCCTCAGTGAAAGTGATACACCAAGGGAGAGGGAATAAATTATTTATCCAGCAAAGCTTTTAGGCAAAGAAGGTTTAGGGCCATTCCATGGCAAATGGACCAATGTCTCCCACATCATGGCTTCAGATTGTAATGAAATTATTACACAAGCTACATGTACATGTTTTATGAAGCCATGCAAAATATATTCCCTGTATTCCAAGTATTTTGAATTTGACAGCATTTTCAAAATTGAGGTCTGCAAACTAAAATTTCTATTTTCCACTTGTCAAGTCATTTCAAGAGCTGCTGAAGCTACGTGTTTCAAGATATTGTGATAAAATTGTACACAGACCAAGCTCAGATATATAAAATGATGCTGGCCGAAGCTGATACAGATGATGCTTTCCATCTGTTCGCACTAGCCTGTTAAATTTGGTACATTTTTGTGAGATTTGGGTAAATTGTTGGTTTTTGGAATTTTTTCACTCAGAAACCAAGCTTTCAATGAACCTGAAACTTTGCATGAATTGAGGCAGTATCGAGTGCTAATGGTACGAATTTATTCATATTTCTAACTCCAATACTTTTTATGCACATGAAGAAAATCTCAGGACGATTCCTAAAATTGACTAATTTCAAGTGCTAAAATGGCCATGTGGGACAGGTGATAGAAACTTGAAATTTATTTTTTATGCAGTTTATGCGATCATCTTGCATTTCTGCAAAAATGATAGATGCATTATTCTTCATTTTTCTGGAATTAATTTTTAGAATTTCGAAGAAAAGCCTTATTTACGCCATATATAGTATGTAGGAGCCTTCCAAGACATGGTAGAACCTTGGATAAAGAGCTGAATTTATTTCTGTAAGTACCTCAGATGGACACATTTTAAAATTCCAAACTTTAAAGAGGTTTATTGGTTTCTCACAAAAGGAAATAGTAAAAAAATTATGTTGAGTGAATTTTTGCAAAGAAGTTCAAAATTGACAATATGGGACTGTTGTTACAGATTTTGAAAATGAGATTAGTTGATACAGTTGCCTTTTAATGATATTAGATATGAGAAGGTATCTTCAGTTATCAATATGTTAAAAAAATATCACAATATGATAAAATATGTAAAATTCATGTGCAGTGACATTAATTTCAGTTTTGGAATTAACATCTAGTGACAGATGACAAGAATTTAGCAGATGTGGCTTTATAATTATTAAGTATGTGGGTATATATACCCCAGGGACCTCATTTTGGGTACAAAGTAATGCATTCCATTGTAGTAATGAGAATCTGACATGATTTCACCTGAAAAGAACTGGACAAAAAAAAATTCTTGGTGATTCTAAATAAAACTGATTTGTAATGTTCAGATGTCAATTTGAGGTAACTTAAAAAAAATTTGGACTTTATTTTGAGTTCCACCTGCTCTTGGAAGGCTCCTACATAGTGTAAATAAGGCTTTTCTCCAAATTTCTAAAAATTAATTCCAGAAAAATGAAGAATAATGCATCTACCATTTTTGCAGAAATACAAGATGATCGCATAATCTGCTTAAAAAATAAATTTCAAGTTTCTATCACCTGTCCCACATGGCCATTTTTGCACTTGAAATTAGTCAATTTTAGGAATTGTCCTGGGATTTTCTTCATGTGCATAAAAAGTATTGGAGTTAGAAATATGAATAAATGTGTGCTATTAGCACTCGATACTGCCTCAATTCATGCAAAGTTTCAGGTTTATTGAAAGCTTGGTTTCTGACTGAAAAAATTCCAAAAATCCACAATTTACCGAAATTTCGCAAAAATGAACCATTTTTAACAGGCTGGTGCTAACAGATGGAAAGCATCATCTACATTATATTCAGCGTATATTATGCTCTATATCTCACCATGATATATGCCTAGTTTTGTGGCAATATCTTGAAAAATGAACCTTCAGCAGCCTTTTTCAAAGATATCAAAAGACGAAAAATTAATTTTATGTTGAAAGCCCAACATTTTCAAAATGCTGTCACAAGCAAAATGTGTGGAATATGTCGTGGGAAAATTTCTTGATTTTGGTCCATTTGGCGTGGAATGGCCCTTTAGCGAAGTATCAGCAAAACATTATCTGGTTTGGAGATTGAGAAAAGATTGGTTGTTTCAAAAATGAAGAGCCTAAGGCATAATGCTTGAGCAACCCCAGAAACCAACCGTTCTTTAGGTAGCTGGCGAGGGATTATATGTAAGTTTAAGGGTCACATTACCTTCAAAAGTGTAATTGACAAATATAATTTTTTAAGCTGATCTTGTATGCTACATTATGCAGCTGTAACCATGTTTTGGCTTGCCATTCATTAAAATCTCTTCAAAACGTTCTGCATACTCATAATCAACACTACATCAACACCTACATGGTGCAACAAGGTGGCAGCATTGTACATGCTGCACATGAATTTCTATTTGATCAAAACATTGGCTTGCAGAAAGCACAGGTTTCAGAAAAAGTCAACTAATATAAAATCAAATTGCTGTCAGCTATAGAAAACCACCTAGAACTGTGTATGTAGTTACTGTGGAAAAAACTCATGCAAAGTATAACCTTGAAACAACTTTGATATTTGACTGGCAGTGGCAGCCTTCAAATCGTCAATGTGAGTTGGCAAAACATTCTGTGTTGACATGGCCATAGGAGAATTTCTCTTACCTTCTCTTATCAATTAGTACACTACGATTTGTCCTTCTAGCCATTCCAAATACTAGATATTCCATGCAATATACATATAGTTCATGAACAATTCCATGTGGATAAATGGATGCTCAAATATTCCAATCATAAATTCTAGAACAAATACTCCCTGGCTCTTCCATATATTCTTATGCTCTCACAGTATTTAAGGCGCTTGGTTACAACATAGCAAGCTGGATTATATTGTTTAGCCTTGTTTGGCATTGTCTGTTTGTTGTAATCACCTGTTTCGAACCTCAGTTCAGAGGAGTGCGCCAATGTAACTGTGAATTGCATATATATGGTTGCTGGACCATTACATAGACATACATGTCCATTCACATTGATAAACCATTTATATCAAGCAGTCAAATTATTTTAAGGTGCGGTTTTTCAAAATCGAGTTTTTACTTAATAAATAATAAATTTCTGTATTGTTTTAAATTTTCCCCACTACAAGTGAATAGCAAAACAGGATTGTATTGTTTTACCCAACAATGTCCATGGTATACTAAGTTTTTCTTGCCAAAATCAGTTTCTCTTGTTAGCTTAAATTGGAATGGAGGAATTGAATCTTCAATTAAATTGAAAGTATTCCACTACGCAGTAACCAATGACTAAACCATTTAGTAAAATGATACTCCTGCTCTAAGTAATTGAAGTGAAAAAGCAAAAAAAGCGTACCATCTGAAATAGCTTTTAAATAAATGGACTCCCTCCAGAGTCAACTTACTATTTTTTTTAGAGTAGCAGACTAAAACGCACCTGTCAGCAAAGAGCTATCTCTACTTGTGTGCTTTTAGAGTACACCACTAAGTACTATACAGAGGAAACAGATGGTATGGAGAATACTTTGCTTCTGGTTCACAAGAAAATTATGTGTTGAACCGTACATGTTGATGATTCTCATGTAAATTAAGATTTTACAGCATTTTCGCAAACCGCATGTTTTGCAAGATCATGGACATGCCGAAGAAGAAACTTCAGAGACTTAACCACATGGCACATACATTGTCAATATGATTCAGTCCATGGAATCTCTTGGGACATTGGTGTCACAGATAATAGTTCAAAATTTATCACAACAACAATAATCTTACTTGTATTGTCTTATTAGTCATCAGACCAATTCAACAATGTCATGCAGTCCTAGTTGCTTTTAGAGAGTTTGAAAACTCATCTCATTACTCTTTCCAATGAGGATCTAAACAACTGTTGATATATGTCTTTATTTCCCTAACTGCTGTCCGTCAACATACCAATTTAAAGCAGTAAAGAATAAAACTGAAAATTCCCATTCAAAATAAATCAATTGATAGGCAACCCATTCAGTTATAAACAGAAATTACAGTTCGTCTCAGCGTTGTCAATGACAATTTCTTCTCATCTTAAAATATGATGAACAAAGCAGCACCTCAATTGTTCTCCACACTCTTAACGCAAAAGGTTCTTGAAGGTATATATGAGGAACACACGGCCGAAAAAAGGTTCTGCATTTTTTAAGGGATTAACTGAATTGAAAAGGTTCAATACTTGGTTGGAAGGCCCCGTGATAGGACCCTATCCTCCCACTTGAGGGAAAGGGTTTCCACGGCGAGAGTTCAGGACAGCTAGATGATCTAAAGGTTGTTTTTATTTACTGTTGGAACCTTTTTAAAAGTTAAATAATGAACCTTCAGGTTTCCTTATCTATACCAGATTACAGAACCTTGAGGTGTTCCATATAAAACCTTTTTACTAAGAGTGTATAATTCACTTTATAGCAAAATGGACTTGGTGAGAGCCATTGTACATTCTATTAGCATATACATATATATCATATAGAGCTGCAGAATACCTTTATGAAACTCAATGAAAACACAATGAAACCTGACCACACCCAAGGAAGTCCACTTAAACCAAGACATGCCGATGAGGAAAAAACATACTGCTAACCCAGTGGTCACACTACGTAAACCCTAACATTGCTAATTGGTGGAGGGCTGGTCTGTTGTTCACGTAGATATGTATGGTGGGGATTATGTCGCCCAAACGTGAACACGACGTCGGGGTTTTTTTACAACTTTGCCACAACGTCGCCAGCTAACGTCCAACTCCTGACATTGCCTTACAATGTTATAAAACGTCGCCACAACGTTGCATGCTAACGTCATATCTTTGACGTTGCTTCACAACGTCGTGACAACATAATTTCAACCATTCAATTCTACGTCATTTGACGAAAAGTGTGACGTCGCTGCAACGTTAATGCAGCGTTGCTGCACGTCGATGTGCCCATGGGGAAGGAACAAATGTTTCAAGGACAGACAGCTATTTTAGTCTGTAATGCCAAAGTGCAATTTATCAAATTTCCGGCCTAATGGATTTGTAAGTTTCATCCTTGAAAACAACAGGTAGTTCACCAAGCAACTGACTTGACAAGTGTGATTCAAGCCCTTAGCGTTGAGGAGAGTGATACTGAATATGTGTGGTAAGTGCATTGCTCCATTTATAATTTAGTATTTCGGACGAACAAAAGCTCTCTAATAGCCGTGAAATACTACATCAAACAAAGTGCACAGGTTAATAAGGGTCCTTTGAAGTGGACACATAATATGCAACATTTTGCCAGTGGTGACGTATGCGTATTATTTGCTGGTTCAATCTATGAGTGTTAAATAATGGCCAGTACCCTTGCCTTGCTTTTGGCAATGATGTTCAATCGACAGCTGACCTATCTGTCTTTTCAATGGACAGATAATATAGGTAGTTCTCCAAGCAACTGACTTGACAAAGTGTGATTCAAGCCTATCACAATGTGGACAGTGATACCCAATAGTTGTGGTAAGTGCACTGCTCTATATATAAATCAGTATTTCGGACGAACAAAAGCTCTCAAATAGCCATGAAATACGACATCAAACAAAGTGCACAGGTTAATACGGTCCCTTTGAAGTGGACATATATGTAAGATGACCAGTGGTGACATACATGAATTTTTTCTGCTTCTTTTTCTGTGTGTTAAATAATGGCCGTTGTCCTAGCTCTGCATTTGACAATGATGTTAATAAAGCATGCCATCTTAGATCAAACAAGGCATACTGTGAGCTCTCAAAGGCATAATGAAATAGGTTTGCATTCAGTACCCCTCTTCCATTGCCTTCGTCAGTCTTCCCTTAATGTATTGTATTTTACAGGATCACAAAGGTAAATCAGTGTCCCAAGAAAAAGGAGATCGGTGCAATGAATTGTGAGTCATTCCTATTGTGAAATGGTCAAGCAGATTTAAATAATCGTATTAAACTAGCAAATTACTCTTTCGATGAGCTGGTCTTTGGATGCAATGTGTTAAGTTAGGAGATTATGTAGGCTCGACTGTAAGGTTATATGCAGTCCAACTTCTCTCATATTTTGAACTATGAATGGCTTAATGTTACATTTGGAGGTGATTGAATAGAGTCTTGTTTGGCCTGTGTACGGCATACCTTCCATTGGAGGTCACTGCCATCAATCACTTGTTGCAGCTGAATTTCCATGAAATTTTAAAGTTTATTAAAAATGGTGGAAAGTCAAATGTGAACGGGACCCTGGCTTCACGGCTCACATATTGAGTAATGAACATCCAAAGAGTGTTCATTCTTTTGGAGATATCCTGGCAAAGCATGGTTGTATAATAATCTGGAACAGTGCAAAGACTTGTACAAGGTGCCCATTCATCATTTACATGCTCACTATTAAGGGGGAAGGGTTGGTCTAGCGGTAGCATGCTGGACTGCCAATCGGGGTCCAGAGTTCGAATCAAGCTCTTGCTACGTCAGCTGAGCCCACGTTTGATGGCTGTTTCAATCATCCTTCACCTCATCGCCATGTTCTCCTCCTGTCCTAATTAGCCTACCAAGCACAAAAATACTGGATGTAAAGCCCCAATCCTCAATCCATCCAATATTGTCGCAATAAAGCATGTACATTCTTATAAATTGCTTATAACATCATTACATACCTATTCCGATTCTTCATTTTGGTAAAACACACATTAATTTTGCCAAGAGATTAATCTTTGTAAAAGAATAAAATGCATGTCTTATAACATAGCAGACAAAATTGCTACTATTTGTGAGATGTGCACACTGAGCATGACATGACAATAAATCACGGCATTAAGGAATTCATCTCTGCAAGTAACAAGAATGATGGTTTGAGTGAAAGTAATATTCTGAATTTATCTCCGGATTAATTCCTTCATCAATCACACCTTTCCAATGAGAGGGCTGTAAATATTTCATAAATCCCACATGATCTGAATATCATGACAATATTCTCGTATATTAGGACTGCATCCACTCACAATTTGATCATGCAGGATTGCCAGTTATCATTATCTGGTCAACTTTCAGATGTTGATATTTATTGGTATATTTTGCTTGTAAACCCTTTTAATCAGGGGAACATTTGATGGAATTATATTGTGGTCATGAATTTGTGTAACAGAACCTGTTGAACTTTACAAACGTCTGACTATGTACATTAAATAGAACAAAAATTCATAGGACTCATTTGGCTTCCATTCGCAGAGCATCAATCTATTTTGAAACCTTACCTCCGTTTACTGCACTGGACTCACACAGTACTTATTTGTTTAAGTAGGCCTAAGTAAAACAGCCAAAAATATTTGGCTTGGATAGAACAGCAGAATGGCATTATACCATAGGTTTACCTGACAAATTGCAAAGACAGATCAATAGTTAGATAGATAGATAGATTGATAGATATAGTGGTCCCTGAATTATAAGACCTCTCCTTCGGTGGTCATGAAGCGGTCTCTCATGGGGGTGCAGTCTCACTTCGAGCGCAAAATGCACTAAAAATACTAATTTGTGTGGTATGAAGGTGGTGACATAAGGAAAGTTGGTCTTACAACAGAGGTTTTACCACACAAGACAGTTATACATCTGGACAGACTGACAAATGGACAGATATAGCCTTGTTTAGGGAGATCACAAGGATTGATTGATGAGAAAGTGAGAGCCAACATGTAAACATTTGTCATATGACGGAACCTTCACTTGTTCAGCACAGGCCCTGGAGTGCATTAGTCAAAAACCTTCTAGTCTCAAGCTGAACATTAGGGATGACATCCCAAAAAAATGTCATGCACTGATACATTGGGCTGCCATTTCAATGTTTCACCAGAACTGCATCCAGCTAGGATTATGCTCATTCAAGTCCATTGAATAAGTTTTGCCACCCCCACTAGGGGTTAAGCTGTTGCATATTGGCTGTTTTAAAAAAGAAAAGACTTGATCTATCAGGCCTAACTCATAACTAGATTACAATGTGTCTCTCAATTTAATTATTTGCAAAACTTCGGATAGTTTGGAAAAAACGCCTAAAATCAAATGGCAACACAACTGTTATTTTAATACTAGAAACATTCCAAATAATTTCTGCAGTATTCTTATATTTTAAAAATATCAAATAGTTATTTACGTCATTTCAAGTTTAAGCTGATAATGTTTCCTATCATCAAAACAATATTTTCTGAACATTTGAAACATTCAGGCTTGAAAATCAGTCAAAATGGAAACAAAATGACATTGCGTTTTCAAACAGAGCGAAATCAAAAAATTATCGCTCAGAAAATAATATTGGAAATTCCGCAAATGAAATTGATATTTGATGGGAATCAGTACAACATTTGAATGCCGAAAAGAGGAATGTCACACTTGCTGATTCCCATTTTGGGTGTGTTTTCCAGATTTTATCAGATTGAACAGATAGGTTGAGTTTGGATGGAAAATATTGCATTGAATTTGATATTATTTCAAGCAGTTATCAATCACTAATCATCTATGAATGGCAGACAATATGAGGTAATGGTCAATATAAATTTAAATATAGGTCTAAGAAGGCAGTATAAATAAATAGAAACATTTTGTTTGTTGGAGGAGTATGATCGATTGTTATTGTTACATTGATCTATTCGTCTGAATGTCCACTTTCCAAAAGGTCTATCCGCCAAAAGGCCCAATGCATCAGCTTGATCAGACTGTTTAAAAAAAGACTGAAGTCTTCAGCGTGGAGCACTGAGTTCAAGTCCCCATCTCGATTTTTATAAATATAATGTCATGTACGCGACCAACGGAATTTAGTCCCTCACTGCGGTAGAAGAGGGCCAAATGCCCCTTACCCCCTGTAGTTTACCGTCTCCCACTTCTTTTTCCCCCTCTGACAATTGATGTTACTAGACTTCATTTTTTAAATTATTTTCCATTGCTGGGAAACCGCACGCGCACTTTAATTGATTTCATTTAGATTTTTTTATCTGAATCTGCTCCGAAAATCATAAATGCTGTTTGAATTTTTGTAGTATTTTATAGAGTGTCTTTAAAATTGTCAAAATTGATGATCTCAAAAGTTCAATCAGCATCCCCCCCTAAAAGTCCGATTTGCTTCCCAGCTGCATCCCCCCCCCTTCTTTTGGAAATGACCTGGCTGAGCCACATGTCACAAGTGAGTGTTGAACAAAGCATTTTTTATGGTAATAAAGCGCAACATCAAACAGACATTCCATCCAACTTCAAACAAAGCAGAATGAACTATTAAACGTATCATGAGACAGGTATTATTTCCCAGACGTCTCTCTCTATTGTACTTTTTCAAGGTCATGAAGGTCCAGAAATGTCTCTTGAACAAAGAGAGATAGAGACAAAGGGGAAACCCTTCAACGAACAGAAGGGATGAAGTAATTATTATATATGGTTTCATTTACATTGAATTTATCTCGCTAGTTACAACATTGTTTAACGAAAGATGGAAAAATAAAACAAATCTGAATCTGTATCTGAATATACAGACAAATAGATTTGATATGAAAGGCCCATTTGCACCATTCTGTTGATTGACAAGACGAGAGAAAGCAGGAGCATTCGACAAGTTACACACTTAACCCATGTGGGGGATGTTTTACTTGGCCACCATACAGTAATACCAGGGGTCCCAATTTTAGCTACCCATCCCATACCCCAATTGACCACTGAAAATGATTTGGATCAAGGTTTTTAAGTCACAGACTTTCATTTGAACTGGCACTGGAACCACTTATATGCAGCCACCCAGCTCCCATATAGCTGCTTTTAGTAGCCCCCAACGACTTTTGTCCAATTGATAGCTATATAACTCTGACATGATTGGTCTAAATAAAAAGACATCAATGTCTGTAAATAGTAACCCTGTGACAAAACTAACAAAGCGACTTTATCCCTGCAAATTAGCCTTTCAAACTTCTTCCCAGCCAAGTCCATCCCTCAGGACTAGAACACTGTCCATCATTCAAAAAGATAGACGCTCTGCACACAAGCTTCCTGCTCTTGATGAATTGGGGAAATTAATTTCCAAAAGACCTTGCTAATAAGACTAGCAGCATGATGGATAATAAAGGTCACAAGTACATCAATCTTTGGTCATCTTTTATTAGTCTGAATCGATCATACCTGTCCACACACAAGTTTTATGGCTGTGGAGCAGCTTAAACATCTTGTCGACTGATGGTGCTTGCTTGACTCCACAAGGAGAGTCTTGCAGTTTAGAAATTTAGGAAGCCTGGTTACTGGACTGAAGTCTGACTTTTTCGTTAGTATACAGCATATTCGTACAAGCTCAGTTCCAATTAGATCAAATAATTTTTTCTTTGCATTTCTACTGTGTAAAATATATTCAGGCAAAAATTTATTGTATAGCATGATATTTGATCATGATCTGTCAAATGATTTGCTGATCTTGTTTGGAGGTTTTTTTTTATTGTGAAAAGTATGTTTGCAGTGTGAGCTTTAGGTGAGGGCTTTGATTATTGGTTGTCCTCTCCAACTTTAATTAGTACCAATTTACTCCTATGGACTTATATAAGGCACAAGTTCTTTCAAAATAATCGATGAAGTCATTCTGTCTTGTCTTAGCGTGGTGATGCATGAGATTGGGGAAGCCAACTCGCTTCATTTTGGCTCATTACGAGATGACGTCAGAGCTGTTTGTCAACACATTTAAGCTGTGTTCTACCTGTATGGCTGTTGAAAACATGACAAACTCTTAATCCTTGAAGAAAATGTGATTCTGACATTGCATGTTTTGTGCTGGGGCACAAACGTGGCCATGATGTGGTAACTGGTAAACACACAACTGAAAAGACAATCAGGTCAGTGTCAACCGGTCTGCTTGAAGGAAACATTTTGATGAATCATTCATAGAAGTAATTTTGTGCATCCATTTGTTAGATGAAGTAATTTTGTATCTTCTTAGATTAACACAGACTATGAGTAGGTATGTTGCAATTAGGGCTGTTTTAGTTTTCCAAAATTTCATAAGTTTTCTTTATAATGTAAATTTGAATCATGCATTTTAGCGACAATCTCAGTTCACTCTGAAAAATTGATTTTACCTGCATGTAGACGTTTAGTGGAAATATCATCATTTTGCATAAATTGGAATACGTAATGCACACATTTAGGCTTGAACTGAATTTCAACCTTTCATGTTCTCGCCAGTACAGTCTGTATCAAACAGTAAAAGATAATGAAATTTCCACTTTTGGAGTCAGAAAAAAGTTGCAATGTCACCATTAATGATTGTTGCATCTCAAAGTCATTACAGTTATACACAAAATTACTGAAATGTTATTGCATAGGAGGAAAAAAGTTTTCAAGTCAATCTGAAAATAACAGAGGTTGTATCCAACATTAGTGTTGATGAGGCGAATTGCTGAATTTTGATCATACACAGCCTATTTGCCAAGCCATCTTGCAAAATGTTCGAAACCTGCTGGACAGAAAAGAGAGTTGGTAACACAAAGTAATGAATCTGATAAACAAACAAACAACATTAATTAGGCCTAGTCATTCTCATGTGTATGTTCTATCACAATCAGTGCCTTGTGTTGACATAACACATTCTTGAATTCGTTATGAGCCATGGTTGTGAAAAATCAATTATGCATTGTTCTTTCTTGTTTTTGTGGCACAATAAGTAACATAGACTCAGGGGCATGTATTGTTCTTCTTTTCATGAATACTGTCACACTCACGCACAAATGCATGGGACAGAAAGGAGTGCCTTGTGTCGTTATTTTCTAAAGAAGTTAGGACATCCACCCGTTTGTCAATAGCTTCATTGTGAAGGCAAGTTCTTCTGAATCTAGGCCAAGGAATTAGTGTGTGTTTAGAACAGATGGATGGATAGGTAATAACTAGCTTGACGTCCCGCATTTAGACAACTTGGAATCAGTTATAAAGAAAAATGACAAAGCAATGAACCAACGGATGATTGATACCAAATAAAATATTGTATTAGTTTGTGGCAAGAGCCTGGTCTGAAAAAAAAGACACTAAGGTATGTAAATATTAACCCTGTGACAAAACTAACAAAGCGACTTTATCCCTACAAATTAGCCTTTCAAACTTCTTCCCAGCCAAGTCTATCCCTCAGGACTAGAACACTGTCCATCATTCAAAGAGATAGACACTCTGCAGACAAGCTTCCTGCTCTTGATGAATTGGGGAAATTAATTTCCAGCAGACCTTGCTAATAAGACTAGCAGGGTGATGGATAATCAAGGTCACAAGTACATCAATCTTTGGTCATCTTTTATTAGTCTGAATCGATCATACCTGTCCACTCACAAGTTTTATGGCTGTGGAGCAGCTTAAACATCTTGTCGACTGATAGTGCTTGCTTGACTCCACAAGGAGAGTCTTGCAGTTGAGAAATTTAGGAAGCCTGGTCACTGGACTGAAGTCTGACTTTTTCGTTAGTATACAGCATATTCGTACAAGCTCAGTTCCAATTAGATCAAATAATTTTTTTCTTTGCATTTCTACTGTGTAAAATATATTCAGACAGAAATTTATTGTATAGCATGATATTTGATCGTGATCTGTCAAAATTATTTGCTTATGTGGTTTTTTGATTGTGAAGAGTGTGCTTGCAGGGTTAACTTCAGGTGGGGGGCTTTGATTATTGGTTGTCCTTTCCAACTTGAATTAGTACCACTTAACTCCGATGGACTTATATTAGGCACGGTTTCTTTTAAAAAAAATCAATGAAGTTTTTCTGTTTTGTCTTAGCGCAGTGATGCATGGGACTGGGGAAGCCAAACCGCTTCATTTGTCAGTAATCTGGCTCATGACGAGATGACGTCAGAGCTGTTTGTCAACACATTTAAGCTGTGTTCTACCTGTATGGTTGCTGAAAACATGACAAAACTCTTAATCCTTGAAGAAAATGTGATCCTTTCATTGCATGTTTTGTGCTGAGGCACGAACGTGGCCATGACGTGCATTGTAACTGGTAAACACAAAACTGAAAAGACAATCAGGTCAATGTCAACCGGTCCGTTTGAAGTAAACATTTGGATGAATCATTTATTGAAATAGTGTACTCTCATTCACATCTACTATCTATATTTATGTTGCAATTTAGGCTGTTCAGGTGTTGAAAAAGTTCATAGATTTTCTTAATAACCCAAATTTGAACCATGCATATATTTCAGTTCAAAAATGATTACCGGTATACCTTCATGTAGATGTAGAGTGGAAACATCATCATTTGCATAAATTGGAATTCATAATACACACATTGAACTGAATTTCATCCTTTCTTGTTCCCATGAGTACAAGTAGCGTCTTTGTCATGATAGCAAGAAACCATGAATTTTCCACTTCTGGAGTCAGAAAAAAGTTGCGATGTCACCATTAATGAGTCCATATGCAAGAGCTTTATGTTAAATTATAGCTTCACAAAGTCATTGCAGTTATATAAAGAATGAATGAAATGTTATTGCAATGGGAGGACAAATATTTTCAAATCAATCTGAAAATATCACAGGATGTATCCATCATTAATGTCACTGAGGACAATTTCTGAATTTTTATCATACACAGCCAATTTGCCAAGCCATCTTTCAAAATGTTTGAAACTTGTTGGATATAACAGAGAGTTGGTAACACATATGCCTGTACACAGTAAAGAAGCTGGTAAAAAAACAAACAACATTAATTAATCATTTTCTCCTTGTTTATGTGAATTGTTTATCAAAATCAGTTAATTGTGTTGATAAAACACATTCTTGTATTCATTATTAGCCATTGTTGTGATAAATCAATTTTGCATTGTTCTTTTGTGTTTTTGTGCACAATAGGTAACATAGCTCAAGGGCATGTATTGTTCTTCTTTTTGAAGAATACTGTCACACTCACACACAAATGCATGGGACAGAAAGGAGTTCCTTGTGTTATTTTCCAAAGAACTTAGATTGTACACATGCTTGCCAATAACACTCTTTGTGAAGGCAAATTCACCTGAATCTATTCCTATCTATTCAAGGAATAAGTGTGTGATTGGAACAGATGGATGGATAGATTATTACAGCCTGACGTCCCGTATTAGACATTTTGAATCAGTTATATAAGGAAAAAATGACAGAGCAATGAACCATTGGATGATTGAAACCAAGAACAAATATTATTGTATTTCGTTCATGGCCAGAGCTGAAATTGAACCTGGGAAGCTCAAAACAATATCATTTACAAACGCAGCTGACCTCTTTTAGGAACAGAAATTCATAACCGAGATTTGTTTTGTTACAGTTTGATGGCATTCATGTGTCCAATTACAGTGATGCCTGTAAGTCAGTAAACGGGTGATGTTTTACCATTGAATCAATACTTAACATCCCCAACCAAACTATATGTGGAAGCACGCATTCTCCTCCAATATATTGGAAGAAAACATATCGCGTCATAAAGGTGGGTTTGTTCCCTTTACTCAGAATTACACATATGGATGAAAGTCGTAGATAAAACACAAGGCAAATGTAATTTCTATGGAAATGGGGGAGGTTCAACTATTATCAAAGATTTTGCCTAAAATGTAACTTTTTGTAGAGCAAAAAGCGTTTGCATCCATTTGTATCCAATTTACCTAAAATATCTCATCAGATGAGAATCCATGCTTCCGTAAGCAGTTAATTAAGTTAAGGATATTAACATTGACTCAATGGCAAAACATCACCCATTTCACTTACTTACAAACACCACAGTAGTGCCTTCATGATACTTTTTACTCTATACTTCAATTTAGATTGTAAATTTGTTTACATGCGATCAGGATGCAGATCTCCATTACTCTGATTATTTGAATGACAATTAATATTGTTTACATAATGACAAAACCAAGTTAAACCATTGTTTAAACCATTGGGAAATGCAAAACAGTATAATTAAAAAAGAGAGAACCAATTTAGAACATGTTACTGTATTTGTAATTGATATTTGTCCAGGCAAAATTGATGTTTAGCAGCAGTGACGGTGCATGCTGTAAATGAAGCTTAAATGAATGAATGATTTTCTAATTTGTGGTTTTCTTGCCATTTGGATTTTAGTGGGCATAACACAAGTTGTGTATTGCGCTAGAATTAGTGGGATTGTTACAAAAAAAAGGAATAGATGATTTTATAGACCAGTTATCATGATTGCAGTTGGCAAACTTTTTATTGAGACCAAACGTGTTATAAGACCTGCTTATTTTTTATGTTACCACCTTCCTCCAACAAGTAATATTTTTGAGTATTTTGTACCCTCAAAAAAATTTCCTAAATGTGCCCCAAGGAGTGACTAAATCCCTACAGGAGAGTACTTCATGTCCAATGAAGGGCAGGAATTGTGCATGATAACTGTTGTCCAACAACCCCATCAGTCAATTGGCAGTTTTATAATACACTGATATAACCACAAGGCTCCAAATCAATAGATTTCATTGATTTGAACCCCCACCAAGATGTGCCGGAAGGAAACAAGTGACAGGGTAAATCCACATTACAAAATGTTAACGTATCGTGAATAAATATATTTTCTTAATCAAGCTTAAAAGAAAGCCTTATATTGAGATTTTTGATGAAAAGGATATGCCTTGCCCCCTTCAGGCCCTTCCCCTCGCATAAGTTTGCCGACAGAAAATAACATTTTACTTACTTATTTTTTACTTAAGGGCATGTAGCAGTAGCAGTTCTCTCTCCACACCATTCACCCTTCCCCCCATTCTGTCACACTTTACCCCAGCCCCCCCCCCTCTGTTCCGACGCCCTTGCTGACTCCCGCAGCTGCAAACCTTTGGTTTCACAATTGAGTTCAATTGTGCAAGTCATATAAGGCTCTTCAGCTGTGGCAATGACAGGAAAGTATCTTGAAGAAATTGTGTCGTTCCCTAGCGGGCAATTGTGTTCATTACTACAGACATTGTCACTCTGGTTGGTTAATGCACTCTTGAGCTTTTTGAGGGCTACACTGCTATTCCTTCAAATGCTGCTGTATTAAAGGCAGTTCTGTGTATTTCATCCACATTTTCGGCATAAGGCTTCCAAGAAAATATGTCAAGGAAAAAAAAAAATTTTTCAGGGGCACTGTATTTTTTTAAAAGTAAAAATGCTATTTTTAGCTTAAAATATTAAGAAAAACTTCAAAAAAGGCCAAGGGATGAGTTTTAATGGTAGAAAGGCAAATGAGGTGTCAAATGAAAGCAGAGAAGCAGTGCTACAAGATGATGCAGGCGCTTTTTTGAAATTTTAATTTTAAATCCCTGTTCCATGGGGTTTCAGTTGAAACTGAGCTATTTTTGACATCTTTATTGGGAATAAAAAAATACTCAGACCAAAGTTCCAAAAAGGGCCTCCAGGATCATATAGTGCTATTTCTCTTCTTTCATTTGACATCTTATTTGCATTTCTACTATTAAAATTCATCCCTCGGGCTCTATTTTAGTGTTTTTATCAGATTTTAAGCTAAAAATAGCATTTTTTCCTATTAAAAGATGCAGTGACCCCCCCGAAAATTTTTTTTTAATTTCCCTGAAACGTTTTAGTAGACTCCTGATGCCAAAAATTTGGAGTAAAACTGCACAATTGCCTTTAATTGAGCATCATTTAAGAGAATTTCAGTTCTGTCAAAAAAAGGTGAAAAGTGCATTAACCAACCAGAGCATTAAACCTGCAAGAGGTACAGGTGCGTTCAACATAGTGTTGGCCCTGGGGTATCATTAACTTGTGTTCTTGTTAATGAGATAAAAACACAAACATCAGCAAAAAACTAACAAAGGAGTGTGGTCAGCGGAAAAATTACAAAAATACATTAATTTGTTGTGTCCCCAGCAGTGTTGATGGCCTCGGCCTCGGTCTCGGATGACAAATCCTTGGCCTTGGACTCGGTCTCGGGCCCTCTGGCCTCGGATATTTGTCCGAGGCACGTCCGAGGCCAGCGAAATTAATAAAGTACAATTTTGATTGAACAGTCAAACAAAATTTTCCTGTCGGCTAAGTATAATTATCTGTCAGTTTATTAAATATGATGAACCTATTATCTTATATATATCAGAATCTGATAGAATCATTTTCTGCTTGTCTTTTAAGACTGTCTATATTTAGGCCTATCTTATGCTGAGTGCCAAATTATAAGCCATGCTATTTTTTGTGATAGATATGAAATTATAAATTTACCAACAGTATTTGAATATTTTAGAATTTTTATTTTCCTTCATTAATTGAGTTGAACATTTTTCTTGTAAATTTCTACCATCACCATTTGAAGTTTTGAAGATTTTGTTTACATGTGATGCAAGATGCGTAAGTACCTGATCATTAACTTCACACACCAGAGTGTCTTGCTTAAAACAGAACTAAAAAAAATGGAATGGGACAAAATTTGTGACAGAATCTCATCCATGCCTCTAACAATATTCCAAATAACTTTGATATTTAACACAAATATGCCACTGCCTAATAAATTGGAACCCAGCAATGCAGAGTATCTATCTACATATATCTAGAAAGTGTAATTTTTAAAGCAGTTATAGTAATGCCCGAAATGAAAGCGATAAGCTGCCTCAGAATGTTTTTAAAAACTAACCAATTTTTTTCCAGTCATGGTGAAAGGTTAATTAATTCTTTCCCAAAAGCCTTGAAATGAATTTCTGGTGGATGGCTATCTCAGTCTAAAATGTTTGATTTAGAAGTAGATAATTAAACATAATTTAAGTTGTCAGACTGTTTCCGTTAAAAAAAATTTGCCGTGAGATGAGTTCCATGCCCTGTTCTTTAAAAATGTAATGGTTGCCCCCTTATTGTCTTCATTTGAGAGTTTTACTTGAGTCATTGAGTGAATCTTTAATTGCACTGTTATAGCCCTATCGTAAGCGATGGCTCAATGCCGATAATATACCAAACTAAAATAGTTTGGCAGTCAACTGTCTTTTTGTCGAGCCGGCCTCGGTCTCGGTCTTGGTCTCGGATGCTCATGCCTCGGTCTCGGTCTCGGTCTCGGAGGGGAATGCCTCGATCTCGGTCTCGGGTGCTCATGCCTCGGTCTCGGTCTTGGTCTCGGATGTCCTGGCCTCGACTCCAACACTGGTCCCCAGGAAATGTTATGCTCGTCAGCCTCTAATTAATTATCAGTCTGATTGTCAAATGTCTACTTCTAATTTCTCAGCCCAATATTACATGAACCAGACCCGTCAAACTGGCCAAAACAATCATCTAAATGAGTGATCATTGAGTTCTAATGGGGGGGGGGACCGGAGTTTTCCTTGGTGAAAAATTATTTATTTATTAGTAAGAGCATAGATTATTTATCTTGAGTGTGAGATGTCCCCAAATTTTTGTTCCTAAGCTAAGCAACATATGTTTATAAGATATACCACCATCAGAAATTATTTATTTAAAGACTGCCTGAAAATAACTTAAATATTTCACCAAAACTTATCAAGGAATTGCCATTATGAAAAAGTCAATCCCCCCCCCCCTTCCAGGATTTATGATGGTCGTCTCTAACCATATAGTTCTACTTTTTCACAGGCTTCTTACATTGACACCCACTTCAACCCTGTTTATGTTACAAATACGTTTGATTAGCTCTAGTTGTTTCAGTCCTTCTTGTTTTATTCTTGTTTTGTGTAATTAGATCAATCTTATCAATGTCTTTTTGAAATAAGTTGGAAGGCAAAACACAGAGTTTCCATTATCTGAAGTAGTTTTGTTTTACTTCCAGATTACTTCACAAGTGGAATAATATTTCATCTTACAAGACTAACCAATAAAATAGTGAGTGAGAGGCTTGTTTTTGAAGCTTGTATAAACAAAAGTCTGATGGAAACAGCATATATATAGAATCTATACTTGAAAGTCTGATGGATAACTTTAGGTGAAACTTACATTATTTCTTGCTTTTAGTTGATGGATATGTATAATTAATTCTATTCACGTAGCGAGGAACAAGGGATTTATCCAGTAAGGACTGTGATAAAGCATATTCCTGACAAAGTAGTGGGCAACAAAGCATATGCAATTTATTGCAGTGAAATACTGACTTGTAATTTGGCTGACAGAGAATGGTATACGATTTAATTCAATTATTCATTGCATATTTCAATCTCAGGATGGCTTTTCATAGCAATAAAGAAGAAAAGACATTTCATAATGCTACATGATTGTCTTGTGTTGGTCATAACCCAAATGTCAAGATTGTCTTAGTACTATCAGTAGTCTCACATTTTGAAAGGGAGTAGATGTCTACTTATATGCATCCGAGAAATATGCGCTGCAGTGATTATATCATACTGAGTATTACTGACTATCATCTAATTATAAGTTAGAGTGCCCTTGGTCCGGAGGGTATGATGCCGGACTCACATAATCAATTTTGTGAGTTCAAACGTGGACAAAGCATGAAATAATTGAGCAGATCCTGATTAAATCACTTCTTCACATCACCCTGGTCTGACTGGGGAGGTTGGCTATATAGGCAGAGAAGGTAAAGATTGGTTATTGATGGCGTCATGAAGGGCTGCCAGTTCCTCTGTCCCCAAGTACCAGATTGTACCAACGCTTAACACGGGTTATTCGAAATTGGTTAATTAAATCATTTGACTGATTTTGTGTCAATGCTGAACATAAGTTGGTATATAGTTTTAATTAACTGACCTCATGTTACAATATCAGTACATTTTTTGCTGGTAACCCAGTTAAAAGATAAGTTAAATGAGTTTGCAACTTTAGGATTAATCCATGTTAAGTGTTCATACAAAATCCAGTAAATGGGAGTGAGACTGATCAAGGATGACCAGAGAGCCTGTCAGCCAAAAGTATTGTCTAGATTTTGCTGAGATCAAGAGTGTACATGAACTACAGAAGGAAAAAAAAGTGCTGTCAGATTATTTCTTTGCCAAAGGATATGGAAGATACGAAAAAGATACCATATTTATATTGCAATTTGTAGTTTTCTTTCAAGTTGCAGTTTCAAATTTCTCAGATGTTCCATTAGCCTTAATCCCAGTCTTTCTCAGCATGTGAGCTTAGGGACCGTTCAGAATTTATGACTGGGGGGGTGGGAGTTTTGCTGGAACTTCCCGTCAAAAATTGATACCCCCCCTTCAGTGTCATGTGGATTTTTACTACCCCACCCTTAGGTTTCACGCGTATTTTTAGTACCCCCCCCCCTCCTTAACATACAAAGCAATTCTCACATGTATACTGTTATACAGGGCCACGT
Source organism: Platynereis dumerilii (assembly GCA_026936325.1). Classification (NCBI taxonomy): domain Eukaryota; kingdom Metazoa; phylum Annelida; class Polychaeta; order Phyllodocida; family Nereididae; genus Platynereis; species Platynereis dumerilii. The sequence goes on from JAPTHN010000013.1 coordinate 29,615,318, forward strand.
GTACAGATTCGCGTCATTTCGCGGACTTTTTTGTGTAAAAAAGTCCAAATAAAATTAGTTTATGCGTGTTTCTTGACATTTTTTCTTTGCTAAAATTTCTTACCCCCCCCTTGGAAGTGTTGTCAAAAATTAATACCCTCCCTTGAAACACGTGTGAAAAGTTAGTACCCCCTCGGCCAGAACTCCCACCCCCCCAGTCATAAATTCTGAACGGTCCCTATTGATTGACATACTTTGAGCTTATTCCTCCCACACCATCACTTACTCAGGGTTGTAAGTAGATCCTATTTCAGCTCATGCCATTTTAAGACCTTTCTCACTCAGCAATCATGTTCCCTTTACTTGGAGTACATTTTATGGCATTATCATGGATGTACAATATTGGTGACATGTTGTGAAGGCAATATGACCATGTTGCAAACTACAATATAACAAAAAAAAAAAAAGAAAGATAAATAGAAAATATTCTATCGGAAATCCTTTGTTTACCTAAGGTAGGAAGAGATTCAAGGGTAGACAAAAGGCGAGAAAGGGTGAAGTAGTGGCTGATTCTTCCTTCCTGCTGGGGTAGTCGTGCTTTGTTTTGGGTATGTATTGTCCTTTAAATTAATTCCCTTGCTAAGGAGTATAATCTGCTATTCACTGAAATAATGAGTCTGCTTTTTCATATCCCCGTCTAATGAAACTAATGACACCTGTACATAAAAAATGTGATAGTGATGCTCATGTCCTGTCTGTTTCACAGTTTTAATCTACAGTCCAATAACCGATCTTGTTATTTATCTTTATCTTCACTACAGTACTGCCCTACATAGTGTCTTGAATTTCTGGCCCTCAAGGACATGCCCACCCTTCCACAACCTTCAGTTTTTACCCTCATTTCCAAGGTTGCCCTAAAAGTACATGTGTATCACTTTAAATTTGCTAAAATATGGAAAACGTGTATCCAAAGCTTTGATTTATTAAATTGAAAGTCCACTTATGTTCTTGTTGAAAGGAATAAAAATGTTTTATTATATCGAGAGAAATTACAGTGCCGCCTATAAGTAAGTGAAACACATGAAAGGGTGCCATTGCATCAATGCTAAACATCCTCAACCAAACTGCTCGTTGATGCATGAATTCTCATCCGATGAGAGGTAAACATATTGGGTCATAAAGGCCGATATGTGAGACAGGTAGGATAACAATGGCAGTCAATTTTCTCAGCTGTAGTCAGAGTTAGGTATGGGTCAAAGTCTTTGATAAGTAAGTAAACCACCCTTCCCTATTAAATAACATTGAGCCTGTGTATCACTTACTTATCAAAGAATTGGACCCATACCTAGCTACAACTACATCAAAGAAAATTGGCTGCCATTGTTATCCCACATGCCTCACATATTTGGCCTTTATGACCATATATGTTTTCCTCTCATCGAATGAGAATTCATGCCTCCACAAACAGTTTGGTTGAGGATGTTTAGCATTGATGCAATGGCACCATTTCATGCGTTTCACTTACTTACAGGAGGCACTGTAACTGCTACCATTTGAGTTTAAGGAAGAGCCAAGGGAGCGCAAACCATGGAAGTTCTGGGTGTGCAAGAGCAAGCATCTGGTTGAAAATAATTATATTAAGCTGTACTGTATGTACCCCCTAGAGGTTGTTATAAGGCGAAACTAAGCCATGAAAGCTGTCTGTTTCAGAATGGAGACCAGGAATAAACATGCTTGCAATCACAAATTATGTGTCTTCACTACTTCACATCTTGAATGAAAATTTAGTATTTACAGCAGATTCATTTAGTATGCATCTCCTTGGCTTGTTTTCTCACTGTCTATCATTTTAAGCTTACCTGATTGGTACATATCAAGCAATTGAACGTCCTCCAAATCTTTCAGTTGAAAGGGAAGCAATCTAAACTGTAATATTTAATTTAATTCTGCTTCAATGAGTAGCTTTGGTTTGGAAAGCAGATATGCTTAGCAGGGCACACTAACACTCACAAACACCACCAGACACATCATTGGATTTGACACTCGTTTTTAAGGTGTTCAAATAAAATTAAATTTATGCTATTCAATTCAGTATCACAACCAGTCACAGTAACTGTATTCGTCACGTTTTGCCATCCTGTTGAAGAAACTCTCTGCTCCTTTTATAATAACATGGACAGACATACCAATTAAGTTGGGCAAGTGCACTGCTTCATGTATAATTCTAAGGCTGAGTTGGACAAAGGTTGTTTGATGGCCACAAAATGTGACATGAAAGACACATAGTGCATTGGTTAATGACATCCCTTTGATGTGGGCATAAGCACAGAAAATTTTCCGTCAGAAGTCCTCTGTTTACCTATTTTACCCTCTTTTCTCCTCCCAAACTCACATCTCCTTACAACTCCCTTTGACTCCCTTCAACAACCTTAGCACACATTAAGAACTCTATTTAGACAGCTCACAATGTAACTGCAACTAGCAGAGGTGCAAAATATCAAGTAAATCAAACACAACGGAGGTGATTGAGTTTAAATTGGTGTTACTTAAATACGATTTTAATGTAATTTTAAAAGGTGGTTTCAAGTAGGCAAAAGTCGGAAGTGATTCAGAGGTAGTCAACAGGTGTGAAAGGGAAAAGTAGTGGCTGCTTCTTCCATCTAGCTGGGGTAATCATTGTAGTGTTAGAACTTACCATTGGCAACATATACTATGTTGTTTTTTCTGTGTATTAAGGATGACCAGTGTTACAGCCTCAGACTATTTAATGATGTTAGGCCATGTTAATGATGTAAGGGGCAACCATTTAATAATTGGGGGGGGGGGGGCTCATATATATATTCATTCAAAAATCATGCAACACATTGTTTAGGACCCTACCCTACCAGAAATTATTTAAAGACAGCACAAAAAGGATTTATTTATTTCAACAAAACTGAGCATGAAATTACTTATTTAAAAAAACACCTAGCCACTCCAACTCGCTAGATATTAAGTAGTCGTCCCCTTGGTGATTCACCAAGGGAGAGGGAATATGTGATTTATCCAGCAAAGCTTTTACGCAAAGAAGCTTAAGCGGAAGTCACATGGTCCTTCCAATAAAGCCGTGATATGATCATTATTGTCATGAAATACAGATTATGCCGGATTTATTAAGAACTCATAACAATTGATGAATGAATTAATATAAAGATGAAAATAAATATTGTCTCTATCCTGAACTGCCATTCCATAGGTATCCACAAAAAATTTAATGGAGGGGAGATCGAGGCAAGAATAGTTGCTTCAACAATGAAGTGAGGTCTGAAGGGCCTAAGGAATATGTAGGCAACAGGTGAGCGACCCCAGAAACCAACAGTTCTTCAGGTAGCTGGTGAAGGATTCTATTCAAGTTTAAGGGAGACATTGTCAAAAGTGTAATTTACAAAAGAAAAAGAAAAATTTTAAGCTCATCTTGTATGCAACATATGCATTTTGGTACTCACTCATATTTCGGCAGCTGTAAGTTTGTTAGACAGACAGACAGACAGACAAATTCTTTATTGACCTGTGTAAAAAATATACACCCAGCCCTATATGGGCTTACAAGTCATCAAAATAATTCAAAAGTAACTTTAACAACAAATTTTCCGGAAACTACAATATTAAAACATTTACAATCACATATTTACAATATTAAAACATTTACAATCACATATTTACACTATTTAAACAACAAACTTCTTCTTCTATGGAAAGCTTTAAACAAATATTCTGCGGTAAATTTAACTAAATCCTTGGACATCAACAACTTAAATTTTTCTTGTAATGATAAAAAGTAAAAATCCACACAATGATCTAAAACACGAGTTAAAAGTAAATTACGTAAATCGTTATAAGTATTACAATGGAACAAAAAATGATTTTCATCTTCTAGAACATGATAGGAACAAAATTCACAAACTCTATATTCTAATGGTATATCATAGTAACGTCCTGTCTCTATTGCTAATGGTAAAACACCGAACCTAAATTGTGAAAGAACAGACAAATGACCTCTATCATAAATTTTATACACATAATCCTCAGTACCAAATGTAGTTTTAAACTCTCTGTAAGTTCTTAATTTTGGCATGTTAGTTACTTGATTTTTCCAGTTGGTTTTATAAATTTCCATCAGTTGACGTTGTGCATTTTCTAGGTTAATAGGTAAATTTTCTACAAAATTTTGAGTAAGATTCAATTTAGTGAATATTTGTAAAACCTCATTACTCCAATTTCTCTTGTTAATTTATTTATCAACTTCAAACACTTGCTTTGTTAGTCTGTTTTCATCCATGTAAACAAGTCTATTCCAAAGACGGAGTATTTCAATATGACGTCTAGTTTTTGAATCAATCCATCCCATATCGCCTTTAAAAGCATGTTTTGGGGTAAAACTATTCACACCTAGAAAAAATCTTATTGCCCTGTTTTGTATTGCTTCAGGTTTAGAAAAGTCTTTGTAGCCCCAAACTCCTGAACAATAATCCATAATAGGAACAACACCAGAATCAAACAATTTACTGTATGTTTTAAATCCTTGCCATTAAATTTTCTTCACAACACAGTGCCTACTCATTATCAACACTATCAACACCTGGACGTATATTTCCATTCACATTAATAAACCATACATAACAAATTTGTCAAATTGTTTTAAGGTGCGGTTTGTCAAAATTGAGTTCTACTTAATAAATAATATTTTTCTGTACATTGTTAATGTCCCTTGAACAGGTGAATAGCTAAACACGATTGTATTATTTTACCAACAATGTCCATATTACACTAAGTTTGTCTTGCAAAAATCAGTTTCTCTTGTGTACGTTTGTATAATTTGGAATGGGGTAATCGAGTATTCAATTAAGTTGAAAGTATACCACTGCGCAATAACCAATGACCAAACCATTTAGTAAAATGATACACCTGCTGCTAAGTAATTGAAGTGAAAAAGCAAAAAAAAAAATTGTACCATCTGAAATAGCTTTTAAATAAATGGACTCCCTCCAGTCACTTCACAATTTTTGTTTGAGAGTAGCAGACTAAAACACACCTGTCAGCAAAGAGTTATCTCTACTTGTGTGCTTTTAGAGCACACCACTAAGTACTACACAGAGGAAACAGGTAGTATGGAGAATACCTTGTTTCTCATTCACAAGAAGATTACGTATTAAACCATACCTGTTGATGATTATCATGTAAATTAAGATTTTACAGCATTTTTTCCAATACATTGTCGATATGATTCAGTCCAGCCAATACGCAGCACATTTTCATTTCAGCGGTTTTTTCACATTTTGGTTTTGAGTAGACCTACATTTTATTATACAAGCTGATGCAACTTTATGAGAATTATAGTATTAAACAAATCTGAAATACTTTTATATACTTTGTCTCAACAGTGTGACATAGGTGTCAGAGATACTGGTTTATAGAACCTTTAAAGATTCCGTATAAAACCTTTTTATTAAGAGTGTATAATTCACTTCCTAGCAAAATGGACTTGGTGGGATCTCTTGTACATTCTATTAGCATATACATATATATCATGGAGAGCTGCAGAATACATGTATGAAACTCAATGAAAACACAATGAAACCTGACCACACTGCCCTGTGAAATTGAAACACAGTAAGTGACCAAAAAACAGTAACTGAGTTGAGCATAACTTCTCAACCCTACTAATAATATCTACCTCCATGCCAAATTTCATACTTGTATCACCTCTAGTTACCCCACAAATCCATGATAAACAAACATAGTATCAACTGCCCACATCAAAATGGACATGTCATGTCAGGCCAAAACACAGTAATTTACTCATTTTGTTTTGAAACACAGTATCTCTTTGGCTTGTTACTGTGTTTCAAAGTCAAATTTTTGAGTTACTGTGTTTTGACATGACACAAACAGGGAGATACTGTTTTTTCATATCAACTGAGTAGATGTCTTCAGCAGTGACATAAATAGAAAATCAAAGGTTTCTCATTCAAAACACAGTAAGTCATTAAAAAGCACAATGTTGTCTAATAAATCTGTAAGAAGTCGTTTTGGGTGACAAATGATATACACACATACACTTTGATTATATTTCTTCATATTTAAAGCATTGACTTGAGGGTGCTTCATCTGGAGATTAAGATATTATAGAGGTCACAATGTTATAAACAAAGAAAAGCGTTTTTCTCAAATTCACTGAAATGGCAGTTAATTACTGTGTTTTGAAATCACAGGGCAGCACACCCGAGGAAGTGCACTTAAACAAAGACATGCCGATAAGGAACAAACATTTCAAGGATATACAGCTATTTAAGTCTGAAATGCCAGGTGCAATTTATCAAGTTTCCGGCCTAATGGATTTGTAAGTTTCATCCTTGAAATCAACAGGCAGTTCACCAAGCAAATGACTTGACAAGTGTGATTCAAGCTCATAGCAATGTGGACAGCCATTTTGAATAGGTGTGCACTGACCCATATATATAATTCAGTATTTCAGACGAACAAAAGCTCACTGATAGCCATGAAATACAACATCAAACAGACAAAGTGCAGAGGTTAATAAGGTCCCTTCGAAGTTGACATATGCGTAAGATGACCAGCGGTGACATAAGTGTATTATTTGCTGGTTCTTTATCTGCATGTTAAATAATGGTCAATGCCCTTGCCTTGCTTTTGACAACGACGTTAATATGGCATGCCATCCAAGATCAAACAAGGCATACCATGAGCTCCCAAAGGCATAACGAAATAGGTTTGCTTTCAGTATGCCTGTTCTATTGCCTTAATCAGACTTCGGTTACTGCATTGTACCTTGCTGGATCACAAAGGTGAAGCAGGGACTGTAAAACGAAGTATTCTGTCCAATGAATAGTGAGCCATTCCTATTGTGATATGGTCAAGCAGACTTTTCATAATTGCATTGAAATAGCAAAACACTCTTTTGACCAGCAGGTCTTTGGATGCGATGTGTTAAGTTGGCAGATTTGTAGGCTAGTGTAAATTTATTTGCAGTCCAACTTCACTCTGTGAACTATGAATGGCTAAATGTTACCTTTGCTGGTGATTGGATGACGTCTTGTTTTACCATTAGAGGTCACTGCTGTGTGTCGCATGTTGCAGCTAAATCTCCTTGAAAAATGTCAAATGTTGACAGGGCTGGTTGCATAAAAATTTTGAACAGTGCAAATATTTATGTTAGGTGCCAATTCGTCCTTCAGGAGATACATTTATACACTCACTATAATGCATATAGATAGATTTAGACTCTTATAAAAACATCATTACATACCAATTCAGATTCTTACATGTATATCTTGTAGCAGAAAAAAATTAATATAGCCAAAGAAACAGTAATTTTAGGTAACATACACATATGCCAAGAGAGTAATCTTTGTAATAGAATGAAATTCATATCTTATGACATAGCAGACAGAATTGTTACTTTTGGTGAGATGTGCAAACTGAGTATGATGCGACAACAAATCATGACATTAAGGAATTCATCACTGCAAGTGACAAGAATGATGGTTTGGGCAAAAGCAATCTTCTGAACTTATCTCCTGATTAATTCCTTCATCAATCACACCTTTCCAATGAAAGTGCTGTAAATATTTCATAAATCCCACATAATCCGAATTTCATGTCAATAATGGTTTTCTCGCATATGACTGCATCCGCTTGCAATGTGATCGTGCATGATTGCGGGTTATCATCAACCCTTGAAATGTTTATTCCTTGATTTGGTATATCTTGCTTGTAGGCCTAAACCTACTAATCAGAGAAACATTCGATGGAATATATTCTGGTCATGAATTAGTGTAACAGAACATGTTAAACTTTAACAAGTTCTGACTGCATTAAATAGTACATACATTAAAAGAACTCATTTGGCTTTCCATTCACAGAGTATTTTAAATCTGTTTTGAAACGCTACCTGTTTTGAACTTACACTGCACCTGCAGTCCTGCACAAATGAGTAAAACAGCCAAAAAGTATTTGGCTGGGATAGAACAGCAGAATGGCATAAGAGCGTAGCTTTACCTAACAAATTGTCCGAAGACAGTTACATCGATAGTTATATAGAGAGATAGATAGATTCAGTGGTCCCTGAATTATAAGACTGCCCCTTCAGTAGTCATGATGCGGTGTCTCGCGGGGGGGGGGGGCGGTCTCTTCGTGCGCAAAATGTACTAAAAATACTATTTTGTGTGGGATGAAGGCGGTCACATATGTCAAGTTGGTCTTACAACAGGGGGTCTTATAACATAGGTACCACTGACCCGGATATACACCTGGATATACGGACAGACAAACAGATATAGCCTTGTTCAGGAAGATCACAAGGATTGATTGACGAGATAGAAGAGAAAATGAAGGTCCTCAACATGTAATAAGGAGTGGATGGTCTGCCCTTGTATCTTAAAAAAATTTTCATACACTGATACATTGGGCCGCTAATTCTATGTCTAATCAGAACAACATCCAGCTAGAATTTTGCTCATTCACGTCCATTGAAAAAGTTTGCGTCCCCCACTAGGGGTTCAGCTGTTGAAAATGAGCTGTGTTAAAAAAGAAAATACTTGATCTATCAGGCCTAACTCATAATTAAATCATGATGTTTCTCTCAATTTAATCATTTTTCTAAACTTTGAATAGTTTGAGAAACGCTTAAGATCAAACGGAAACATAACTGTGACCAGCTCCACCAAAATGAGTTCAAAGTAGGCAATCTGTATTTTCCAGAAATTAGGAAAATGTGTCAAAAGGTCACATTTTGAAGATTTTTAGCTGTTGATACCAAGTTTAAGCAAAAGTAATTTGCTTTGATTATTTTTGACAATCTTAAGCAAAAACTGATGTTGAATTCTCTAAATTGGCCGTCATTCTTGATTTTCCTGGTTCTTTTATTGTAATGGCGGGAAATTCAAATGCCATTTTCGCAAAGTTCGATGTTTCGTATCATCAATGTTTGAGGTGCCATATCTTTGGATTGGGTGGAGATATCAAGACAAATGAAACATCATTTTAAAGCCAAATTCCAGCAGAACAAAGTCATTTTCACAACTGAATATGATAGCAGGCCGACTTTGAACCCATTTTGGTGGAGCAGGTCACAACTGTTATTTTAATACTAGAAACATTCCCAATAATTTCTGCAGTATTCTTATATTTTAGAAATATCAAATAATTATTCATGTCACTTCAAGTTTAACTTGATAACATTTCCTGAAGAAGTATGAAAGATTTCTTTAAAATTGTGTACATTCACTTAAAAGTTCATCAGAACAAAATTGTCTGAACATTTGAAACATGCAGGCTTTAAAATCAGTCAAAAGGGAAACAAAATGACATTGCGTTTTCAAACAGAATGAAATCAAAAAATTATCTTTCAGAAATAATATCGGAAGTTCCGCAAATGAAATTGACATTTGATGGGAATCAGTACAACATTTTAATGCCAAAAAGAGGAATGTCAAACTGGCTGATTCCCATTTTGGGAGTGTTTTCCAGATTTTATCAGTTTGAACAGATAGGTTGAGTTTGAATGGAAAATATTGCATTGAATTTAACATTATTATAATCGGTTATCAATAAAAGAATCATCTATGAAATTTAGAATTGTATAAATTTTGACATGTGAAAAAGATCAATATAAATTTAAATATAGGTCTAAGAAGACAGCAGCTGTAAATAACCTGTTATTGTTACATTTATCCATTCATCTGAATGTCCACTTTCTAGAAGGTCCCTCCACCAAATGGCCTAATGCATCAGACTGTTTAAGATAGTTCAAGTCATCATCTCGATTAATGTATTGTACTTGACTTCTTAAATGAAAAACCGCATGCACACTTTAATTAATTTCATTTAGCTTTTTCTATCTTAATCTGCTCTGAAAATCATAAATGCTGTTTCAACATTTACAGTATTTTATGGTGTACCTTTAAAACTGTCAAAATTAATGATCACGCAGCATCCCCCCTCCTCCCTCAAAGTCCAATTTTCTTCCCAGCTGCATCTCCCCCTTTTGGAAATGACCTGGCTATGCAACTGGTCCCAAGTGAGTCTTGAACAAAAGTATTTTTGATGGCAATAAAGCACAACATCAGACGGAAATGGTGCATCAGTTAGCAAATCCGTTTGAAGTGGACATATACGAAATATGACCAATGGCGACATGTACTTTTTGTGTTCTTTGTCACTATTAAACAATGATCAGTCACTAGAATGCCATCAATGCAACATTCTATCCAAGATCAAACAAGGCACAGCTAGCTATCAAAAGCATCATGAAACAGGTTTTATTTCCCAGACGTCTCTATTGCCTTTGTCAGTCTCCTGTTACTTTATTGTACTTTTGCAAGGTCATGAAGATCCAGAATTGTCTCAGGTACAGAGCCAGATAGAGGCAAATGGGGGACACTTCCGTTTTAATACCGAAGAGATGAAGTAATTATTAATAATCAGTAATTATACAGCGAATTGTTTCATTTACATTGAATTTCTCACACTAGTTGTAACAATGTAAAATAAAAGATAGTGCGATATATAAGACATAAGACATAGAAATATCAATTTGCAATGGAAAAATTTATATGTACCATAGAATAATTTATTATTTTGATTTGGTTGACAACACCTATACACAACAGAAAAAAGTAGCGGAGAATCTATTTTCTTTGTAGAGTTTGGTACAAGTGTTTATTGCGTGATAGATGTATGACATATTATTATATCTGTCACAAGGATTTATTTACAAGATGAGAGAGACTGAGAGCTTTCGAAACGTTACACCTTGTGAGGGATATTTTACTTGGCCAAAATACAGTAATTACAGGGCTCTCAAACAGGCAATTTGGCACCTCATTCCTTACCCCAATTGCCCACTGAAAATTTCTTGGAATCACCCCCAGTTTTTTTAACACACAGACTTTCAGTTGAGCAGGCTCCATTTGTAGTTACCCGTGGCTGCTTTATTTTCTAATTTATTGCAATTATTATAAGAGCCTGATAAAAGAATACATCAAAGTCTGTAAATATTAACCCTGTGAAAAAACTAACAAAGCAACTTTTCCCCTACAAATTAGCCTTTCAAACTTCTTCCCAGTGGAGTCCATCCCTCAGGACTAGAACACTGTCCATCATTCAAAAAGATAGACGCTCTGCAGCCAAGCTTCCTGCTTGTGATGAATTGAGGAAATTAATTCCAAAAGACCTTGCTAATAAGACTAGCAGGGTGATGGATAATGAAGGTCACAAGTACATCAATCTTGGGTCATCGTTTATTAGCCTGAATCAATCATACCTGTCCACACACAAGTTTTATGGCTGTGGTGCGGCTTGAGCAGCCTGTGGACTTATGGTGATTGCTTGACTCTACAAGGAGAGTCTTTCTGTGGAGAAATTTAGGAAGCCTGGTCACTGGACTGAGGTCTGACCTTTTAACTAATATACAGCATATTCGTAGAAGCTCAGTTCCAATTAGATCAAATAATTTTTTCTTTGCATTTCTACTGTGTAAAATATATTCAGGCAGAAATTTATTGTATAGCATGATATTTGATCGTGATCTGTCAAAATTATTTGCTTATGTGGTTTTTTGATTGTGAAGAGTGTGCTTGCAGGGTTAACTTCAGGTGGGGGGCTTTGGTTATTGGTTGTCCTTTCCAACTTGATATAGTACCACTTAACTCCGATGGACTTATATTAGCCAAGGTTTCTTTAAAAAAAAATCAATGAAGTTTTTCTGTTTTGTCTTAGCGCAGTGATGCATGGGACTGGGGAAGCCAAACCGCTTCATTTGTCAGTAATCTGGCTCATGACGAGATGACGTCAGAGCTGTTTGTCAACACATTTAAGCTGTGTTCTACCTGTATGGTTGCAGAAAACATGACAAAACTCTTAATCCTTGAAGAAAATGTGATCCTTACATTGCATGTTTTGTGCCGAGGCACGACGTGGCAATGACGTGCATGGTAACTGGCAAACACAAAACTGAAAAGACAATCAGGTCAATGTCAACCGGTCCGCTTGAAGTAAACATTTGGATGAATCATTTATTGAAATAGTGTACTCTCATTCACATCTACTATCTATATTTATGTTGCAATTTGGGCTGTTCAGGTGTTGAAAAAGTTCATAGATTTTCTTAATAACCTAAATTTGAACCATGCATATATTTCAGTTCAAAAATGATTACCGGTATACCTTCATGTAGATGTAGAGTGGAAACATCATCATTTGCATAAATTGGAATTCATAATACACACATTGAACTGAATTTCATCCTTTCTTGTTCCCATGAGTACAAGTAGAGTCTTTGTCATGATAGCAAGAAACCATGAATTTTCCACTTCTGGAGTCAGAAAAAAGTTGAGATGTCACCATTAATGAGTCCATATGCAAGAGCTTTATGTTAAATTTTAGCTTCACAAAGTCATTGCAGTTATATAAAGAATGAATGAAATGTTATTGCAATGGGAGGAAAAATATTTTCAAATCAATCTGAAAATATCACAGGTTGTATCCATCATTAATGTCACTGAGGACAATTTCTGAATTTTTTATCATACACTGCCAATTTGCCAAGCCATCTTTCAAAATGTTTGAAACTTGTTGGACATAACAGAGAGTTGGTAACACATATGCCTGTACACAGTAAAGAAGCTGGTAAAAAAACAAACAACATTAATTAATCATTTTCTCCTTGTTTATGTGAATTGTTCATCAAAATCAGTGAATTGTGTTGATAAAACACATTCTTGTATTCATTATTAGCCATTGTTGTGAAAAATCAATTTTGCATTGTTCTTTTGTGTTTTTGTGCACAATAAGTAACATAGCTCAAGGGCATGTATTGTTCTTCTTTTTCAAGAATACTGTCACACTCGCACACAAATGCATGGGACAGAAAGGAGTTCCTTGTGGTGTTATTTTCTAAAGAACTTAGATTGTACACATGCTTGCAAATAACACTCTTTGTGAAGGCAAATTCACCTGAATCTATTCCTATCTATTCAAGGGATAAGTGTGTGATTGGAACAGATGGATGGATAGATAATTACAGCCTGACGTCCCGTATTTAGACATTTGGAATAAGTTATAAGGAAAAAATGACAGAGCAATGAACCAACGGATGATTGAAACCAAGAACAAATATTATTGTATTTCTTTCATGGCCAGAGCCGAAATTGAACCTGGGATGCTCAAAACAATATAATTTACAAACGCAGCTGACCTCTTTTAGGAACAGTAATTCATAACCGAGATTTGTTTTGTTACAGTTTGATGGCAATCATGTGTCCAATTACAGTGATGCCTGTAAGTCAGTAAACGGGTGATGTTTTACCATTGAATCAATACTTAACATCCCCAACCAAACTATATGTGCAAGCACGCATTCTCCTCCTATATATTGGAAGAAAACATATAGCGTTATAAAGGTGGGTATGCAGGTGTGACGAATATCAGCAAAGTTTGTTCCTTTTACTCAGAATTACACATATGGATGAAAGTCGTAGATAAAACACAAGGCAAATGTAATTTCTATGGAAATGGGGGAGGTTCAACTATTATCAAAGATTTTGCCTAAAATGTAACTTTTTTGTAGAGCAAAAAGCGTTTGCATTCATTTGTATCCAATTTACCTATAATATCTCATCAGATGAGAATCCATGCTTCCGTAAGCAGTTAATTAAGTTAAGGATATTAACATTGACTCAATGGCAAAACATCACCCATTTCACTTACTTACAAACACCACAGTTTGGTTGTTTGTTTGTTTGTGTTTTACGCCTCAGCAGCACCTTAGTGGGCTATATCGAGGCAGGCGATCGCCGTATGATGATGAGATGAGAAGACTGTGAGTCTGGTACATACCCTATTAATTCAGGGATGCCCAGGGTCTTTCAGTTGCCCCAGCATAGAACACTGGGTACAACTCGCCTCCATTTAATGTCCCATGGGCTCGGACTAAATTGAGTTCCGAGGTGGGATTCGAACCCACGCCCTCAGAGCCAGTGGTTGTGCAAACAAGCACTCTTAACCATTAGGCCACGGAGGAACTCACAAACACCACAGTAGTGCTTTCATAATACTTTTTACTCTATACTTCAATTTACATTGTAAATTTGTTTACATGCGATCAGGATGCAGATCTCCATTATAGTAGGGGGCGCTAACCAAAAAATCGTTACGGAGTGGATATAGCTACGAAACTTGGCAGGGATGAAGCTAAGGATCTAAGCTTTAATTTTTTCCTAAGCTCCAAAAATTATTTTAAGTGGAGCTGTTTCAAAAATGCGTTTCCATGGCAACAAGTCACTGAAATTTTACAGTTCCAAGAAAACTTATTATTTTCCCATAAAATTTACAAATGTTCAGATATAAGTAAAATATCTGGGATTATCAATCATAGTGATGGGCCGCATTAATTTCTTATATCAAATCCAAATTTGTTGTCTTTAGTTGCCATGGAGATGGACCACAATATCAAAATAATGCATTTTTTAATGACTATTGTCTATTTCATTACATATTATGGCTAATCTATGTTAATGAGATGAGGACTGAATACATGCTAAAAACCCAGAACCATTTATCAATAATTTTGGTAAATTTGAAAAACATGGTTCTTCAAATAAATCAATGAAATGTGTTACTATGGTAACAAGTCAATTTGTGAAGTTTATGAATTTGAGAATAAATATGTAAATATCACGAGAACTCTAGTATCTAGACACTTCAGTTTTGGCAAATGTGGTCCCTCTATGATATGGGATGTGCTGGAGTATTTGGTTATCACATTATTCAGGTTGGTTACCATGGTTACCATTGTTATCTATCTTAAAAACCAACAAAATTTACCTTATTATTCCTCAATATTGTGGACTTTGTTTTATCAATATATAATAACAAAGATTTGTTGCTTAAACATTTTCATAGCTCTAAGTCGATTTACATATTTCCAAATTGGTTTCCATAGCAACATAAGTCGACTAATTTCTGGTAAGATGGTCATAAATCTATCAATGGCAAGAAAATTATTGTAGATGCAAAGTTCTCATTTGGCGGTTAAAGTACAATGTGCCCATGGTAGTTTTATATGTAATAGAGTTGGGATTGATATCAAGTGGATATTGGTTACCATGGTTACCTGTGATCCAAGGATTCGATTCGGTAAAATGTCCCATTCACATTTAGCCCAAAATGGACCTTTTAGGTCATATCTTAACTTAGAAATGGAATTTTTGCTTGTATTATGGGTCATATGAAAGGTAAGATTGTCATCCTTCAGATAAAGAGCAGAAAGTGTGTCTATCTTTCACTTGTCTTGATATAATAAGTGATATACCTATGCAAGTTGGGTCACTTTTTGGTTACGGGCTTGCCATGGATTGTGAAAGTTTTATGTACATTTTTCCAACACCACAACGTTGATACATTAAAGTTCCCGATGCAAAATTGTTCCCTCGCAAGCTGGGCAGTGGGCATCTTATTAATGCAGATCAAAGCTTTTCATTGTTTCTATATCTTTTATGACGACTTTTGTTATCTGGAAGAGTGGTGAAAATGTGATTTTTGATGCAACCGTTTTTCTTTCATCATGACCAACGTTTTGCTCATCTCCCGGTCAGCTAAAAATTATTCACGTAAATTGACAAAAATGTGTGAATTAGAAGTTAATTCCATTTCAACATTTGACCATTTGTGTTTATTTTTATGCTCTGATTGCTTGAGGATAGTTTAAAATTACCTCAGTATTAACAGAAGAAAACATGTGATTTTTTAAATTGGAAGAGGACAGAACTCTAAAATTTGGAAAACTCCTCTCAGATTATACATTGTGATCGTAAAAAAAAAGGAACCAACACAAAAATGCCATTTCCAATTGGTATTCATAAGAAAAATGAGTTTTTTGGATCAAATTGTATCCCTTATATTGAAGCCATAATATTTGAAATGGCATAATTGGGTTGCTTTGACTAGGGGAGAGTGGGGCACAGTGAGACGGCGGGCACAGTGAGACAAAGCCCGTAGCGTCTAGTTGGTACTGTTTACAGATAAACCCTCTTTTGTATAGTACAAAAAATAAGTAAGTGAGAGACTGTCCTATATCCTGAATGCCTACACAGCATATCGAGAGTGGAATTTCAATAATTTGGTTTTTAGCCAGTAAAAGTAAATAATTTTGTTAAATTACTTTTTGTTATAATTCCCAAGAAAAACGGTATGATGCCAATCAATTGCCAGGGATTCAAACCTTGATTATTTGTCTTAGTTTAGTGAGATGATGAACCACAATACAGCGATCCGGTCCGCAGGATTCAAAAATTTTATGAAGAGAGCTGCGTGGGGCACAGTGAGACAGTTTGAGGCGGGGCACAAAATACACTCGAAACGACCTGAATAAAATGCATAGCTCACAATTCACTATTAAAAACAAATTGCCTGCTATAAACTACTGATTTTAGTGAGTCATATCCAAAGAGAAGCATCAGAAAGAATTTTGATTAGTATGTAACAGGCGCGGCAGGTTAAATAAGTCGTGCATGTGTCCTGTAGGATGAAGTTTTGAAACATGCTCATGAAAGGACCTAAAAAATCACCTAGCCAGCTGCTTTTATATGAGTACAGTAGTTTCTGTAGCAACATATTGAACAATTCCGCAGGTCCTAAGGATCGGCGGTTATGGCAGCAGATGCCCTTTCTCACTGTGCCCCGCCTGCTGTCTCACTGTACCCCGCCCGCGGGGCACAGTGAGACACTTAACGAGCATGGACGTAACTAAAGATTTCTCCAAACCTGTAAAAGGTAGGAACCTGAAACTACTGGACAATATACCCAACGTCATTAGCTATAATGTGGATGTGATCGCATTCAACTCGTTACTGCCAACATTTTGGAACACTTGAAAATAAAAAAAGTGTCTCACTGTGCCCCGCTCTCCCCTACATACGTAACTACTGACAATGAATGTGGGGCGATGATCAAGATCAGTCAAGGAATTAAACTACAATAAAAAATGACTGGCGGAAAGTTAGTATATTGCAGGTTTAGAGATGATATTATATTATACTTATCGATATTGTCCACTGGAAAAATAAACTGTTCCCATTGTTGGTTTTACTTGCAGTCACAAGAGAGAAAGGAGATGTTATGCTCATTAAAAATTCAGTTCCAGTTAACTCTTGAAGAAAAGCTCTAACTATATTTCACCTATCAATCTATAATAGCTCCTTCCATATAAGGAGAACAAGCATGGTTATTTTTTTTAACAGGGGCATGGTAATTTTTTTTAAACAGACATTGTTAAACATGTTTATCAGCTATATAATGTATGCTAGTTTTAAGGCAACCAAACTATTGTCGCACAAATTTGAAAACATGAGCTCCTTCAGGTCATTTTTTTGTGCTGTAAGAAGACTAAAAAATATTTTGAGAAATTACAAAAATTTGCTGTCAAAATATATATTCATAATGTGAACAAGTGGTCAATAATTCACCACTACTCGCCTGCCCTGCAGTTATGGTTTACCAGAAAAGTTTTAAAATATTTTACAATAGCTATATCAATTAAAAAGGACAAAAGTGCATATGGCACTCTGAGGCATTCTCTTTCACAGGAACTTCTTCGCTTTGATCAGGGTACTTCTATCTGTTCATTCTGTACCATTTTCTCACTTCTTTGTTCATTCTGTGTGCCAACACATATTATCTTGTTGCGGGGCAGCATCTCTCCTTTCTGATTCTGAGAACTCTTTCTACTTCTGGGGGTACTTTGGGGGTCTTCGTTCATTCTGTGAGAATTCTTCCTCTTTTGGGGAGGGGAGCGGACCTTGTTCTCTTTTTTATGCTGTGAGAACTCTATTCAGTGAGTTCATCCTCTCTTTCATTTGAACTTCTTTCTTTGTTCACTCTATGCAATATCTCTCTCTTTCTGGGGGACTTTGCCTCTTGGGCCAATCTTTGGTAACTCATTCTCTTTCAGGAGCTACTTCGCTGCGCTTTCTGGGGCATTTACTTCTGTTGTTGTTGTATCCAATCTCTTTCTCTTTCTGGAAGCTCTGTGTTTTTTGTTCATTCTGTGAGAACTCTTTATCTTTCAGTGGTTGGAATGCAAGCCATGCTTGACGCAGTGAATGAGTACACCAAAGAGCATCTGTACACTATTCGTCCCCAAAGAGCTTGGCTACCATGCTGACTCTGTCCAGCATCTTATCTATACTATTCTTGAAATTAGGAAATTAAGAAATACCAGAATCTGTTCCCTTAACCCACTAGGGACAGGACTGATGTACGGGCAAAGCAGGACCCTGTATTTCAAACAGAATACAGCAAGTCAAGAGATCTGCATATGCCCTCATGGGGAAAGGTTTACATGATGCAAATGCTCTTAATCCAACGGTGTCAAACAAAATGATTTTGACCTACATAGTCCCCAGGTTGCTTTGTGGTTGGATGCTATTATAGAATCAAAAAAGGAAATGGATGACCTGTACGCAAACCATAAGCAGCTATTAGACAGGTTCAAGGCTTTTCGAACAGTACAGCATGAGAAGCAATCTATCAGACAACAGGTCATACCCTTAGAGGCAGATTGACATATCAGGACATTGAGCCGTTTGTAGCCATTTGCAGGAATGTAATGAGTCTCAAGTCATTAGCAAGCAGACAGCTTGGTCTTGGCGATAGAGGAAGTTGATTTACTATGCTACAACATTGCCCAATCCTGGAACATTTGACAGAAGTCGCCATTGCAGTACCCTGTAGCAAAACCAACTGTAAATGGTACATAATGTCTACTGTCCATGGTAAATGGAAGCAGCCTTGTTGGAAAGCAAAGGCCAAATGATATCGCTGTGTTTGCTTGACCCCACCGGTTCAGTACCACATCCACCATGGACATTGTTTGTATGAAGGCCCAGGCTTGTCACTATAGCTTCAACAAGAGCAAGATTCATTACTGGTGCTTACACAACACAGCAGAAGAGGGGAAATAACAGAATTCAGCAACAAGAAGAAGAAATCATCTGCCATATAATCTTTCGATGTAGCAGGCTTGAGCATCAAAGAGCTCTGGGTCTCCAGAAGCTGGAAGAGCTGAACTTCAAAGTGAAAGGAAGAGGCCAAGAAGAGCTTAGGAAACTTCTCTGGGGGGCTTTTTCAGCTATAATCTTGACCCCAAACAGGGGTCCTACAGACATCGAGAGTGTCTCCAGTAATCACTTTTGTGACCACTTGAGATGTCTATGTTGATGAACTATATTTGGCCGATCTAGAGAGTCCTGAAAATCGTTAATTACTATATTTTTCAGATTTCACTATAAGTTCAATTCAGAGCAATAACAAATGTCTGAAACTCTCCAACTTGGTGGACAGTCTATGTTATGCCATATTAGAACTTTTCAGACTTAATGCCTGTGGCATCCAGACCAATCACTGAAAATCATAATATGCAGACATCTCTAGACCACAGAATATTGTTAATTGGTATCTAGATTGGAGTCTGTATCACTGATTTATCCGTTGCCCACAGACAGTCTGGATATCAAATATAATGAGCCTTTACAGACGTCTCAATCTACCCTAAACTGGACACCTGTAGACAGTCAAGATACCCATAAAAGGAGCCCTTACAGACGTCTCAGAGATCCCCAAACAGGCCATCAGTAGACCCTCTAGAGTCTAGACGTCTATAGAGGCTGTGAAATGAGCCCTGTTTACATAATTTATGGACTTTTTTCCTTGGTCATTTTGTGAGAACTCGTCATCTTTTCTAGTTGACTTCTTAACCCCTTTGTTAATTCTGAAAAATCTCTCTATCTTTTTTGCGGGACAATCAGAGCATAGAAATATGTACACAAATGGTTAAATTTTGATATGGAATCAACTTCTATTTCACAAATTTTAGTCAAGTTTTGTGACTATTTTGTAACTTGCTGGGCAATGAGCGAAACGTTGGTAATGATGAAAGAAAAACATTTGCATCAAAAATCATATTTTCAACACTCTTCCAGACAAAAAAATGTGTCATAAAAGATATAGAAACAATGCAAGACATATATCTGCATCACATGTAAAGAGATGCTCACTGTCCTGCTTGCCCGGGAACAATTTTGCACAGGGAACTTTATCTTTAATGTATCGACGTTATTGTGTTGGAATTGGAATAAATGTATATGAAACTTTTACATGCAATATCAAGCCCATTAGCAAAAAATGACAAAATTGCATATGTTTATCACTTATTATGTCAAGACAAGTGAAAGATAGACACACATTCTGCTCTTCATCTGAAAGATCACAATGTTACCTTTCATATGACCCATAATACTAGCAAAAATTCCATTTCTAAGTTGAGATATGACCTAAAAGGTCCATTTTAGGCCAAATGTGAATGGGAAATTTTGATGCATAGCATCCATGGATCGCAGGTAACCATGGCAACCAATATCCACATGATATCAATCTCTATTACATATAAACCTAACAAGGGTACATTGTACTTTAACCGCCAAATGAGAACTTTGCATCTACAATAATTTTCTTGCCATTGATACATTTATGACCATCTTATCAGAATTGGTCAACTTACGTTGCTATGGAAACCAATTTGGAAATATGTAAATCTCCTTATACAACAATGAAAATATCTAAACAACAAATCCTTGTCATTATATATTGATAAACCAAAGTCCGCAATATTGAGGAATAATAAAGTAAATTTTGTTGGTTTTTAAGACAGACAACAATGGTAACCATGGTAACCAACCTGAATAATGTGATAACCAAATACTCCAGCACATCCCATATCATAGAGGGACCACATTTGCCAAAACTGAAGTGTCTAGATATTAGAGTTCTCGTGATATGTACATATTTATTCTCTAATTCATAAACTTCACAAATTGATTTGTTACCATAGTAACACATTTCATGGATTTATTTGAAGAACCACGTTTTCAAATTTACCATAATTAATGATAAATTATTCTGGGTTTTTAGCATGTATTCAGTCCTCATCTGATTAACATAGATTAGCCATAATATGTAATGAAATAGACAATAGTCATTAAAAAATGCAATATTTTGATATTGCGGTCCATCTCCATGGCAACTAAAGACAACAAATTTGGATTTGATATAAGAAATTAATGCGGCCCATCACAATGATTGATAATCCCAGATATTTTGCTTATATCTAATTTTTTGAGAATTTTATGAGAAAATAATACATTTTCTGGAAACTGTAAAATTTCAGTGACTCGTTGCCATGGAAATGCATTTTTGAGACAGCTCGACTTAAAATAATTTTTGGAGCTTAGGAAAAAATTAAAGCTTAGATCCTCAGCTTCATTTCTGCCAAGTTTTGTAGCTTTATCCACTCCGTAACGATAATGGCAAATTTTGGCCTTAAGGCCCCCTACTATTACTCTGATTATTTGAATGACAATTAATATTGTTTACATAATGACAAAACCAAGTTAAACCATTGTTTAAACCATTGGGAAATGCAAAACAGTATAATTAAAAAAGAGAGAACCAATTTAGAACATGTCACTGTATTTGTAATTGATATTTGTCCAGGCAAAATTGATGTTTAGCAGCAGTGACGGTGCATGCTGTAAATGAAGCTTAAATGAATGAATGATTTTCTAATTTGTGGTTTTCTTGCCATTTGGATTTAGTGGGCATAACACAAGTTGCATATTGCGCTAGAATGAGTGGGATTGTTACAAAAAAAAAGGAATAGATGATTTTATAGACCAGTTATCATGATTGCAGTTGGCAAACTTTTTATTGAGACCAAACGTGTTATAAGACCTGCTTCTTTTTTATGTGACCACCTTCCTCCAACAATTAATATTTTTGAGTATTTTTTACCCTCAAAAAAATAAGTCTCATACACGTACAAAAACCGAAATTAGTTTTTGAATTGGTCCTCCAATGTTCATTTGTGGATTGTTAAGAAAGCAGCAGGTTTCTGAAAAAAAAAACATACTTCAATGAAAAAAACAATCTGATATTCAAAAAAAAATTCCTAAATGTGCCCCAAGGAGTGACTAAATCCCTACAGGAGAGTACTTCATGTCCAATGAAGGGCAGGAATTGTACAACACAGTGATAACTGTTGTCCAACAAGTCCAAGTTGGCAACCCCATCAGTCAATTGGCAGTTTTCTAATACACTGATATAACCACACGGCTCCAAATCAATAGATTTCATTGATTTGAACCCCCACCAAGATGTGCCGGAAGGAAACGAGTGACAGGGTAAATCCACATAACAAAATGTTAACGTATCGTCAATAAACATATTTCATTAATCAAGCTTTAAAGAAAGCCTTATTGAGATTTTTGATGAAAAGGATATGCCTTGCCCCCTTCAGGCCCTTCCTCTCGCATAAGTTTGTCGGCAGAAAATAACATTTTACTTACTTGTCGACAGAAAATAACATTTTACTTACTTATTTTTTACTTAAGGGCATGCAGCAGTAGCAGTTCTCTCTCCACACCATTCACCCTTCCCCCCATTCTGTCACACTTTACCCCAGCCCCCCCCCCCTCCTGTTCCGACGCCCTTGCTGACTCCCGCAGCTGCAAACCTTTGGTTTCATAATTGAGTCCAATTGTGCAAGTCATATAAGGCTCTTCAGCTGTGGCAATGACAGGAAAGTATCTTGAAGAAATTGTGTCGTTCCCTAGGGGGCAATTGTGTTCATTACTACAAACATTGTCATTAAACCTGCAAGAGGTACGGGTGCGTTCAACGTAGTGTTGGCCCTGGGGTATCATTAACTTGTGTTCTTGTTAATGAGATAAAAACACAAACATCAGCAAAAAACTAACAAAGGAGTGTGGTCAGCGGAAAAATTACAAAAATACATTAATTTGTTGTGTCCCCAGGTAATGTTATGCTCGTCAGCCTCTAATTAATTATCAGTCTGATTGTCAAATGTCAAAAACAATCAACTGTCTACTTCTAATTTCTCAGCCCAATGTAACATGAACCAGACCCGTCAAACTGGCCAAAACAATCATCTAAATGAGTGAACATTGAGTTCTAATGGGGGGGAGACTGGAGTTTTCCTTGATGAAAAATTATTTATTTATTAGTAAGAGCATAGATTATTTATCTTGAGTGTGAGATGCCCCCAAATTTTTGTTCCTAAGCTAAGCAACATATGTTTATAAGATATACCACCATCAGAAATTATTTATTTAAAAACTGCCTGAAAATAACTTAAATATTTCACCAAAACTTAACAAGGAATTGCCATTATGAAAAAGTCAATCCCCCCCCCTTCCAGGATTTATGATGGTCGTCTCTAACCATATAGTTCTACTTTTTCACAGGCTTCTTACATTATTCAGTTTCTTTTGACACCCACTTCAACCCTGTTTATGTTATGTACAAACAAGTTTGATCAGCTCTAGTTGTTTCAGTCCTTCTTGTTTTATTCTTGTTTTGTGTCATTAGATCAATCTTATCAATGTCTTTTTGAAATAAGTTGGAAGGCAAAACACAGAGTTTCCATTATCTGAAGTAGTTTTGTTTTACTTCCACATTTCTTCACAAGTGGAATAATATTTCATCTTACAAGACTAACCAATAAAATTGTGAGTGAGAGGCTTGTTTTTGAAGCTTGTATAAACAAAAGTCTGATGGAAACAGCATATATATAGAATCTATACTTGAAAATCTGATGGATAACTTTAGGTGAAACTTACATTATTCCTTGTTTTAGTTGATGGATATGTATAATTAATTTTATTCACGTAGCGAGGAACAAGGGATTTATCCAGTAAGGGCTGTGATAAAGCATATTCCTGATCAACATTGACAAAGTAGTGGGCAACAAAGCATATGCAATTTATTGCAGTGAAATACAGACTTGTAATTTGGCTGACAGAGAATGGTATACGATTTAATTCAATTATTCATTGCATATTTCAATCTCAGGATGGCTTTTCATAGCAATAAAGAAGAAAACACATTTCATAATGCTACATGATTGTCTTGTGTTGGTCATAACCCAAATGTCAAGATTGTCTTAGTACTATCAGTAGTCTCACATTTTGAAAGGGAGTAGATGTCTACTTATATGCAGGCGAGAAATATGCGCTGCAGTGATTATATCATACTGAGTATTACTGACTATCATCTAATTATAAGTTAGAGTGCCCTTGGTCCGGAGGGTATGATGCCGGACTCACATAATCAATTTTGTGAGTTCAAACGTGGACAAAGCATGAAATAATTGAGCAGATCCTGATTAAATCACTTCTTCACTTCACCCTGGTCTGACTGGGGAGGTTGGCTATATAGGCAGAGAAGGTAAAGATTGGTTATTGATGGCGTCATGAAGGGCTGCCAGTTCCTCTGTCCCCCAGTACCAGATTGTACCAACGCTTAACACGGGTTATTCAAAATTGGTTAATTAAATCATTGGACTGATTTTGTGTCAATGCTGAACATAAATTGGTACAGTGGGGTGCAAAAGTTTGGGCACCCTTTGAGAGGGGTCACATTTTTTCAAATTTCTGACAAACCATTTGCACAATCTTTCCAACATAATTTGTGTGAGTGAAGGATACCCATGAGCTCTATTTTAGCTAGAATGATCCATGGAAATATGCAAATGCTAAATAATATGGGTCTTTTTGTCAGATTTTGCATGTGCAAAAGTTTGGGCACCCCCACAGATTCTGATTTTGATTTTTCTATAACTCTACATTAAAGCAATATAAAAGCTCTGAAATGCTTTGGATAATAATGTAAGCATCCCAGGACTTCATTTTGTGTGAATTTTAAATTTTAATCCCTAACGGAATGACTCCAAACTTGGCAGATTTGAGGTACCTAAGGTACATCAATTTATTTAATAACATTTCTATTATTTTTAGTCCAGGAGCTGAAAAAGTTGATTTATCACCTAAACATGACAGATTATTCTTTGATGAAATTTTTGAGCAGCTCAGACCTATATCCAACTAAAATACCTAAAATGTCACAAAAGTTAAACTTCCAGGGCATCTATGTCAGAGTACCTTAGCTTTTCTTGTTAAAATATTTGCTAAACCTGCTGTTTTTGAGTTTTGTCGTGTAGAAATGACAATTTCGGATTTAATACAGCTGGTATCCATAATTTTTGGCCTGCCTGTTCTTGTCCTTGGGGAGTCAAACTTGTTTATCACATTTTGGTGTATCGGAGCGATTCCATTTCAATGCAGTTTTTTACTCCCTTATCTCAAACATCACAATGAATGACCCAGAATGCTTCAAAATAGCTAGATGGGTCCTTTGGCATGACTCAGACAGTCAGTTTAATTTAAATAATTATGATACCTTGTATAACTTGGCTTTTCGCATCTGCATGCTGACGGTGGAATGATGAACCTGTGGACCACATGTAGTGTCATACCTGTGGCGGTCTCTGAGGGTCATATATAAGATTTAATTGTTGCAAAATTTCAAAATTGACTGAATAGAAACAAAATTAAACCCAAATTGAAATTGTTTAAGCAAAAATAGTCCCTGGCTGGCAGCACTAAGTTGAACTGCACATTAATATTTTTAATTTTGCAGGATATATACCTAAATGAATAATGAAAATCTTAAATATTTTTGGTTATTATTGATAAAATGTTAATTTTAGGTAAAGGACAGTCTAACCAGGTCTCCTGACCCAGAAATGTTCAAAACTCTCAGTATAACTGGACATGTGCAATCGATGCCATTGGTACCACAAAGATGCAACGGTTGCAGTCACTCTGTTGGGGAGGACAATAAGACATGCACAAGAAATTAAGTCCTGGGATGCTTACATTATTATCCAATGCGTTCTCGAGCTTTTATATTGCTTTAATGTAGAATTATAGAAAAAACAAGATCAGAATTTGTGGGGGTGCCTAAACTTTTGCACATGTAAAATCTGACAAAAAGACCCATGTTTTTTTACATTTTTATATTTCTATTGTTCCTTCTAGCTAAAATTGAGTACATGGGTTCCCTTCACTCACACAATTCATGTGGAAAGATTCTGTAAATGGTTTGTCAGAAATTTGAAAAAAAATGACCCCTCTCAAAGGGTGCCCAAACTTTTGCACCCCACTGTATATAGTTTTAATTAACTGACCTCATGTTACAATATCAGTACATTTTTTGCCGGTAACCCAGTTAAAAGATAAGTTAAATGAGTTTGCAACTTTAGGATTAATCCATGTTAAGTGTTCATACAAAATCCAGTAAATGGGAGTGAGACTGATCAAGGATGACCAGTGAGCCTGTCAGCCAAAGGTATTGTCTAGATTTTGCTGAGATCAAGAGTGTACATGAACTACAGAAGGAAA
This sequence comes from Platynereis dumerilii, assembly GCA_026936325.1. Lineage (NCBI taxonomy): Eukaryota > Metazoa > Annelida > Polychaeta > Phyllodocida > Nereididae > Platynereis > Platynereis dumerilii. Next base: position 29,641,669 of record JAPTHN010000013.1, read on the forward strand.
AAAAAGTGCTGTCAGATTATTTCTTTGCCAAAGGATATGGAAGATACGAAAAAGATACCATATTTATATTGCAATTTGTAGTTTTCTTTCAAGTTGCAGTTTCAAATTTCTCAGATGTTCCATTAGCCTTAATCCCAGTCTTTCTCAGCATGTGAGCTTAGGGACTGTTCAGAATTTATGACTGGGGGGGTGGGAGTTTTGCTGGAACTTCCCGTCAAAAATTGATAACCCCCCTTCAGTGTCATGTGGATTTTTACTACCCCACCCTTAGGTTTCACGCGTATTTTTAGTACCCCCCCCTCCTTGACATACAAAGCAATTCTCACATGTATACTGTTATACAGGGCCACATGTACAGATTCGCGTCATTTCGCGGACTTTTTTTGCGTAAAAAAGTCCAAATAAAATGAGTTTATGCGTGTTTCTTGACATTTTTTCTTTGCTAAAATTTCTTACCCCCCCTTGGAAGTGTTGACAAAAATTAATACCCCCCCTTGAAACACGTGTGAAAAGTTAGTACACCCTCGGCCAAAACTCCCACCCCCCCAGTCATAAATTCTGAACGGTCCCTATTGATTGACATACTTTGAGCTTATTCCTCCAACACCATCACTTACTCAGGGTTGTAAGTAGATCCTATTTCAGCTCATGCCATTTTAAGACCTTTCTCACTCAGCAATCATGTTCCCTTTGCTTGGAGTACATTTTATGGCATTATCAAGGATGTACAATATTGGTGACATGTTGTGAAGGCAATATGACCATGTTGCAAACTACAGTAAAACACAAAATAAAGAAAGATAAATAGAAAATATTCTATCAGAAATCCTTTGTTTACCTAAGTAGGAAGAGATTCAAGGGTAGACAAAAGGTGAGAAAGGGTGAAGTAGTGGCTGATTCTTCCTTCCTGCTGGGGTAGTCGTGCTTTGTTTTGGGTATGTATTGTCCTTCAAATTAATTCCCGTGCTAAGGAGTTTAATCTGCTATTCACTGAAATAATGAGTCTGCTTTTTCATATCCCTGTCTAATGAAACTAATGAGACCTGTACATAAAAAATGTGATTGGGATGCTCATGTCCTGTCTGTTTCAGTTTTAATCTGCAGTCCAATAACCGATCTTGTTATTTATCTTTATCTTCACTACAGTACTGCACAACATAGTGTCTTGAATTTCTGGCCCTCAAGGACATGCCCACCCTTCCACCACCTTCAGTTTTTACCGTCACTTCCAAGGTTGCCCTAAAAGTACATGTGTATCACTTTAAATTTGCTAAAATATGGAAAATGTGTATCCAAAGCTTTGATTTATTAAATTGAAAGTCCACTTATGTTCTTGTTGAAAGGAATAAAAATGTTTAATTATATCGAGAGAAATTACAGTGCCGCCTATAAGTAAGTGAAACACATGAAAGGGTGCCACTGCATCAATGCTAAACATCCTCAACCAAACTGCTCGTGGATGCATGAATTCTGATCCGATGAGAGGTAAACATATTGGGTCATAAAGGCCAATATTTGAGACAGGTAGGATAACAATGGCAGCCAATTTTCTCTGCTGTAGTCAGAGTTAGGTATGGGTCAAAGTCTTTGATAAGTAAGTAAACCACCCTTCCCCATTAAATAACATTGGGCCTGTGTATCACTTACCTATCAAAGAATTGGACACATAAGCGCTAGTGAGCAGTTTACTGGAATTAGCGCTATACAAATGCCTATTATTATTATTATTATTATACCTAGCTACAACTACATCAAAGAAAATTGGCTGCTATTCTTATCCCACATGCCTCACATATTTGGCCTTTATGACCATATACGTTTTCCTCTCATCGGATGAGAATTCATGCTTCCACAACAAGCAGTTTGGTTGAGGATGTTTGGCATTGATGCACTGGCACCATTTCATGCGTTTCACTTACTTACAGGAGGCACTGTAACTGCTACCATTTGAGTGTAAGGAAGAGCCAAGGGAGCGTAAACCATGGAAGTTCTGGGTGTGCAAGAGCAAGCATCTGGTTGAAAATAATTATATTAAGCTGTACTATATGTACCCCCTAGAGGTTGTTACAAGGCGAAACTAAGCCATGAAAGCTGTCTGTTTCAGAATGTTTGTTTTGTTTGTTTGTTTGTGTTTTATGCCTCTGCAGCACCTTAGTGGGCTATATCGAGGCAGGCGATCGCCGTATGATGATGAGATGAGAAGACTGTGAGTCTGGTACATACCCTATTAATTCAGGGATGCCCAGGGTCTTTCAGTTGCCCCAGCATAGAACACTGCATGGATACAACCCGCCTCCATTTAATGTCCCATGAGCTCGGACTAAATTGAGTTCCGGGGTGGGACTGTTCCAGAATGGAGTCCAGGAATAAACATGCTATCACAAATTATGTCTCTTCACTACTTCACATCTTGAATGAAAATTTAGTATTTACAGCAGATTCATTTAGTATGCGTCTCCTTGGCTTTTTTTTCTCACTGTCTATCATTTTAAGCTTGCCTGATTGGTACATATCAAGCAATTGAACGTCCTCCAAATCTTTCAGTTGAAAGGGAAGCAATCTAAACTGTGATATTTAATTTAATTCTGCTTCAATGAGTAGCTTTGTTTTAGAAAGTAGATACACTTAGCCGGGCGCACTAACACTCACAAACATCACCGGACACATCAGTGGATTTGACACACATTTTAAGGTGCTCAAATTAGATTTAATTTATGCTATGTAATTCAGTGTCTCAACAATCACATGAAGTGTCTTGTTTTGCCGTCCTGTTGAAGAAACTCTCTGCTCCTTTTATTACAACATGGACAGACATTCCAATTAAGTTGGGTAAGTGCACTGCTTCATGTATAATTCTTAGGCTGAGATGGACAACGGTTGTTTGATGGCTACAAAATGTGACCTAAAAGAAACATAGTGCATTTGTTAATGACATCCCTTTGAAGTAGACGTAAGCAAGAACTTACCATTGACAACATTTACTGTGTTATTTTCTCTATGTGTTTATGATGACCAGTTTCACAGCCTCAGACAATTTAATGATGTTAGGCCATGTCAATGATGTTAGGGTGCAATGATTTAATAATGGAGGGGGGGGCTCGGAGTTTTCCTTGGCAGGAAATTATTTATTTCACGTCCTGTAATGGCAGCAGTTCTTATTTCTTTCAAGCATGCAAAGTCCCCAAATATTCATCAAAAAATAAAGCAACTCATCGTTAAGGAATACCCCTACCAGAAATTATTTATTTCAAGACAGTACAAAAAGAATTTGTTATTTCACCAAAACTGAGCAAGAAAATACTTATTTAAAAAACACCAAGCCATGCACCTCCACCCCCAAGACATTAATTGGTTGTCCCCTTGGTGAAAGTGATTCACCAATGGACTGGGAACATGTGATTTATCCAGCAAAGCTTTTAGGTAAAGAAGGATTAGCGGAAGTCACATGGTCCTGCCAATAAAGCCGTGATATGATTATTATTGTCATGAAATCCAAATTATGTAGGATTTATTAAATACTCACAACAATGAATTATTATTAATATAAAGATGAATCTGAATTGTGCCTCCATCCTGACTAGCATTCCATGGGTATTGGCAAAAAAATTATTTGGAGGGGAGATAGAGGCGAGATTGGTTGTTTCAACAATGAAGCAACGGATGAGCAACCCCAGAAGCTAACCATTCTTCAGGCATCTGGTGAAAAATTCGATGCAAGATTAAGGGTCACATTGCTTTCAAAAGTGTAGTTGACAAACACAATTTTTTTAAGCTAATCTTGCATGCAGCATGTGCATTTTGGTATTCACTCATATATCAGCAGCTGTAAGCTTGTTTGGGCTTGCCATTATCACAATGTTCTTCACAACACAGTGAATACTCATAATCAACACTATCAACATCTAGACGTATATGTCCATTCACATTTATAAACCATATATATATTATTTAAAGCAGTCAAAATTACTTTAAGGTACAGTTTGTCAAAATCGAGTTTTACTATATAAATAAAAATTTTCTGTTTCGTTAATGTCCCCTGAACAGGTGAATAGCTAAACACGATTGTATTGTTAATTTATCCAGTAATGTCCACATTACACTAAGATTGTTTTGTCAAAATCAGTTTCTCTTGTGTAAGTTTGTTTAATTTGGAGTGGGAGAATTGAGTCTTTAACTAAATTGAAACTATTCCACTGCGCAGTAACCAATGACCAAACCATTTAGTAAAATGATACACCTGCAGCTAAGTAATTGAATTGAAAATGCAAAACAACTGCACCATCTGAAATAGCTTTCAAATAAATGGACTCCCTCCAGAGTCCACTTACCTTTTTTTAGAGTAGCAGACTAAAACACACCTGTCAGCAAAGACTTATCTGTACTTGTTTGCTTTTAGAGTACATTACTAAGTACTTTACAGAGGAAACAGATGGTATATGGAGAATACTTTGTTTGTGGTTCACTAGTAAATTACGTGTTAAACCGTACCTGTTGATGATTCTCATGTACATTAAGATTTTACAGCATTTTCGCACACCTCATTAATATTCTGCAAGATCATTGGTATGGCGTGGAATAAACTTCAGAGACTCAGTTGTGCACTTGGGGAGGGGCATTGGGCCATGCTTCCCCCCCCCTCACACCAGAAATTAACAAGGAAGAGATAGGAAAAGGCACGGAGCAATGCACATCCCCCCCCCCATTTACTACCCCCCCCAGGGCCATTTCTAGATGCGTCCCTGCATAGACTACATACATTGATGATATGATTCAGTTCAGCCAATAGACAACACATTTTCATTTCAGTGGTATTTTAACTTTTAGGTATTGAGTAGACCTACATTTTATTATACAAGCTGATTCACCTTAAAAAGAATTATTTGCTTTCAAACGTTTCAGGATGTGAAATACGTTTCACAATATCCTTTGCCACCCTCCTCGGTGTGACAAGGGTATAAAGACTTCAGATGTCTTTTCCACAGAATCTCTTTGGACTGTGATGTCAGAAACAGTTATTGAAATCAATCACAAAAATAACAATCTTACTTGTATTGTCTTAGTAGTCATCACCCATCAGAGCAATTCGACAATGTCATGCAGTCTCAGTAGTAAACAAAAAGTTTGAAACACATCTCTTTAGTTTCCATTTAGGATCTAAACAACTACTGTCTTTATTCCTACATTTGAACTCTTGTCCATCAACATTCTAAAGCCAGGCAGTATTGAATTAAACTGAAAATTCCCATTCAAAATAAATCAATTGATAGGTAACCTATTCAGTTATAATTAGAAATTACAGTTCATCTCATGGTTGTCAATGACATATTCTTCTCATCTTAAAATAGTATGAACAATGCAGCAACTCAGTTGTTCTCTGCACTCTTAATGCAAAAGGTTCTTGAAGGTATATATCAAGAGCCCACAGCTGAAAGAAAGGTTCTACAGTTTTTTAAGGGTTCAAAGGAATCGAAAAGGTTCAATACTTGATCGGAAGGCCCCGTGATAGGACCCTTTCCTCAAGATAATCTAAATGTCATTTTTATCTGCTGTTGGAACCTTTTTAAAAGTTGAATAAGGAACCTTTAGGTTTCCTAATCGATATTGCCTTAAAGAACCTTTAAAGGTTCCATATAAACCTTTTCATTACAAGTGTATAATTTGATTCCAAGAAAAATGGACTTGGTGAGAGCTATTTAACATTTTATTTGAATACATATACATGTATCATGGAGAGCCGCAGAATACCTGTGATAAAAACACATGAAACCTGACCACACCCGAGGAAGTCCACTTAAACAAAGACATGCCTATAAGGAACAAACATTTCAAGGACATACACCTATTTCAGTCTGTAATGTCAGGTACAATAATGAGTACAGTCATTTTAAATAGGTGTGGTAGGTGCACTACTCCATATATAATTCAGTATTTCCGACGAACAAGAGCTCTCTGATGGCCATGAAATACAACATCAAACAGACAAAGTGCAGAGGTTAATAAGGTCCCTTTGAAGTGGACATATATGTAAGATGACCAGCGGTGACATACAATGTACATGTATTTTTTCCTGGTTCTTTATCTGCCTGTTGAATAATGGCCAATGCCCTTGCCTTGCTTTTTGACAACGATGTTAATATGGCATGCTATCCAAGGTCAAACAAGGCATACCGTGAGCTCCCAAAGGCATAATTAAACAGGTTTACTTTCAGTATGCCTCTTCAATTACCATCATCAGACTTCGGTTACTGCATTGTACTGTGCTAGATCACAAAGTGAAGCAGTGGCTCTAAAATGAAGAGTTCTGTTTAACGAAGAGTGAGCCATTCCTATTGTGAAATAGTCAAGTAGAATTTAAATAATTTTAATAAACTATAAAAACACTCTTTCTGCCAGCAGGTACTTCGATGTGATGCGTAAAGCTGAGAGACATGGTAGGCTGGTGTATAATTATATGTGGAGTCCAACTTTACATTCATTTTGACTTTTTTGGCTGATAATAATTATCATTGGTCTGACAGAAAATCATGGCATTAGGGAATTTTTTGCAGCAAATGACAAAAATTATGTTTAATGGGGGCCATCCACTAGGGCCAGGACAAGACCAGGAAAGTGAAATTGACAATTCCCCATCCCTTCAGTACGTTGTCCGGGTCTTCCTGAAGCCTTCCTCATGCTGTCCTTGTCTTTCCTGAACCCTTCCCGGTGCTTCAGCGCCTTCAGTAGACGCAAACATTTCAGCGTCCTAATTTTGCTCCAGAGCAAAATTTGGACGCTGAAAATGATTTCCTGGTACCTTCAGCGATTTGTTGTCCTGACCTTGTCCTGAAGGCTTCCTGGCTTTCCTGAACCCTTCAGGATCCCTTCAGCATCTTCTTGAAGCTGTCATGGACCCTTCTGCGCTGCTGACAGCTTCAGGAATGTTCAGGAAGGCTTGCTGAAGGTTTGCTGAAGGTCCTGAAGGCATGTTGAAGTATTGAGGAACCAATGCTGAAACTACCAAGAAGCTATTAGGAACATCGGGAAGCCTTGCAGACAGCTCGCTGAAGGTGTCAGGACAGCGCAGACAGCATGCAGAATGTGTCAGGAAGGTGCAGACAACATGCAGAAGGTCCCAGGAAAGCACTGAAATATGTGCAAAATGGCTAAGAACAAGATGTCATGTCAAGAAAAATTAGAAAAAATGGCATTCAATCTTCCACCAAATAAAATTCCTCATGCTGTCTGGAGGGCTTCCTAATTGTCCTGTCCCATGTTTTTAGCCTCCCTGAAGTGTCCTGCACCCTGTCTGCAGACAGAATGCAGAAGGTCTCAGGAATGGAGCATCTGATGCTGAAGATACGCTGAAATGGCCAAATTCGCTTCCCCAACCCTTCCTGGTCTTGTCCTGGCCCAAGTGGACACCTGGTCTTAGATGGAAGCACTTGTCTGATTTTATCCTCAGATTAATTCTTTCATCAATCACATCATTCTAATGAAAGAGATATATCTACTCCACAAATCCCATATGAGCCGAATTTCTTGACAATAACAGTCTTCTCAAAATATTTTCTTGAGAACTATTACAATTTTCTTACCTCATGACTGTCAACCCAATTAAGGCAGGTGGCATCGAAGCAGGCAAAAATTGTATTTCTTTTTTTCAATTGATATTTAACCAATCCAATAACGATCAAAGAAATTGTAGCTCAAATCCAGGTTGTCAATGATATTTTTCTTGCAAAAATTTTGAGTATGAACAATGCCACAGTGTCATCTCAGCTGTTTCTCAATCACTATCAAGGCAAATGGACTTAGTTAGAGCAGTTGTACATTTTATTAGCATATGCATGGGGAGCCTGCAGAATGCCTATTTCAAGCCCCATTATGCTAAAGGAAACTTGATCACGCCCAAGGAAGTGAACTTAAACAAAGACATCCTGTTAGGGAACACAGGTTACAAGGACATACAGCTATTTAGGTCTATAATGCCAAAGTGCAGACTATCAGATTCAAGACCTAAATGGATAAGCAATTTTTCATCCTAGAAATCAACAGGTAGTTCACCAAGCGACTGACTTGACAAGTGTGATTCAAGCCCATAACGATGTGTAGAGCCATTGAGTAGGTGTGGTAACCTGTAAGTGCACTGCTCCATGTATTATTCAGTATGTCAGATGAACAAAAGCTCTCTGATAGACATAAATACAACATCAAACAGACAAAGTGCAGAGGTTAATAAAGTCCCTTTGAAGTGGACATATATGTAAGATGACCAGCAGTTACATACATGTATTTTTTGGTGCTTCTTTTTCTGTGTGTTGAATAATGGCCAGTGTCCTGGTCGTGCATTTGACAATGATGTTAATATAGCATGACATCCAAGATCAAACGAGGCGTACTGTGAGCTCTCAAAGGCATAATGAAACAGGTTTGGTTTCACTACATCTCTTCTATTGCCTTTGTCAGTCTTTTGTTACTGTATAGTACCTCGCTGGATCACAAAGGCGAAACAGTGGCTGTAAACGAAGAGTTCTGTCTAATGAATAGTGAGGTATTCCTATTATGAAATGGGCAAGCAGACTTTAATAATTATATCAAAGTAGTAAAATACTCTTTCTACGAGCAGTTCTTGGGAAGCAATGTGTTAAGGCGGCTCGATACTCATGAACTTTCCAAGATAGGATTTCTTAAAAATAGTTTAAAATGGATATATGAACGAAAGTGGTCGCTACCAGCCTTTCTTTCAAAATATTTGAGGTTATGTAAAAGAAAGTCAGTCCACGCAAACCCAAAAAACTCAATTTTTTGTGTGAATTTTTTACTGTGAAGTTTTCCATGCCATTCAGTGGCCATTCATGCTATGTTAATAAATGAAGCATGGAATTAAAGAGGACAGTTTTATGGAAAAGATAATGACAGTTTCAGAAAGATATATTTAATTTAAAGGATCACCAAGGGGCTCGGAATAAAAGTTTCGATTTTGAAAATTTAAACTTTTTTATTAAACATAGCGCTAAAAAAAATTGATGAGATAGAATTTTGTATTTCTTTGTCATTTACTTCCAAAAATAGTGGGAACAATATGATGTTGCAGTCAAGCCTTCCTACCACACTTGAAATTGATATACAAATATATTTTTATCACAAAGTCATTTTAGAGAAATTAGACCTGCTTTCCGAAAATCACCTGTAAAAACATTATTTTAAGAATAGCAAGCTGAAGCTCTGGTTGTATGAAGTCCTCTTCATAGCGCATCTAATGCTCCAAACGAGAAGTCTCTAACCCCAATAGAAGTGGCGCAAATCGCAAACGAAGCGGCCGACGCATGCAATTATCAGAATTGAAAAAGATGCCAAAGCAGTATCAGCTGCAATGGTGACGTTACGATAGATAGGGCCTGCCTGGCTGCGCGTGAATGTGCGCTAACTACCATGACACATGAGTAGCGAGCTACCTTAAGTGGGGAGATTATGTACGCTGGTGTAAATTTATAATATAGGGTAATGTTCTTTGATTCGGACACTTAGAGAAGGTAACCTTGAGTCGGACACTTTTAGTGGAGCTCCAGAGGCTTATTGAGAGCTTGTACACTGGTATATTTGGTATCAATTTGTAGCCCAAGATGTCCTTTATCTATGACAGAAGTATCATTATGATGTGAACAATGAAAGTGTGTTTTTCTGGGCTCTCTAGATAGGGTAAAAAAAACCGTTTTTCTCTCAATTTTGTGTCAGAAATTTGAGAATTTTTACAGAATTTTGTCATGTTTCAGTATTTTTACTGGCCTATGGTATTGATATTACTTCAGTTTTTTTTGTCATTCAGTTAGGAGTAAGTTTAACCTATTTTGTGCTCTAATATTGGCTTTTTGAATTGAAGGGAAGACTCTAAAGCACCTGTATCTTTGATTTCATGTTTTTAGAACACAACTGTCCGACTCAAAGATACCCTATGTCATTTATTATTTCAGAAATTTAGACACTAATTAATTCTTGTGCTGTCCCAATTGTCAATTTTCTGTTAGATTTAGTAAAACCCTTTAATTTGAGGCCCTGGTTGACAATCAATAAACCATAAACCAAGTAATATATCACTTTTTTTAAATGTACAGAATATAAGTGTCCGACTCAAAGAACCTTACCCTATGCAGTCCAACATCACTCATATTTTGAACTCAGTATGGCTAAATGTTACCTTTGGAGTTGATTGGATAAAATCTTATTTGACCTGTGTATGGAATACCTTCCATGCTGCAGCTAAAAAAAAAGTTTATTATAAATGGTGGATTGTCAAATTTTGACAGGACTTTGGCTTCATTGAACATATATTGTATATGCATCCAAGTAGTGTTATTTCCTTCGGAGAAATCATGGTAAAATATGATTGCATAACAATCATGAACACAGTGTAGAGACTTATGGAAGGTGCCAAGTCGTCCTGACATACATGTATTGTATGCGCTCACTATGGTGCATATAGATAGATACGGATTAATATAGATGGCTTACAAAATCATTACATACCTATTACGAGGGGTGTCCCAAAAGTTCTGACCAATTTTTTTGGCAGACCTTTCTATTTGAAATAGCTAAATGAAATTTTCAAAGAATAAATTTCAGGTACATGACCATCTATTTTGAAAAAATCTAGACTGTAAGAAGTTTTTAAGTTACTGTTCTGTTACCATGGTTACGAGAGGTCAGTACACCCAGCGCAGCTCAATTTCTCAGAAGAAATTCAGCAAATTAGCCGTGTAAAAAGTCAGAGAATTTATATTAAAGACGCTAATGTTTGCAAGTAAATGTATTCCCTGATAAGCTTGCAGTCTTTCAAGATATCATCCATTAGATTATAAACATTTATTTATATTTCAACCTGATCAGCTGAGGCAATTACCAAAGGCGTTTTCCAGCAGTTGCCTAACAGCGCTTGAGACGGTTTGACTGAAACAATCTGCTGTCAAGAGGCAGTGCTCAAGAACCTTAGGTTCAAAACCCAGTCTCATCTGCTTTAATTACCAGATTTGGCCTTCTGTAACTTTGCATGATACTAAAATTTATATACCAAAGAAAAGATATAATAGTCATAACGAGAAATGAAGCAGTCTCCAAATACATTGAAATTCCACAATTTAGGAACAGCTCAGTTTGCATGACCCAGGTGATCACCTCAGCACATGCGTTAAACTGATTCACAGTGACTTTAAATGTAAATGAAAAACAAGCTTAGTCACTTGGATTTGGCCTAAAAAATTGAGCTGCGCTGGGTGCACCGACCTTCTGTTTCCATGGCGACAGAAAAGTTATTTAAAATTCTCGAACGGGTACCTTATTTTCAAAATGGATAGTGTGAAAATTTTATTCAACTGCTGCAAATAGAAAGGTCTGCAAAAAAAATGGTTAGAACTTTTTGGACACCCCTCCTATAATTCTTTAAGTTTCAGGAAGAGAAAATTGATATAGCCAATGAAACAGTTATGTTAGTACATTTTGCCATAAGAGTAAACTTTGTAATAGAATAAAATGCATGTATTATAATATAGCAGACAGAATTGTCACTATTGGTGAGATGTGCAAACTGAGCATGATGCGACAGCAAATCATGGCATTAAGGAATTCATCGCTGAAAGTGATAAGAATGATGGTTTGGGGGAAAGCAATATTCTGAATTTATCTCCTGATTAATTCTTTCATTAATCACACCTTTCCAATGAAAGTGTCGTAAATATTTCATAAATCCCACATGATCCAAATTTCGTGACAATAATGGTCTTCTTGTATATATGACTGCATCCACTCACAATTTGATGATGCAGGATTGCGAGTTATCATAATCTGGACCAAATCTTCAAATTTTGATTCCTTAGATGTGTTTTGCTTGTAAAATTTCTAATCAGAGAAACGTTCGATGGAATTATATTCTGGTCATAAATTTGTGTACCAGAACTTAATTGGCTTTCCATTCGCAGAGTGTTAATCTGTTTTGAAACATCACCTCCATTTTGCGACACTGGACTTAAACTGCACCTGTTCAAACGAGTAAAGCAGCCAAAAGGTATTTGGCTTGGACAGAACATGCAAAGTTCTGTGGGTGGTAAGTGACTCTCAGGATCCGGTGTTACTCTACAGGAAACTACCAACATTTTACCAGCATTTCTTAAAGATGTATGAAATAGTTCTTTTCTTTGTGTACATTCACTTGAAAATTTATCAAAACAAAATTTTCTGAACATTTGAAAAGTCTAGCTTTAAAATCGGTCAAAATGGAAACAAAATGACATTGCGTTTTCAAACGGATCGAAATCAAAAAATTATCATTCAGAAAATAATGTCGGAAATCCACAAATGAAATTGACATTTAATGGGAATCAGTACAAATGCCAAAAGGAGGAATGTCAAACTTGCTGATTCCCATTTCAGGAGTGTTTTCCAGATTTTATCAGGTAGGTTGAGTTTGGATGGAAAATACGTATTGCATTGAATTTAATATTATTATAATTGGTTGTCAATCACAGAATCATCTATGAATGGTAGAATTGTATAAATAGATAGATTGTTATTGTTAAAATGGTCCATTCGTCAGAATGTCCACTTTCCAGAAGGTCTCTCCACCAAAATGACAAATGCATCAGACTGTTTCAAATAGACTGATCGATGTCTTCAGTGTAGAGCACTGAGTTAAAGTCATCATCTTGATTAATGTCTTGTGCATAACTGTTTAAATTTAGTCCTGGACTGTGGCGGAAGAGTGCCAAATCCCCCCCCCCCTGTAGTTTACCCTGTCCCATTTCTTGCTCCCCCTCTGACAATTGATGTTAATTGGCAGCATTTTTTAAATCATTTTCTGACTCTGTAAAACCGCATGCACACATCAATATTATTTCATTTAGATTTTTCTATCTTAATCTGCTCTGAAAACCATAAATGCTGTTACGATTTTGATGATATTTAATAGCGTACCTGTAAAATTGTCAAAATTAAGGATCACAAAAGTTGATGCAGTACCCCCCTCCCCCTCTCAAAGTCCGGTTTGCATCCTTGCTGTTATTTCTATTGGAAATGACCTGGCTACACCATATGCCATTGGTCCGAGGAGTTGGAACCCACTTTATATATTATTCTGAGTGTTAAACAAAAGCATTTTTGGTGGTAATGAAACTATCCTTCAAAGAGACGTAGTGCAACAATTAAGAAATCTGTTTGAAGTGGACCTATACGAAATGTCACCATGGCGACATATACTTTTTATGTTTTTTGTCAGTGTTAAACAATGATCAGTGGCTAGAATGTCATCAATGCAACATTCGATTCAAGATCAAAAAAGGCACAACATCATGAAACAGGTTTTATTTTCCAGACGTCTCTATTGTACTTTCGCAAGGTCATGAAGGTCCAGAGATGTCTTGGGAAGAAAGGGAGAGGGTGACAAAGGGGGAGCCCTTCAAGGTACAGAAGGGATGAAGTAATTATTGTACAGTATTCCCTGCATTGTAAGACCTCCTTTTGTAAAACCAACTTGCCTCATGTGACTGCTTTCCTCCCGCACGAAGTAGTATTTTTAGTAATTTTAGTGAATTTTGCATACTGACCAGAGACTGCAGTCCCTGGAGAGACCGCTTCATGGCCGCGTAAGGGGCGGTCTAATAATGCAGTGACCACTGTGTATAAAGTTTCATTTACATTGAATATCTCGCTTGCTTTAACATTGTTTAGCCAAAGAAAGGCCGAAAGATAAGACAAAACATTACTTTATTATGGAAATATACAAGTACCAGAGAATCATTTCAATTTTACTGACAGGATTTTGAACTCACAGACTTTCAGTTGAATGGGCGCCGGAAAAAACTCAGCCACCCAGCTTCCTTATAGCTGTTTTTACTCGCCCCCAGCGTCTTTTGTCTAAATGATAGCAATTACTATAAAATGATTGGTCTGAAAAAAAAAACATCAATGTGTGTAATATTAACCCTGTGAAAAAACTAACGAAGCAACCCTACCCTTGCAAATTAACCTTTCAAACTTCTTCCAAGCTGAGTCCATCCCTCAGCACTAGAACACTGTCCATCATTCAAAAAGATAGACGCTCTGCTGCCGAGCTTCCTGCTTGTGATGAATTGGGGAAATTAATTTCCCAAAGACTTTGCTAATAAGACTAGCAGGGTGATGGATAATCAAGGTCACAAGTACATCAATCTTTGGTCATCTTTTATTAGTCTGAATCGATCACACCTGTCCACACACAAGTTTTATGGCTGTGGTGTGGCTTGAGTAGCTTGTGGACTGATGGTGATTGCTTGCCTCCACAAGGAGAGTGTTGCAGTGGAGAAATTTAGGAAGCCTGGTCACTGGACTGAGGTCTAACTTTTTAATTAACATACAGTATATTCATACAAGCTTTAGGTGAGGGGGCTTTGATTATTGGTTGTCCTCTCCAACTTGAATTAGTACCTAATTGGTAAATGCGCTTGTCAAATGGCTCTGAGGGCTAGGATTCACATCTTACCCAGGGAACTCACTTTAGTCTGAGCCCATGGGACATTAAATGGAGGCGGGTTGTATCCAGTGTTCTATGCTGGGGCAACTGAATGACCCTGGGCATCCCTGAATTAATAGGGTATGTGCCAGACTCAGTCTTCTCATCTCATCATCATACGGCGTTCGCCTGCCTCGCTATAGCCCACTTAAGGTGCTGCAGAGGCGTAAAACACAAACAAACTCCGATGGACTTATATTGGGCTCGGCTTCTTTCAAAAAAATTGCTGAAGTCTTTCTATTTTGTCTTGTCTTGGTGATGCATGGGATTGAGGAAGCCGACTCGTTTCATTTTGGCTCATGACGAGGTGACGTCAGTGCTGTTCATAGACACAGTTAAGCTGTGTTCTACCTGTATGGCTGCAGAAAACATGACAAAATTCTTAATCCTTGAAATAAATGTGATCCTTTCATTGCATGTTTTATGCTGAGGCACGAACGTGGCCATGACGTGCATTGTAACTGGTAAACACAAAACCGAAAAGACAGTCAGGTCAATGTCAACCAGTCTGCTTGAAGTAAACATCTCAAAGAATCATTTATTGAAATAATGTAGTGTCTTCTTATTTACCCCCACTTCCTAGATTTATGCTGCAATTTGGGCTGTTTTGATTTTCCAAAATTTCATAAATTTTCTCAATTACCTGAATTTGAATCATGCATATTAGAGAAAATCTGATGGAATATATTTCAGTTCAATCTGTAATATTGATCACACCTTCATTTAGATGTAGAGTGGAAACATCATCATTTTGCCTAAATTGGAATACGTAATACACACATTGATGCTTGAAGTGAATTTCCTCCTTTCTTGTTCCCATGAGGACAAGTAGAGTTTGTGCCATGACAGCAAGAGACAATGAATTTTCCACTTTTGTAGTCAGAAAAAAGTTGTGATGTCACCATTAATGACTCCATAATTATGCACAAGCTTGACGTTATAGTGTGGCATCACAAAGTCATTGCAGTTATAAACAGAATGACTGCAATGTTATTTCAGTGGGAGAAAAAATGTTTTCAATTCAATCTGAAAATTTCACAGGTTGTATCCAACATTAATATCACTGCATGGTTAGCTGCTGAATTTTGATCATACACAGCCAATTCACCAAACCATCTTGCATAACATTTCTAAATTGCTGGCCAGAACAGAGAGTTGGTAACACATAGTAAAGAATCTGGTAAACAAACAAGCACAGTAATATGTCATTCTCACCTTGTTAAGATGCCAAAGCAATGAATCCACAGATGATTGAAACCAAAATCAAATATTTTATTTCATTTACAGCCATAGCTGAAATCGAACCTGGTAAGCTCAAGACAATATTATTTACTAAAAAAGCACACTCCTTTTTGGAAAAGTAATTCGCAACCTAGATTGGAATTATTACAGTTTGAAGGCCATCATGTGTCCAATTACAGTGATGCTTGTTAGTACGTAAAACAGATGATGTTTTGATGTTAAGTTAGTACTAAATATCCCAATCAAACTATATGTGGGAGGATGGATTTTCCTCCTATCAGAAGAAAACATATACGTGTAGCGTCGACATAAAGGTGGGTATGCAGGTGAGACGAATGGCAGCCAAATTTGTTCCCTTTACTCAGAGTTTAATATGGATGAAAGTCTAAGATAAGGCACAGCGCCAATGTAATTTCTATGGAAAGGGGGCGGGGTGGGGGGTCGGTTCAATAACTTGTTAAAGAATTGGACCCAAACGTAATTGTTTGCAGAGCAAAACAGTTAGCAGCCTTTTTTATCAAATTTACCTTTAAATATGTCATCAGATGAGAAATTGAGAATCCATGCTTCCATAAGCAGTTTGCAGTGCAACCAAACATAAAGTAAGAACATTTTCTGTCAGAAGTCCTCTGTTTATCTGTTTAACCCTCCCCTCTCCATTCCACCACAAATCTCATCACAACTACCTTTGACTCCTCAGCACAGCTTTATCCCATATGAAGAACTCTATTAAGGCAGCTAGCAATGTAATTGCAAATAGCAAAGGTGCACAATATCAAAGAAATCAAACACAATAGGGGTGATAGAGTTTGAATTGGTGTTTGCTTATAGTGAATTTAATGTAATTTTAAAGCGTAGTTTAAAGTAGAAAAAAGTAGGAAGTGATTTTGAGGGAGCCAAAAGGTGTGAAAGGGTAAAGTAGTGGCTGTTTCTTATTTCCTGCTGGAGTAGCCGTGCTTTATTTTTGATTGTACTGTATTAAGTCGAGGATATTTAACATTAACTCAATGACAAAACATCACCCGTTTAACTTACTTACAAACAGCACAGTAGTGCCTTCGCAGATCTTGAACACAATTTCATAACACTTTGCCTGATTACTTGAATTTACATTCTAATGTGTATACATGTGGTCAGGATGCAGATCCCCATTACTCTGATTATTTGAATGCCAATTAATATTGTTTACATAAATGACAAAACCCAATTAATCCATTGTTTGAATCAGTGAGAAATGCAAAACACAATAATTAAAAAAAGAGAGAGAACCAATTTAGACAATGTCACTGTATTTGTAATTGATATTTGTTCAGGCAAAATTGATGTTTAGCAGCAGTGACGGTGCATGCTGTAACTGAAGCTTAAATGAATGAATGAATTCCTAATTTTGTGGTTTGGTTTGCCATTTGGATTTTTTGGACATAACTCAAGTTGTGTATTGTGCTAGAATGAGTTGATTTGTTACCAAAAAAAAAGAATATATGATTAATAGACCAGTTATCATGATTGCAGTTGGCAAACTTTTTTAATCAAACCAAACTTATTATAAGACCTGCTTATTTGTTATGTGACCACCTTCCTCCAACAAGTAATATTTTTTTAGTATTTTGTACTCTCTAAGATCTCATACACGTACAAAAACCCTAATTAGTTGTTGAGTTGGTCCTCCATGTCATACCAATTTTCAATTATGGATTGTGAAGTAAGCAGCAGGTTTTGGAAAAACCATACTTCAATGCTAAAAACAACTTGGTATTTTTTTTTTAATTGTCCTAAATGTGCCCAAAGGAGTGACTACATTCCCGCAAGAGAGTACTTCACATCCAATGAAGGGCAGTGAGTTGTATGAAACAGTGATAACTGTAGTTCCAAAAGTCCAACCCTATCTGTCAATGGGCAGTGTTATTATACACTGATATAACCACACGGCTCCAAATCAATAAACTTCATTGATTTGAACTCCCGCCACGATGTGCCGTAAGGAAATGAGTGACAGGGTCAATACACATTACAAAATGTTGACACAATCGAGTTCACTTGTGCAAGTAATAGAACGCTCTTGAGCTGTGGCCATAATAGGAAAGTATCTTGAAGCAATGGTGTCAGTCCCTTGTGCTAATTGTGTTCATTACTACAAATATTGTCATTAAAACTGCAACAGGTGCAGGTGCGTTCAAGGCAGTGTTGGCCTTGGGGATATCATTAACTTGTGTTGTCGTTAATGAGATAAAAAGACAAACATCAGCAAAAAATTAACAAAGGGGTGTTGTCAGCAGAAAAAAGACAAAAATACATTAATTTGTTGCATCCACAGGCAATATTATGCTCGTCAGCCTGTAATTAATTACCAGTCCGATTGTTACAAAAAAATCAACTGTCTACTTCACATTTTTCAGCCCAAAATAACATGAACCAGAGAGACACACTTCTCCCAACAAATCCACTAGGGTGACCCATGCACCCGAAAATGACCATTTTCGAGCCCAATAAGTGGCTATTTTCCTGTCTGAAATTATCCTGATGCCACTAAAATTGTTCATATAGGGGTTTTTGAGAGTGCAGAGTCCATCTATGATGATAATAAATTACCCAGAGGTCAAGATGACTTCATAACATGCTATAAATGGTCAATTTAGCCCTCAAATTACCCGAAAATGACTATTTTCGAGCATAAAAAGTGGCTATTTTCCTGTCTGAAATCAGTTAATGCAGCTGAAACTGGTCAAGTGGAGGTTTTTGAGGGTTCTGAAGTCACCCGTGATGATACTGAATCACAAAGACGTTATGCTTACTTCATAATATGTAATATTTGATAAATTGAGCCCTCGTATTACCTAAAATGGCTGTTTTTACAGGATTTCCAGTAGTTAATTAATGCAAAGCACCAATACAGGTCTGTGTTTTAGGGAATGCTGGACATGAGCATTTCATACTCCATTGATTTGTGCAAGTTGGAAGTGGAAGGCATTGGTTTCAACATTTGCTGTGGGTCAGCTTTTCTTTAACGATATCGAACAGATATGTAAGTGCACATAATAAGTGGTATAATCTTTGCAAGATGATCAACATATTTAATTTGGCAATTTCATAACATAGCCTTTTTTTTGCTAAATCTTGGGAAGTAATGTGATGGATGATTGGGCTTTATGTTCTGTTTTTAGGACAGGATGCAATTAAGCAAAGTATATGAGAGAGTGCTCCCCGTCATTAGTCCAGGTGACCCAGCCAGTACCCCCAGTGATTGGCAGCCCCCTCTTAAGAAACTGACCGCAAATGCATTTGTACAGCTCAAATGTGAATTAGCATAATATCTTATACTACATACAAAAGGATCTTTTGTAGGTGCAAATTTGGTCTTGGTTTACAAATATTTTGTCTTCATTCTGTGTGAGCAGGACACCAAGACAATGCAATCACAATTACCACATTTGTGAAGTTCTAGATGCTCCCTCTGACTGAAGCCTTACACCAGCAATGCGCTTGATGATGTTGAACATGGCTGCATATTCTGTTCCTCTCAACCTGATGTACAGCCCCAAATTCCAGGAAATGATGACCTTTGACTTGAGTCATTCGTTAGACCTTCGCCATGACAGGAAATTGATTGGTTTGCCAGCAGACATGTTTACAAGAAACAGGAAAAGAATATGTAGCCATATTTAATGTCATCAAATACATTGCAGTTGTTAGTGATTCTGTTAAGAGGGGCATCATGGACGTCAAGTATTACTGACTGAAACCAGTTTGCTACAGGCACACTCTAAACACAGGAGGGTCAAGATGACAACTCTAGAGTGGTAATTCCTGGTGCCTAAACCGACAACTCCTTGTGTCAAAATTACTAAAAGGTTGTCAATGTGACAAATATTGGATAAGTAAGCTGTACCACTCTGGTAATCAAAGCTACCAGATGGGGATCAAATTGACTACCTTTTGGACACTTACATAGTCAACATAGTCATTTTTATGATAGAATAGTCAATATGATTTTCCAGGAAGTCACTACCACCTTTTTGCAACCATTACTACCCTGAAGTAGTCATAAACTAGTCACATTACCAACCAAATGTTTAGAGTGCAGACAAATGCAGTGAGGTGGTAGACTGGTGAAATCCAAGTAAAATTTGCTATTGGATTGGCTTCTAGGGAACCAAGAAAGCTGATTCCCATATCTGCATCCAGCAGAACTCAGCAGAACTATGTTAAGAGTTTCTCAGTAATACACGTGTGCACGGATGTGAAATTAAACACTTCTTATGAAATGTTGTATTCTGTGGCTCAGGATGGCACTCTTCTGGCGTGCACTGTGTTGATGTCCCATTGACATAAAATGAAGATGCAGCAGTTCAAGAAGACACTTAAGATACCTTCGTTTAAGATTGTTTCTGCAATATAAATCCTGATTTTGCATGTGTAAAAACGGATCTTACAATGGCAGTTTGTAAAATGTGTTTTTTAATGGATTGAGAAAATTCTGACAGCGTAATCCAGTCATCATGATAATATTTGGGCTCTGTAGATATGTTTTATTTATTGCCTATGACATTGTGAAAAAAAAATCAGCAAAGCTATGTTAGTAAATTGCTGTATTAATAATGAAAAATTACACATTGCAAATGTTTAATTTCATCGTTACAACCTATAATTGATACATGCTAATGTATGATGAAATGCTCATATCTAACAATCCCTAAAACACAGGCATCAGTGCTCTTAAAAAAAAATTCATTAACTACTGGAAATCCTGTCATGGGTAATCCGATGGCAGAATTTACCAATCATTGCTTGTTATGAAGTAAGCATAGCCTCTCTATGATTCAGTTTCATCATGGGTGACTTCAGCACCCTAAAAAACCCCCACTTGACCAGTTTCAGTGGCATTAACTGATTTCAGGCAGGAAAATAGCCACTTTTTATGCTCGAAAATAGTCATTTTCGGGTAACTTGAGGGCTAAATTGACCATTTAGAGCATGTTATGAAGTCATCTTGACCTCCGGGTAATTTATTATCATCATAGATGGACTCAGCACTCTTAAAAACCCCTATATGAACAATTTTAGTGGCACTGGGATGATTTCAGACGGGAAAATAGCCACTTATTAGGCTCGAAAATGGTCATTTTCGGGTGCCTTGAGGGGCCCCCCAAAGATAGTGATAGGGGGTGGTCTAGACCTTTATGGATTGGGCTGAAATTTGGTTTATGGGCTTTGTACACATGGGAGCACAACTGAGCCCAAGCTTGATCCGAGAAAATTTTCGAAAAATGGGACACCCTAAAATCCACTCAAATTTCTTACACAAAAACCAGAAAACATAATTACATTTTTGCTTCAAACACAGACATATTTCAAAATATGAGGAAAAATGACAAAGACATATAAAATTCTAGCCTCGATATAGCCCATTAAGGTGCTGCAGAGGCATAAAACACAAACACACACACACACATTAACCAGATATGTCAAAATGGCCACAAAAAAAAACATCGAAATGAGCGACCAATAAGTTCTAATGGAGTTTTCCTTGGTGAGAAATTATTTATTTAGTTGTAACAGCATGGATTATTTATTTTGAGTGTGAAATATCTCGAAATGTTTGTTCAAATTGTTCCTCTGCCAAGCAACATCCGTTTTTGTACCACCACCATAAATTATTTATTTAAAGACTGCCTGAAAAGAATTTAAATATTTTACCATACTAGAAATTGCCAAAATGAAATAGTAACCCCCCCCCCCCAGACTCCAGGATTTTTAATGGTCGTCTCTAACCATGTTGTTCTATTTTTACACAAGCTTCTTACATTTATTCAGCTTCTTTTGACGACCACTTCAACCCTGTTTATGTTTCAAACAAGTTTGATAAGCTCGGAGTTGTTTTAGTTTTTCTTGTTTTATTCTTGTGTTGGTAGTTCTGTGTTATTAGATCAATCTTATCAATTTCTTGCTGTAATATGTTGGAAAGCCAAACACAAAGTTTCCATTATCTAAAGTAGTTTTTCTTTAACTTTCAGATTGCTTCACAAGTGAAATAATATTTCATCTTAAAAGACCAACCAATAAAAAGGTGGGTGAGGGGCTTGTTTTAACAAAAGTCTGATGGAAACAGCATGTACATAGAGTCTATAGTCTATACATGAAAATCTGATGGATAACTTAAGTAGAAACTTACATTATTTCTTGCTTTTAGTTGTTGGATATTGAATAATATTTCATCTTTACAGACTAACCAATGAAAAAGTGAGTGAGAAGCTTATTTTCAAAGCTTGTATAAACAAACAACTGATGGAAACACCATATATATAGAGTCTATGTACTTGAAAATCTGATGGATAACTTTAGGTGAAACTTACATTATTCCTTGCTTTTAGTTGATGGATACGTATAGTTGATTTTACTCTCGTAAGGAGGAATTAGTGATATATGTCCAGTAAGGGCTGTGGGCAACAAAGAATATGGGATTTATTGCTGTGAAACACTGGCTTGTAATTTGGCTGAGAGAGGAATGGAATACAATTGGAAGTCTAATTGACTTATTAGACCTTTTCACGGCATGCAAAACAGTTTGTTTACATTTTTAAAGGGATTTTTATACATTTATTGACCTAAGAATGACTGTGAAGTAAAATTTATAGTTAGAATAGGTTTAATATGAATTTAATCTTTCTTTCTTACTCAGTTTCTCTTGTGTAAGTTTGTTTAATTCGGAATGGGGAACTGGATCTTCAATTGAATTGAAAGTGCTCTACCGCGCAATAACCAATGACCAAACCATCTAGTAAAATGATACACCTGCAGCTAAGTAATTGAAGTGAAAAAGCAGAAAAAGTGTACCACCTGAAATAGCTTTTAAATAAATGGACTCCCTCCTGAGTCAATTTACATTTTTTGTTTGAGAGTAGTAGACTAAAACACACCTGTCAGCAAGGAGTAGTTTGTTTGCTTCTAGAGTACAAAACTACAGTTTGTAACATTGAAGCAGGAGACACTTTTTTTGACACTAGGGACACTGCAGTCAGTCATGACGTCATCTCTGGTGACATCATAGCCTCGCACAATTTTGTTATATTGTTGCGTCAGGAATTCATTGCAGACGTAAACAAACCGGCAGTAATGTTTTCGCAATGGGAGTTTAAAAAACCTTGTCAAATCAATCTGGAAATGTACCACGATTATTCCAAATGAGGTACCATTGAGGTGAGTGTTTGAATTTTGCCTGTGCAAGGCCTACAGGCTGAGCTATCCAGCCAAACGTGTGTCCTCTGCTTTACGTGACAAAGAGTAAGTATTATACAGAGGAAACAGATGGTTTGATAAGTTAATTACGTGTTATGCCGAACATGTTGATGATTCTCTTGAAACTAAGATTTTACAGCATTTTCGCACACTGCGTAATTATTTTGCAATATCATGGGTATGACGTAGAAGAAACTTCAGACACGCTACCACATTGCCGATATGATTCAGTCCAGCCCATAAAGAGCACATTTTCATTTCTGTGGTATTTTCCTATTTTGGTATTTGGTATACCTACATTTTTATATGCAAGCTGATGCACCTTAAAAACAATTATAATTTATTTTCAAAAGTATCAGGATGTGACAAGAGTACAGTGGTCCCTTATGCGGATATAAAGCGGTCTCTCGGCGGAGGGGCTGCAGTCTCTCAGTGGGGTGCAAAATGAAGCCATTCAGCTATAAACAGAAATTACAGTTCATCTCATGGTTGTCAATGATATTTTCTTCTCATCTTAAAATATTATGAACAATGCAGCCTCTCAGTTGTTTTCTACAATTCACTTCCAAGCGAAATGGACTTGGTGAGAGCTGTACATTTTATTAGCATATATATATCATGGAGAGCTGCAGAATACCTGTATGAAACTCAATGAAAACACAATGAAACCTGACCACACCAAAGGAAGTCCACTTAAACAAAGACAAGCCGATGAGGAACAAACATTTCAAGGACATACACCTATTTGAGTAATGCCAGGTGCAATTTATCAAATTTCTGGCCAAATGGATTTGTAAGTTTCATCCTTGAAATCAACAGGTAGTTCACCAAGCAACTGACTTGACAAGTGTGATTCAAGCCTATCACAATGTGACAGTGATACTCAATAGGTGTGGTAAGTGCACTGCACCATGTATAATTCAGTATTTCAGACGAACAAAAGCTCTCTGATAGACATGAAATACGACATCAAATAGACAAAGTGCAGAGGTTAATGAGGTCCCTTTGAAGTGGAAATATATGTAAGATGTGACTAGCAGTGACATACAGGTATTTTTTGCTGGCTCTTTTTCTGTATGTTAAATAATGGCCAGCATTCTTGCTGTGCATTAATTTGACAATGATGTTAATATAGCATGCCATCCAAGATCAAACAAGGCATACTGGTGAGCTCCCAAAGGCATGATGAAATAGGTTTGCTTTCAGTACGCCTCTTCCATTGCCTTCATCAGACTTTGGTTACTGCATTGTACCTTGCTGGATCACAAAGGTGAAGCAGTGACTCTAAAACAAAGAGTTCTGTGCAATGAATAGTGAGCCATTCCTGTTGTGAAGTGGTCAAACAGACTTTTAATAATTACATTAAACTAGCAAAATACTCTTTCGACGGGCAGGTCTTGGGATGCGATGTACTAAGTTGGGAGATTATGTGGGCTAGTGTAAATTTATATTCAGTCCAACTTCACTCATATTTTGAACTATGAATGTCTAAATGTTACCTTTGGAGGTGATTGGACAAAGTCTTGTTTGAGTTGTGTACAGAATACCTTTCATCAGAAGTCACTGCCATCTATCACATGCTGCTGCTAAATCTCATTGAAAAGTTTATCAAAAATGGCGGAATGCCAAATGTTGACTGCACTTGGCTTCATGGAACACATATTGTGTAAAGGTCAAAATTTGAAAACGTTGAAATTTCAGCTGAAAAATTTTTTTTCGCTCCAGAAATGCCTTTTAAAGTTTGCATTGGATGGGTCAAACAATCATCTATCACTGCACTTTCATGTCCAAGGGTCCCAAAGCTCTGCTGATCTGCACTGAGGTGAAAAACACAGCTGTAGTGTATTTTGTTTGTCAATAAAATCACACTTTTAACTAAAATATCCTGACCACTTTGGGCTGAACAATCTATTGCCAATGATTAGTCAAGTTGCTTGCACATTTTAGGCCAAGTTCCAGGTCTCTAGTGCCTTTTTTTTCAGAAACTGCATTTTGATCATTGCTTTCCTGGTCTCAATAAAGATACATACATACAATATGTGTGTCATTAGCATCATGCCTATAACTTGAAATCCGTACCACTTATAGCTGAAGAATGTTTTACCAACGTATAGGAAAGTGGCTATTATGCACACATTGAGCTATATATCAGGTCTCTATGACCAATAGTTATTGAGATAGAACATATCCTTGAACCAGAAAATTACAAACACGAACAAAAATATAGTGTTCATCAATAGTTTGGATTCTAAATAACAAAGATGATCTCCGCCACTCCCTCCAGCACCCAATGTCTTTGCTAATCCATATTTCAGATGCTAGACAATGAAGAAATGTTACTGACACCCTTATTTGATTAGTAGTTTCAGAGAAGCATCAAACTTCATACTAAGCATGTTAGATGCAAGGAAAATTCTAAAATTGTACGTAATATTCTGTTGAAACATTTATTGATAATATTTGTTCAACTGATTTCCGCTCGAGTCACCTGTGACAATTTAGTGAGATAAAGGCAATAAGCCATTTTTGACATGATGCTAATGTGAGCGTGATGCTAATGATAATTAGGCTAAAAATCTTTGTAGAGACCAGTGCAAAACTGGTAGTCCGGCAAAGTGTGCCTGCAATGACCTTATGAACACCAGACTCATGTTCACAGCGATTTTGGTCCAGAAATATGCTGTCAAAATAAAGTAGCAAGGCGTTTGCTTATGACAAATTCAGATAGGACAACTGACATGCGAACAGAAATACCCTAATTTTTTGGTTGACATAAATGATACAGAGCTACAGATAGTTCAGTTATTTTCTTGGGTTCCCAGACAACGTCAGACACAAGGCTTTTCACAGAATGTGTGTCGCTTTCATTGTTATTGAGAAACAAATCCAGTGTGATGCTAATGACACAATATTGGAGACACTGACACAACAACCTCCTGCTCTTATACAGAATATCATTTCAGCTATTGGTAACTAGATTTCAGAAGACTGACAGTCAAGTTTTCATGTATGGAAGAGTTTAATTGAATCAGGATCCTGTACTAGATTTTGTGATGTGATCTTTCAAAGAAATGTTGGTGGAGACAGGCCATTTTCAGGGGGTTTGGCCACTTCAATGCTATTTTTGAACGGGATAAAAATATTCTGCCACATATTTTTTGTGTTATACATTTTGCTAATATCCTTGTCTATGACAAATGACAACAGGAGGTCCTCCACGTGCCTTCCTACCCTCATGAATTATTGTTAAACACTGGAGACAAGAGTTTCGGACTTATCAAATTTTGACCCATAAAGAACATCCAATGAGTGGTATTTCTTTTGGAGATGGTAAAGCATGGTTGCATAAAAACATGGAACAGTGCAAAGACTTATATAAGGTGCCAATTCATCCTGACATACATTTATACTAAATTATAGGCATACAGATAGATCTAGGCTTATTACATCATTTATACCAATTCAGATTCTTTTAGTTTATTGAAGAGAAAATCAATATAGCCAATAACACAGTTATTTTAGGTAAAATACACATTTGCCAAGAGAGTTATCTTTGTAATAGAATAAAATGCATGTGCTGTAACATAGCAGACAGAATTGTTACTAATAAGTGAGATGAGCAAACTGAGCATAATGTGAAACAAATCATGGCATTAAGGAATTCATCGCTGCAAGTGAAAAGAATGATGGTTTGGGGGAAAGAAATATTCTGAAATTATTTCAGGATTAATTCCTTCATCAATCACACCTTTCTAATGAAAGTGCAGTAAATATTTCATAAATTCCACATGATCCGAATTTCATGACAATAATGGTCTTCTTGTATATATGACTGCATTCACTCACAATTTGATCATGTAGGATTGCCAATTATCATAATCTGTCCAACTCCTCAATTGTTGATTCTTTTTGTATATTTTCCTTGTAAACCTTTTAATCAGGGAAACATTTGATGGAATTATATTCTGGCCATGAATTAGTGTAACAGAACATGTTAGACTTTAAAAACTTCTAACTACATTGAGTAGTACATAAATTAATAGGACTTATTTGGTTTCCATTCGCAGAATATCAATCTGTTTGAACTGCACCTCCCTTTACAGCACTGTTCATTGCTCAAATGAGTAAAACAACCAAAAAGTATTTGGCTTGGAGAGAACATGCAACTCTGCCTCTCAATACCCAGCGTTACTCAGCAAGCTGCTACACCAACACTTTGATGTGCACAGAGTGGCAGTAGACCGTAGCTTTACCTTACCAATTGTCCAAAGATATTTAGATATGCAGATAGAGAGATAGACAGATAGATAGATACAGTGGTCTCTGAATTATAAGACCATCTCTTCGTAAGTCATGAAGCAGTCTGCCATGGTTGTGCGATCTCTCTTCGGGTGCTACATGCCTGAAAAATACTACTTTGTCTGGGATTAAGGAGGTCACAGAATTGTATAAATGTTGACATGTGGTAA
This sequence comes from Platynereis dumerilii, assembly GCA_026936325.1. Classification (NCBI taxonomy): domain Eukaryota; kingdom Metazoa; phylum Annelida; class Polychaeta; order Phyllodocida; family Nereididae; genus Platynereis; species Platynereis dumerilii. The sequence continues at coordinate 29,669,125 of JAPTHN010000013.1, forward strand.
AGGTCAATATAAATTTAAATATAGGTCTAAGAAGGCAGCAGCTATAAATAGAAACATTTTGTTTGTTGGAGGAGTTTGATAGATTGTTATTGTTACATTGATCCATTCATCAGAATGTCCACTTTACAGAAGGTATCTCCACCAAAATGCCAAATGTTTAAAATAGACTGATGTCTTCAGCATAGAGCACTGATTTCAAGTAATCATCATCTTGATTAATGTCTTGAACATGACTGTTTAAATTTAGTCCCGGACTGTGGCGGAAGAGGGTCAAATACCCCCCACCTTGAAGTTTACCCTGTCCCATTTCTTGCTCCCCCCTCTGACAATTGATGTTATTTGACGGCATCTTTTAATTATTTTCAGATGCTGTAAAACTGCACTCACACTTTAATTTATTTCAATTAGATTTTTCTATCTTAATCTGCTCTGAAAATCATAAATGCTGTTTCCATTTTTATAGTATTTTATAGTGTACCTTTAAAATTGTCAAAATAAACTATCACAAAAGTTCACGCAGCATACTCTCATACCTCAAACTCCGATTTGCTTCCCAGCTGCATCCCCCCCTCCTTTTTGGAAATGACCTGGCTATTCAACTGGTCCCGGGAGTAGGAACCCACACGAGTGTTGAACAAAAGCATCTCTGATGGTAAAGCGCAACATCAAACAGACATTATGCATCAGTTACCAAATCTGTTTGAAGTGGACATATAAGAGATGCAACCAATGGTGACATATACTGTTCGTGTTCTATGTCAGTGTTAAACAATGATCAGTCACTAGAATGCCATCAATGCAACATTCTATCCAAGATCAAACAAGGCACAGCTAGCTATCAAAAGCATCATGAAACAGGTTTTATTTCCCAGACGTCTCTATTGCCTTTGTCAGTCCCCTGTTACTTTATTGTACTTTTGCAAGGTCATGAAGGTCCAGAGATGCCTCGGGGACAAAGGAAGATAAAAGGGGGACATTTCCTGTACAGAAGAGATGAAGTTATTATTATATATACAGTGAGTTGAATTCAGTTACATTGAAGTTCTCACGCTAGTTGTAACATTGTGTAATGAAAGATAGTGCGACAGATGAGACAGAAGACATAACAATATCAATTTGCTATGGAAAAATTTATATGTTCCATAGAATAATTTATTATTTTGATTTGGTTGACAACACCTACACAGGAGAGTAGCAAGTAGTCGAGAATTAAATTTTTTTGTATAATTTTGTACAAGTGTTTATCGGGAGACAGATGTATGACATATTACATCTATAACAAGGATTGATTAACAAGATGAGAGAAAGCGAGAGCATTCAAAATGTTACACCTTGTGAGGGATCTTTTACTTAGTTAAAATACAGTAATTCCGTTGCTCCCAATTTATTTGGCACCTCATACCTTACACCAATTGTCCACCGAAAATCTTTTGGATTCACCCCCAATTTTTTTTCTCACAAAATTTCAATTGAGCAGGCTCTGAAACCACTTATATAGCTGCATAAGATGTTGATGTAGTTACCCTCCGCTGCCTTATTTCCTAATTTATTGCAATTATTATAAGAGCCGGGTCTCATAAAAAAAGACATCAAAGTCTGAAAATATTAACCCTGTGAAAAAACTAACAAAGCAACTTAACCCCTACAAATTAACCTTTCAAACTTCTTCCCCGCAGAGTCCATTCCTCAGGACTAAAACACTGTCCATCATTCAAAAAGATAGACGCTTTGCAGCCAAGCTTCCGGCTCGTGATGAATTGGGGAAATTAATTCCAAAAGACCTTGCTAATAAGACTAGCAGGGTGATGGATAATCAAGGTCAAAGGTACATCAATCTTTGGTCATCTTTTATTAGTCTGGATCGATCATACCTGTCCACACACAAGTTTCATGGCTGTGGTGCGGCTTGAGCAGCTTCAACTTGTGGACTAATGGTGATTGCTTGACTCCAAGGAGAGTCTGGCAGTTGAGAAATTTAGGAAGAATGGTCACTGGACTGAGGTCTGACTTTTTCGTTAGTATATCATATCTTGCAAACTTAGTGCCAATTAGATCAGAGTAAATTTTTCTATGCATTTCTACTGTGCATACAAATCAACTCAGGCATGAATTTTAAGCATAACATTTGATTGTGATGTTTGCTGATCTTGCTTGGGTGGTTTTTTTGATTGTGAAGAGAGTGTTTGGAGGTTGAGCTCTGCAGGGGGAGGTTCTTATTAATGGTTGTTATCTCTAACTTGATCTTAATTTGTACTTGTTGGTGGATATTAGGCAGAGCATCTGTCAGAAAACTTAATTTGGTCTTTTTGTTTTGTCTTAGCGTGGTGATGCATGGGATTGGGGAAGCCAAATCGCTTCATTTGTCAGTAATCTGGCTCATGACGAGATGACGTCAGAGCTGTTTGTCAACGCATTTAAACTGTGTTCTACCTGTATGGTTGCTGAAAACATGACAAAACTCTTAATCCTTGAAGTAAATGTGATCCTTACATTGCATGTTTTGTGCGGAGGCACAAACTTGGCCATGATGTGGTAACTGGTAAACACACAACTGAAAAGACAATCAGGTCAATGTCAACCGGCCCGCTTGAAGCAAATATTTTGATGAATCATTGATAAAAGTAATTTTGTGTCCTTGATTTGATTGATAACAGTAATTGAGTGTCTTCTTAGATTGACCCCTACAAGAGTGGAAATATCATTTTGCCTAAATTATGCAATACACACATTGACACTTAAGGCCTAGTTAAAAAATAATGAAGCCACGCAGCATATTTTCTGTAGGGGTCTCAAAATATGAGAATGGCTGTATGTGGCAACTTAATGGTACATCATTGCTTTAAGTACATTCTTGTGCAAATTTCCTGAAAATTTCACGAAATTATGTCGCATAGTTATTGAGATAGAGTTGAATTACATTGAAAAACAAGCATTTTTTCGCTGAAAAAACGTGACATAACATTTTTGACCACTTGAATTCTTTCAGTTTTACAAATTTGGACGTATTCTAAGGCAATTTCCCTTTGACATGTGTCAGTTGAATCTTTTGGCCCTTGAGACCTAGTCTTATGTCTGCTTACCCATTTTGGAGCTTCTTATGGTTGTGGAAAATTTAGTTAACTAAAAAATTCCAATGAATAGCAGGGTAGGCGAATCCGTCGCAAGCGTAACGCCCAGAATACTTCGTAATTCCACAGAGCAATAAAAGCTCTGTTTTAAATCTGGTTTGGCTTGTAATATTACAAAATCTGTGTAGTTTTGAGAAACAATCAAGTAATGCAGGTCAGCAGCTGGTTTCTGGTGGTAAAATACAAAGATTTCTTAGGTGGGGCTTTGTCACAAGCGTAATGCTATGGAAAATATCGATCATATTTTCATGGTTTTCTTGTAAGGAGTAAAGCAATCATTCTAGTATTACTTGTAGTGACAATCAACACAATATTCCAGTAGTTGGAGTATGTTTCAATGTTTAATTATCAACATTTTGCTCTTTGGGAAGCTTTCCTCAAAATTTGGGGACAATTTGTCAAAAAAGGCAATAACAAATACAAATTTCACATTAATTTTGTAATTACTCAGACGCTTTTGTGTGAATTAATATCACTGGAGCCCGAAGGGCGAAAGTGATATTAATTCACACCACAGCGAGTGATATTGTACGAAGTGCCCTGATGCGTGGTAGTTTTGTTTTTATCACCTGGATTTACCTTAAATTTTGAGTTATAAGGAGAGACTATTTTCTGCCATTACAAAAATGTGACGTCACCATGGAGCAACAATGCATATGACGTCACAATACTATTGTTTTGGCCTTTGCTTGGTTTGTGACGTCATCAGGCAGCCAAAATGTTGGTGATGTCATAACCATTGTTAAAAAATATCGCCCTTGAAGGGTGGTATTTTTTACAATATCATACGCCTCGATATTTTGACTGTAAACAGTGATATTCACAGCCAAGCAGGTGATACATATAAAATATATTTGGGTCAAAACCAGAACACTATTTTTACTTTTGTGTCACACAATTCCCAAAATTGGCTTTTTTAATGGAAAAATAGGCTGAAAAACGCTCTTCTATCATCATTTGCTCTGTCCGTATTCACTGATGGCACTTATTTGGTACCAACTCAAAGCCCACATTTGGGCGCATAACACAGGACAGGTGAAATTGTTATAGAGGAAAATATATAGAAAATATGTAAGTTTTTTTTAAATATCGCAACAAAATTTCAAAAAATACTGTTTTCCTCATAAAATATTTGGTGAATTTGGATGAAAACAGCCATGGAGACTTAAGAGTATATGAGTTTTGTCATCCAACAAAAAAAATTAGATTTAATGTGAAGATAAGTTACCATTTAGTCTACTTTTCTTTTACTGCCATGGAAATCAAAATAAATAAAGTTTGGTAATATTCAGCTTTTATCAGTCATTTCTACAAACCACAGCAAAATGGTAAATACAGTTTCTAGAACTTAGAAATGTTTGTTACAATATTATGTGGTCATTTGATACTCATAAACATTCTAAAATTTTGATGGCTTCATTATTTTTGAACTAGGCCTTAAACTGAATTTCCCCTTTTCTTGTTCACACCAGTAATAGTGCAGTTTGTATCATGACAGTAAGAGACAAAGAATTTTCCACTTTTGGAGTCAGGAAAAAGTTGCAATGTCACCATTACTGACTCCATATGCATGAGCCTGATGTAACATTGTTGCATCATGAAGTCATTGTAGTTATAAACAAAATGACGGCAATGTTATTGCAACGGGAGGAAAAATGTTTTCAAATCAATCTGAAAATATCACAGGTTTTATCCAACAGTAGTATCACTACATGGGTAGTTGCTGAATTTTGATCATACACAGTCTATTTGCCGAGCAATATTGCATAACATATGTACATTGCTGGAGAGAACAGAGAGTTGGTTACACATAGGTCTACAAATGATAAAGAAGCTGGTAAACAAAGCAACATTAATTAGTCATTCTCACCTTGTTTATGTTTATTGTTTATCAAAATCAGTGCATCGTGTTGATAAAACAAATTCTTGTATTCATTATGAGCCATTGTCGTGAAAAATCAATGTACTTCTTTTGTGTTTTTGTGACACAATAACTAACACAGGCTCAGGGGCATGTATTGTTCTTCTTTTTCCGGAACACTGTCACACTCACACACAAATGCATGGGACAAAGAGGAGTGCCTTGTGCAGTTGTTATTTTCTAAAGAACTTAGAACGTACACATGCTTGTCAATAACACTCATTGTGAAGGCAAATTCACCTGAAACTAGGCCAAGGAATAAGTGTGTGATTGGAACAGATGGATGGATAGATAATTACAGCTTGACGTCCCGTATTTAGACATTTCATGATCAGTAAGGGAAGATGCCAAAGCAATGAGGCAATGGATAATTTAAACCAAAATCAAATGGAATCATTACTCACTAACAACCCTAACCCCTTTCAGGAAAAGTAATTCATAACCGATTTTGACTTCATCACAGTTTGAATGCCTTCACGTGTCCAATTACAGTGATGCTTGTTAGTAAGTAAACTGGTGATGTTCTACCATTGAGTTAATTCTAAATAACCCTGACCAAACCAAATGTGGAAGCACGGATTCTCCTCCTATATATAAGAAGAAAACATATCGCGTCGTAAAGGAGGTGTGAGTAATGGCAGCCAAGTTTGTTTCCTTTACTCGGACTAACAAAATATAGATAAAAGACAAGGTAGTGTAATTTCTACGGAAGGGAAGGGGGGAGGTTCAACTATTATCAAAATTCTTGCCTGAAATGTAACTGTTTTTTTAGAGCAAAAAAGGTGGCAGCCATTTGTATCCTTTTTACCTTAAGTATCTCATCCGATGAGAATCCATGCTTCCGTAAGCAGTTAATTAAGTTGAGGATATTTTACATTGACTCAATGGCAAAACATTACCAGTTTTACTTACTTACAGACAACACAGTAGTGCCTTCACAGGTCTTGAACACAATTTCATAATACTTTTTTCTCATTACTTCAATTTACATTGAACATTTTATTAAATGCGATCTGGATGCAGATCTCCATAACTCTGATTATTGGAATGACAATTAAAACTGTTTACATAAATGACAAAACCTAATTAAACCATTGTTTGAACCAGTAGGAAATGCAAATCACAACAATTAAAAAAAAGAGAGAACCAATTTAGAAAATGTCACTGTGTTTGTAACTGATATTTGTCCAGGCGAAATTGATGTTTAGCAGCAGTGACAGTGCATGCTGTTAATGAAGCTTAAATGAATGAATGATTTCCTAATTTTGTGGTTTGGCTTGCCATTTGGATTATAGTGGGCATAAAACAAGTTGCATATTGTGCTACAATGAGTGGTATTGTTACCAAAAAAAAAGGAATAGAAGATTTTTAGACCAGTCATCATGATTAAAGTTGACAAACTTTTTGAGACCAAACATGTTACAAGACCTGCTTCTTTTTTATGTGACCACCTTCCTCCAACAAGTAATATTTTTGAGTATTTTGTATACTCTAAAAAATAAATCTCACACACATACAAAAACCCTAAATAGTTTTTGAGTTGGTCCTCCATGTCATTCCAATGTTCAATTGTAGATTGTTAAGAAAGCAGCAGGTTTTTGGAAAAACCATTCTTCAATGCTAAAAACAATTTAGTATTTAAATAAAGTTTCTAAATGTGCCCCCAAAGAGTGACTAAATCCCCACTAGAGAGTACTTCATGTCCAATGAAGGACAGGGAATGCTATAACACAGTGATAACTGTTGTCCTACAAGTCCAACCCAATCAGTCAATGGGCAGTTTTATAATACACTGATATAACCACCGAACTCCAAATCAATGGATTTGATTGATTTGAACTCCCACCAAGATGTGCCGGAAGGAAATGAGTGACAGCGTCAATCCACATAACAAAATGTCAACGTATCGTCAACAAATATTTACTTATTCAAGCTTTAAAGAAGGCCTGATTGACTTTTTTGATGCAAGGGACATGCCTTGCCTCCTTCAGGCCCTTTCCCTTGCATAAGTGTCAGGTATAGATCTGTTTTAAATTATTTTATTAATCTTTGTAAATATTCATCAATCATTATCATCATCTTTTTATTTAATTTTTATTGTCGGAGACAAGTGTGGTGTGCTTCCTTTATTTCTATATTGTGAAACTGCTGACAGAAAATAAAATATTACTTACTGCCTATTTACTTTTTACTTAAGGGCATGCAGCAGTAGCAGGTCTCCCTCCCCACACTCTAAAAACTAAAGTTCTAATAAGATACCAATATTGGTATAAAAGCTTGTCCCGTATTTTGAACACATTTTGATTAGTTAAAAAACCATTAACAATTGATATTTTCAAAAACCAGTTGCATTTGCACAAGAAAAAATCAGTATTGGTTTTTTTTATAATTTGCAGGAAGTCAATAGTGGATATTAATGTTTCAAATTGCAGATAATGTTATTCCATAATAGTAATCCATTAATACTTACAGGCATGCAATAGAAAACCCAGTGGGTTTTTTATTTGTTGACATTTAAAATCTTTGGGATTTGTCATTAATTGAAAATCAAACCATTTCCTGCACTTACAACAACCAGCATATCACTAAAAATATCAAAATTGATTCTCCCATTATGCATTGGTGGATATTTTATATAAATTCTGCGGTATGGATGATGGTCATATAGGTACCAAATTGCAGGTTTTCGATGTCATTACATAGAAATTTATGAATACCAATATGTATTGTAAACTGCCATGAAAATAGTATTTCAAGGTTTCTGGATTGATATAACTGGTGCTGTCCAAGGTACTGGAATGAATCAAATATGGTAAATCAGGTTATCCGAACCATCCCACAGGGAGGCAGATCATTCTGGAAAATACCAAATTTGAATTATTATGATCAAATTTTTTTTAATGCAGGTTTACCAGTATTTCAGCATTAGTATCAATAACAAATCAAAATTTTTCACATTTCTCTTAAAATATTATGTAGTTAAAATTAAATTGATAAAATGTTGATTCCATGGATCTGATTTCAACGTTTATTTTTAAATATATACACATTCACATAAATTCATAAAAATTGAAAATATTGATGTTACTAGATTAAAATCTATTGAAAATCCAATATTGACACTCATTTATCACAGTTTGGCATTGAAAATAAAAACATCACAGCAGTCTTTGGTAATCAAACACACAAAATATAACATCACAGCAGTCATTGGTAATCAAAACACAGGAAAGCAGAGATCAACAAAAGTATGAATTGGTTGAAATAAAGACACATTACATGTAGAAAATATTATATTGTTAATGACTAGGGTTATATTTCCAAAAGCGGCAAGTCAGGGTGGCAATGCCAATCGAAATGTCAGTATTATTAGTTTGTATCAAAAGTCTTCAGTAGCCAATCTTGAGGATGGATGGATGGATCGATGATTGGGGCTTTACGTCCTGTATTAGTTTAGTATTCTAACTGGAACAGTAGGAGGAGGAAGTAATGAGTCCGGCTAGATCGGGATTGGAACCCCAGACCCAGCGATTGGCAGCTCAGCATGCTTCATATCACTATTTAAATGCACTTTTAGGTCAATTCGGATGGATGAAAGGTGAACGACTGTTCTTGAATCAAACCTAGCAGCATGCATCATTGGGATCCTGAAAGTGGAAAATTGATAAGCATTGGCATCCAAATGTCACTTTTAAGTGAAAAAAAAAAAATTAGTAAGTCAAGCTAGTCATTACTTATACATCAAATACTTTATCAGCAAAACCTTCAATGAAACTTTTGGTGTTAAAACTCCACATTTCATCACTGACTAACATTTATAAAAATTTCATTATTTAGTACTTTCCCTAAACACTGGCAGAATATGAATTCTGAATTCTTGTCTTCTCACTGTTCGTTTTACCCGTAAAAGATCTTATACTGTTCATACTCACCTCAATATAATATTGCAAAAAGGAATTAGACATTTTCCTTTGGTACTCCAGATGAGGCAAGCCAGCAATTTCCTGTTGAGATCTGAAATAGTAGGCAGATACATCCATGATTTTTTGCATGGAGGATAATGCTAAAAATATATCAAATAACTTCATTCAATTAAATCAATGCCTTGGTTATGGAACATCCCCGGTCAACTCATTATTTGACTGAAGACTGGTCAAAACAACCTCATTTTAACACAAAAGAATTTCAGAATACTATATATATAATTAAGTATTTGTCAATAGGAAAAGATAAGGAAGAGCTGTTATTCAACTTACGTACCTTGAGAAGCATTGTCTATATTTTTCCAACTTGCTTTCTTTATGGCGCAAACTTCTTCCGAAGGTATTTTTTGAATTAAGGTCCTCAGTAGGAACATGCAATTCTTCATCTGAAACAGAAAGTCAAAAAATATCTTTAAAATGTCAAAGATTTAAAATATATCAGTAAAAGTACCGTAAAACAGGGTAAAGTCGGTAATGCAGGGCAAAGTTGGCTAGCCATTTTGACCCACTTTATGGCAAAAACGCCAATTTTTTCTCACTGACATGAAGGTAACTTTGCCACAGATACCTGTGTCAGTGACAAAAGTTGGCATTTGTTCCATTAAGTGGGTAATGGCAACTTTACCCCGGATTTCAAACTTTACCCCATTTTACAGTATGTAATGTTGTATAATTCACAGGCATATGTGACACATTTCAACTCAAGAATAGTAAAGCACATTAGAAACACTATACAACTCAACACAATGTGGGGTAAAAATGTGTGGGTTACTGTCAGAAAATGTGAATATCAGATATGAAAATAATTATAAAATCATTATCATAATTGAGGCAGTATAGGTGTCAGCTCAATTAGACCATTAGTAGGTAAGTTGTGCCATATAATGGAGCAAGTTTTATAGCTGATGCTCTGATGCTCTGATGCTCTGATGCTCCGATACGTAAAATGAAAGTTATCACAGAGCATTGCTAGTGATTGCCAACATAAACCAAGAACTTTAAAAGTACATATGCTTTTTGGAGCATGTTTGTAATAATACATTCTTCTTTTAGCCTTAATTTCTTCACCACATACAGCGTTGTTTGTGAAACAAGCAAAAATGTTTCAAAAGAGAATTAACATCCCATATCATACCAATGGCACAGCTTAACAAATGCACAACTTGCCCAAAATACTTCTTTTTTGCGGAAATCTGTCACTCTATTAAATGCCAAATTACACAATTGAAGAACACTAATGCTGGTCTGCCGAGTACATTTAACCAGAAATACCAAAATTGCCAATAGACACTTTTTCATATTATAATATTTGGCAGTTTTTTTTATCTTCATAATTTTGATGGTTCTTCAATTCAACCCTGCAATTAGTGGCACAATACCCCAGTCTCCCCTAAGGCAGAAGACTGGTGAAAATTAGGTATTCCATATGCCAAACCACATTTTCATGCTGCCTTAAATTATCATGAATCCCAGTGGCGGATCCAGACACGATAGTCTAGGGGGGGCCGGACATGTTTCGGCAGTCGCGGGCCCACGTTATCACAATTTTTCTCAAAATGCTACTATTAATCTTGGCGGTCTAGGGGGAGCCCGGCCCCCTAGGCTGCCCCCTGTATCCACCACTGAATCCTTTTACAGGCCGAATGCAATATTCACAGTATTGAATGCCTTTGTTATATCAGAACAAGTAGTGGCTCAACACTATCCACGTGTCTGATTTATCATTTATATGTAATGTCATATATATGTATTTATATATGAACCAGACACTGTGTACACCTTACCCAAATAAACACAATTGCATTCAGAATGAATATTTCTTAAGAGCTTAGTTTTTTTTAAAATTAAAAAACAAACAACTTACCAAGTTCTTCTCAATCTTCTTCACACTGACATGCACACTCTTCCACTGCAGTGTTGAGACTAATAAACTCTGCCTTAAACCTTCTTAAGTCTTGATTGATAAACAAACAGCTTTTCTTGTCAGGCAACATATTCACAGTTTTGTGTTCTTAGATGAGTGAGCCCTGGGGGATTATTAAAATACCTAAATGGATATTCCAGTAGCCATGACTGATATGCAGCATAGTTACTTCTCTCTCTTAAAACTTCTAAAAGTAACATGCATGAATTTTAAAAACATGAAACATAACATTAACATTTTAAACATTTGCAAATCATTGTTCCACAAATATATTAAAAATGGATTATAATAAAGGCGCTTTTTCAAAAGTTTGGTTTTTATAAGTACCATAATTTCCCAAGACCAAAACCAATTTTCATGAAAAATACTACTTGCTCTGACGAATACAAAAATAGTTGAAAAATACCAAACTGGTTTTTTATAGTACACACTGGTTTTGCCCAATACCACTAATATCCTAAATTTTTTAGAGTGTATCCATAGCCTATAGTTGTATTTTTCGCAAACTTCTTACATTATTCAGCTTCTTGTGACAACCACTTCAACCCTGTTTATGTTTCAAATAAGTTTGATCAGCTCTGAATTGTCTTTAGTCCTTCTTGTTTTATTTTTGTATTGATAGTTCTTTTTTATTAGTCTCATTTTATCAATTCAATTTCTTGCTGAAATATGTTTGAAAGCCAAACACAAAGTTTCCATTTTCTGAAGTAGTTTTGTTTTATTTTCAGATTACTTCACAAGTGGAATAATATTTCATCTTAAAAGATTAACCATTAAAAAGGTGAGTGAGAGGCTTGTTTTCGAAGCTTGTATAAACAAAAGTCTGATGGAGCATATATATAGAGTCTATTATACTTGAAAATCTGATGGATAACTTAAGTTGAAACTTACATTATTTCTTGCTTTTAGTTGATGGATATGTATAATTAATTTTCCTTTCGTAAGGAGGAATCAGTGATATATCCAGTAAGGGCTGTGATAAGGCCTATTCCTGATCAACATTGCCAAACTAGTGGTCAACAAAGAATATGGGATTTTTTGCAGTTAAATACTGACTTGTAATTTGGCTGAAAACAGAGGAATTATTCATATTTCAATCTCAGGATGGTCTTTCATTGCATAATGTTACATGATTGTCTTTTGTTGATAAGAACCCAAATGTCAAATTTTACATTAAAATATCAGTAGTCTTAACATTTGGAAAGGGAGTAGATGACTACTTATAAAGCATCCGAGTAAATATTAACTGCAGTGATTGAGTCATACTGACTATCATCCAATTATAAGATACAGTGCGGCAGAGATGGAAAAGATTGTTCATTGAGCCTATTGTTCGTTTGTCCCCCAGTACCAGACTGTACGCTCTAAAAAATTTGGTGACAAAATTGGTTTTTTAGATTCAAAATGTTTTTTTGAAAAACCAAATTTCAATGCAAAAAACCAAACATGGATTTTTCAAAAATCCATGTTGGTTTTTTTTGCATTGAAATTTGGTTTTTCAAAAAACCATTTTGAATCTAAAAAACCAATTTTGTCACCAAATTTTTTAGTGTGTATCAACGCTTAACACGGGTTAATCTGTATTGGTTAAGTCATTTTACTGATATTGGATCAATGCTGAACATAAGTTGATATAGCTTTAACTGACCTCATGTTACAATGTGACAACATGTTTTGCCAGTAACCCAGTTAGAAGATAAGTTAAATGAGTTTACAACTCTAGGATAACCCGTGTTATATAAGTGTTTATAGAATCCGGTACAGGGAAGTGAGACTGATCAAGGATGACTAGTGAACCTCTCAGCCGAAGGTATTGTATAGATTTTGTAGAGCATGCTGTTGCCATAACAGAGGTACATATTTTTCACTATTTGGCATGTACACGAATTTGTATACCTGCAAAAACGAACATATACACGAATTTGGCATTCGTGTGTGAAATACGAGGTATATATTTTTCAATATTTTGCATGTGGACGAATTTGTTAACCTGCAAAAACGAACATATACACGAATTTTGCATTCGTGCAAGTGCCTAATATTGCATATCACGAATTTGTACAGGTGTAATTACGAACATACTAACTCGGAAATTGCCTAAAACTAACTCTAACCCTAATTCTAACCCTTAACCCTAATTATCTAGCACTTCCACGAATGTTAGTATTGGCAGGTCCACGAATTAATAATAAAGCACATCCACGAGTGTTAGTTATTACATATACACGAGAGCTTATGCTCGTTTTTACACATCCACGAACTCGTAGATGCTCGTTTTTACACCTCCACGAATTCGTGAACATGCCAAATAATGAAAAATATATACATGGAAATACTGCAATTCACGAATTTGTGTAGGTGCAAAAACGAACATTGCAACCTTAAACTAGGCTAATACTAACTCTAACCCTAATTTTAGCCCTAAACCCTAATTATCTAGCACTTCCACGAATGCTAAAAATTTCAGTTACACTGATGAAAAATGCAGCACATACACGAATGTTAGTTTTTACATATGCACGAGTTATATGCTCGTTTTAACATGTCCACAAATTCGTTCATGTTCGTTTTTACACCTCCGCAAATTCGTGTACATGCCAAATAATGAAAAATATATACATGCATAACAGCATGGAAGCAGACTATGAACCCCCACCTTTACCTATACCTTTTTCTTTACCTTTACATTTATTTTTATTACTTGAAAATGAGATTACCGATATCTAATTGACTTATCAGACCTCAACTTCTTTCACTATACTTTTAAATTGTGATATTGGCAAATTAAATAGACATGCCTAACCGGGTTGCTTGTTTAAATACTGCTAATCCAGATCATTATTACAGATCTCATATAAGTGTGTGTGCGATGTCCCATGTGAATATATACAGAGGTGATGTCAGTATCTCAATACTGACATCACTATCCGGGCACTCCCTGTGAGCATTTGAGACCACAGCAAATTAATTGATTCCAACTGCTGAAAACAAATTAGGCTTACTGGCTAAGTGTGAATAACAACTGATTGATCGGTTTTCGTATGTGTAATAATTATTGTGCATGATGGTTTATTCAGTTGGAGCATGTTAACAGGGATTAGAAACTTTTGGGTGTTTTTAAAGAATTAAACAGAATGGTTAGGGTTCACCGACATTTTAGCAGTTTCTTGTAGATTTATAATGATCTTATCAGGGAAGGTCCCAAGTAACACAGCTGAAACGGTGAATATACCACATTGACATCAATATGCTTATACTGACATCACATGAGCACTGTGGCAGTTGAAAAGAACATGGTGCACTAATATGAGATCTGTAATAACATGCAAAATTGTAAATTCAATGTCGACTTTGCGAATGGCAAAAGTATCAAAGTGAGAACTTAGGCAAAATATGGTATCAATGCATCTGGGGCGCCATCCTATACTTTTAGAAATTGTATACTTATTTATGTTGCTCACTTTAGGTCTGTAATAGTGTAACTCCACACAGATTCCACAGGGAGCAGAAGTCGACAATTTCAAGAAGGCTGCTCTACAAAATTGAATTCAAATGTCATACACAAGCCCAGAATGACAAGACTGCTCAGCGTTCGCCACTAATTATTTACAATGGTTGATTGATTTTTGCTGGAGCTATTTCCTTTTCACATAATAAGTTTTCCTCTGGGACATCCGGTGAAGTTTGCAAATAGTAATTTCGATTTTTAAAAATAATTAACAGTGCCTGCATTTTGTGCATTATAGAACAGAAGGAACATAAAAGTTTTCCATGTAATTGGTTTCATTGATTGATGCAATTAAACTCATAGCATAAGCGGACAAGAATGTATCATCAGGGTGGACTTGCCTATGTGGCAGAGTGGCTGGCGTTGGATGTTTATGACTGCATGACACAATCAAAATATTAGGTTAGAGCCCCAATAACACGGGGATCTATATAGAAAAAGCTGAAGTGACCCTTCAACCTTGGCATAAATGAAGTAATGCTGAAAATTGAAATTATAACATTTTTGCCACAATGCCTTTGTGCGCAGAGAGTCACTATGAGGGCTGTGCAGTACCGGAAGTGCTTGGATGACGGCCGTCACCCTCATCATTCGTGCTGCCATGTTTTCCTTCACTTCAAAAGTTTACTGTCATTTCTAATGTATGTGTCATATTTTAGCATGTATTTTAGCATCCAGCTGATGGACAAAACAGTTTGGAGTTAACCTGCGGCCTCAGATTGCTGAGTTATTGCTGTTGTTCATAAAAATAGCCATTTCAAACGAAATTCAATGTTGAATTGTTATGATGATGGTGACTTTTACTTTGGAGGAGGGTGATTCAGCTGTCACATTATGAAGGAGACAAGGCCAGTCAGAGCACATGGGCAAGCTTATTTACAGGGTCCAGCATGTATAAAGCACAAATTTATATTTGTGTCAGTTTTTTAGTTTAAAAACCTGGTCCTGATGGTTAACAACAGCTCCAAAATCATGTGTAGGTAAGGTGGCACTGTTGTTCCACTTCCTGTTTGATCATAACAATGTCTTGTGAAAAGCACATGTTTGAAAAAAAGTAAAATTACTATGAATCTAATTGTTGTCAGCAACATAACACCATGCAGAACTCTCTATGTAATCATTGTTGGTTATATCTATGCTAAAGTACACATTCAGACTTCTTTGATACTGAATTAAATGGCTTCAAAGTTGCCAGGTAAGTTGGCAAAAGTTTTCTGTGTTGACATGGTTTTAGGAGAATTTTGATCTCTTACCTTGCATATTGTCGTCTACAGGGCAATACGTTTATTTTGCCCTCTCCAGGTATATCCCTTGCAATGAAGGTTCAGTAAATAGATAATTCCATGTTGATA
The DNA here is from genome assembly GCA_026936325.1 of Platynereis dumerilii. Taxonomy (NCBI): domain Eukaryota; kingdom Metazoa; phylum Annelida; class Polychaeta; order Phyllodocida; family Nereididae; genus Platynereis; species Platynereis dumerilii. Next base: position 29,684,941 of record JAPTHN010000013.1, read on the forward strand.
AATAGACCTGAAAATGTCTCAATTGAGATATTTTTGGCAATAAGTCCATGGCTCAGCTCTGATATCTTCTACTTTGACAGTGTTCATGAGGCTCTTTCAAGAAACAGGTGACAAAATTTTAATCTTGTTGTATTGTTTTGCACTGATTGCTGGCTATAATCCCCTGTCTTGAGCCTCAGGTCAATAGACTCTGAACTTGACACCCATTTAAATGTGATTAAAACTGGATTCTCATTCAAAGGGTTGTGTGACCATGCAAAATGTGTGACCCGTCATTTTGTGACAACCTCCCCCGACTGATGAAAATCTAAAAAACGGGTGACCAAGGCCGTTATCAACAAAATGTTCACAATTTGTTCTTATAGTGATTTAAAGAAATGTTTACATGGTGAGTAACTGTGCCTTTTCAACAACTATTTGATAAAGACTAGCATTGGGTGCAAGTTGTAGGTAAAAGATTACTTTTTGTGTCAGGAAATTTTTAACGGACCGTGTGCCTACCAGACTCCCTTCCAGGGGTCAAGATTTCTCAAAAAGACTCCAGTGGGTTATAAATGCAGTTAGCAATCCTTGGTTGAGCTGTGTAACTCTCCCGTTTAGTGAAATAAAAAGTGTGACAACCTGTCCCTGTTACAACCAGCCCTGGTCTCCCCTACCCAACTGTATTGACGTCACAACAATCATGGTATCAACAATAATTGTATCAATAAAGAATAGGTTCAACATGTGGTTTGGAGCCTTGTGAACATTGAAAAAGCAAGATGTAATAAAGACTTTTACCTGATTCTCCCTACAACTGAAAGTCTTCGAACGATGTTTTTATGTTCCAAAGAACTTTGTCACAGCAGAACTTCTTTCTAAGACCAAAGTTTGTTTTCAGACATACAACGTACTGCAACAAGTTAGAGGAAGTTTTGTCCCAAAATAACTCACACGAGACAAGTAACGTAACAGTAAAGAGAGTTTGTGCAGTTTATTTGAGAGCTTGTATACGAATTACAACACAGCATAGTGATCTGGCTCAGTTAGCAACTAGGCAGCTATGTACGTATTGGCGACATTCATCATGGCGACATGTCTAGAATGCAGTAGTTGTTTTTCCACTGACTTTATGAAAATATTTCGGGCTTTGTGACATCAAAGTGCTGCTATGAATTGTGACAATTGGAGGCTCTGGAAACTACGAAATTCGAGAATTGGTAGAGGCCTTTTGCTGGAACTTCGCAATGAATATCATTTTGAATTTTGAAAGCCCAAACCCCTGTTTTTCACAAGACTTCCACTTTCAAGCGTCCTCTAAATGGATAAAACAGCTGAAAATGATTGAATCCTGCAGCGTCGGATGACTCCTCGCTACTTTCATGGAGAATTTCATTATTTCTGGCTAATATTATTTGTTTGATGTAATCAACCTAATAACATCAAACAAAATGTTATCCATGGTTAATATGAACCATGATATTTCAAATGGACAGAAGAGCATTACGAAAGGAGAAGCTATGTATGTTTTTGTCATATTTTCTTCCCCCAGGTCAACAGAATTAAATATGATGTTTGACTTTGAATATAGAAAAATTACACTGATATCTAAATATAAGTGAAAATATCAACATAATAACTTGATGTCACCAGAACAAAATATAACAAAGCAAATAAACAAGACATTCATGTATCGAATAAACAAGACATCCATGAATCGAATAAACAAGACATTCATGAATCGAATCATTTCAAAGTTACTGCAGTAAACCCTAGTTTCTGTCATGTATTTAGTGTCACAAAATACTTCTGGGCTAGTGTCACCAAATACTTCTGGGCTTGCTATGTGGCTTAAGTTTTTAAAGGAAGTCACTGGGTATGAGTTTATTTTAGGTTGCATATATGCCCCACATGAAGCTTCAAAATATCACACAGCTAATATTTTTGACGATAGAACAGATGAATGTATAAAACTCAAAAGTGAATATAATTTACCGCTTATATTACTGGTGATTTTAATGCCAGGACAGGTTTACATAATGATTATTATCAGATAATGATCTTATCACAAGCGAACTGGATCTTGATTTCCTAGACGAAGATCAAGTTCAAGGTGCATGTTCATTATTGGATATTAGAATTTCTTTAGAAAGAGTCAATCAAGATAAACAGTAAAATGCTATTGGTAGAAAATTGCTTGAACTTTGTCAATCAGCTAATATATTCATTGTGAATGGAAGATGTGGTGAGGATAAAAATATAGGAAAATTAACATGTGCTGAAGCAAGTACTATTGACTAAGTCATTTGTTCCCCTGGGTTTTTTAGGAATATCAAAAATATAAGAGTAGAAGATTTTGACGTTCTCCTATCTGATAAACATTGTGCATTATATACTCAGCTACAAATTATTCAATCCAAAAATATATCAGAGCATTTTGACTTGGATAATAGTCATTCGGGAAATGATGAAACGATTGCTCATATCAAATGGAATCCTCTCTTTTAAGAGACTTACAAAAATTCCTTTAGCCATGACAAGTTGAGACAACTAGAAGGGAATATTATGAATGCCTCAAATGCTGCAGATCTTGATAATCTTGCTAGTGAGTTGAATGATGTATACATTGAAGCTGCTAAAAGTTCTGGAATGTACATTGAAATTAAACCTAAAAAACGGTCATCACGCAAAATCCATAGCAAGAAGTGGTTTGATAGTAATTGTGCAGCTTTAAGATCTGAGCTTGCAAAAATCAAAGGTAGATATCGTAGATCCGGTAGAGTAGTAGATAAAAATGTAGTAAATGAAAAAGCGAAGCAATATAAACAAGCCCTTATCCAAGCAAAAAAACTAACAATTTAACAGAGAATTGCATAAAAAGATTAGAAAACTTAAGTCAACAAACCCGAAGGACTACTGGGCAATTATAAATGACAGAGGCAACTGTAATCAAGCAACCTTAGACAAACTAGGAAAATATATTTTTTATGAACATTTTAAGAAATTAAGTTTAGATATTGATACTGAATCACAGTTCAATGGGAATCTAAACCATTCAGTTCGATTAAATGAAACTGAAGAACTAAAAGAAGAAATCACTCTGAAAGAAACCATTGCTTGTATCAAAAGGCTGAAAAATAGCAAGGCCCCTGGAATAGATTTGATAGTAAACGAGTTTTTAAAAAACTGTCCTGAGAAGTTAATGATCATTTTAGTAGCTTTCTTTAATGAAGTATTCTTATTTGGTCATGTTCCAATAGTTTGGACTATGGGGCTTATTTAACCATTGTATAAAGGCAAAGGTTCCCGAGAAATTGTGGACAATTACAGGGGTATTACATTATTAAGTCGTATTGGGAAACTTTTTACTGCTATTCTGAATACAAGAATAACTAGTAGACGTAACCGCGAGCGGTAACAAAACTTCACCTACTGTGGTACCAGTAACTCGAACAGACACAAGTAGATGAGCAAGTAAAAGGTGCATGGAAAAGTACACAGGAATCATGCATAATTATGTAACATGCATACAGACAAGAATACAAGAATGTTTCCTGTACATTGAGTACATGCAAGTATGCAGAGAAAAACAAGTACATAAACCAGTACATGAACCAGTACATGAACCAGTGCATGAACCATACATGAACCAGTACATGAACCAGTACATGAACCAATACATGCACCAGTACATCCACCAGTACATCCACCAGTACATCTTCTGCAATTTCTGAGCACATCGATTTTTCAGGGTCATGTGATCTCTTTGACCATCAGAAATACATAAAATTTTCAGGGTCCGGCGATCTTTTAAACCGTCATAGCTACGACAAAATGTTCAGAAGATGAAAACTAGAGGAGAATTTGGCCTTTCCAAATCTGTTTACAGATTCTCTGTATCTTAATTAGAACCGGAGTTATCGCAAATTGAAATTATGGTACAATTCAGGAATATGAACTTTAGAAATTCCTGAAAAAAATTTAGTTTTTAATTTAAAATCACTGTATAACCAAAACTTGTCAATGAAAACATACATAATTTTCCAGGATTATGTAAACAGATGCTAGAAATAGAACCAGACAGGTTGATCAAAAAAGGATGATTCCTTCCTTGTCATAATAATGATATATTGTGAAAATTTGACAAAAAACATGAAATTTTCAGAGTCCGGCGATCTTTTTAACCGTCGGAGCTACGACAAAATAAAAGCTAGAGGGGAATTTGGCCTTTCCAAATCTGTTTTCAGATTCTCTCTATCTTAATTAGGACCGGAGCTACGGTCATTTGAAATTACGCTATCTTTGAGAAATGTGAAAAAAAATCATAAATTTTTTGCTCGTTTTTTGACCTTTTGACCTTTACAGTGCAACGTAGGTCAATCCGAGGACCATGAAAATTTACAGGAAGCCTCTAGAGTATTGTAGCAAGTATGTCTACCATTTTTGTAACAATATCTTGATTCCTTCTCTGCTAAAAAATATGAAATGTCAAAAATGTAAATTTTTTTGTCATGTTTGACCTTGAGTTTGACCTCGAAAAACTTTTTCTAGGTCAAAATAAATATGATTTTCAGAATGGAAATGTCTAAAAAAGGGGGGGTCAGTAATGCATTGTAACTCTGTAGAATGAATATTTCCCTGTCAAATATGCAGAAATGTGTCATTTTTTGGCATTTGCCGGTTAGCAATATTAAAAAAATTTTCATAAATTTGGCGAAGAAGATAGAAAAATTATGATTAGATATTATGAATAAGCAGGCCAATGTTCATCTGTCACGAATAAATCACACTGATATCTTGAAAAGAACATGATGAAAAAAATTGCTGAAAATGACACTTTTTAGAACTTTTTTGGGTCATATGACCTTGAAAAATGAGGTCAAGGTCAAATTTAAAGGTCATTTTGGGCTTAATAGTTTTATGTTTGGGGGGGTTTACTATGACATGTTATGACCTAACATCGATATTTCAATGTAAAATTCTCAAGGTCACCGGTTTTGATGACGCGGTATGACTTTAAAGTTCCGTAACTCAAGAAACGGTACTGCCGATGAAAAATAAAGACTCCCGCAGGTGTCCCGTGAGTTCGGGCACGTAATGGCACCAACGGTATGTTTCTACGACTTACGGATTCGGCGGCACAGGGGCAGACCTCAAACCATGAAATTTGACTTTGTACAATGTGACCTTGACCTACTTTCATGAAAATGGGTCAAACAGTGTAGAAAGTTTCTGGGACCTTTTCATGTACCGGAAAGTGAAAACCGGTAATAACCGGACGAGGTACATGTATTTGAAATATTGCGAAATCCGACTTTGAAAGGCCCTGTGACCTTGAAAAATAGGTCAAGGTCAATTTTTTTCAAAATTATTCTCTTGTATTTTTGTAGGCTACATATATGAATTTTTTGAACATTTTCCGATGAAGTTTGTCGGGAAGAATAATAATAATAAAAATACTACCGATTACAAGAAACTTCACCTATGTGTAGGTGAAGTTTAACAAATTACTTGGAGGACCATAAAATATTAGGAGAAGAACAAGCAGGTTTCAGAAAAGGCTATAGTACCATTTATCATGTTTTCATACTTCATTCGTTAATTTCCATTTATTTGCATCAGAAAAAAAATATGTATTGTGCCTTTATTGACTAAAAGAAGGCTTTTGACTATGTTGACAGGACCTCTCTTTGGGAGAAGATCTTAGGACAGGCATTAATGGAAAGGTTTTTGATATTATCAAAAATATGTATGAAAATGCAAAATCATGTGTATCACTTGAGAGTTCAAAATCTGATTTTTTCAGTTGTAACATAGGTTTTCTGCAGGGTGAAAACCTGTCTCCTATCTTATTTGCAAGGTATTTAAATGACTTCCAAAATTTTGTTAGTGAAAGTTATAATGGTCTCTCACACATTAATAATCAGATAACGGAAAAACTGAATGAATACATCAGATTATTTACACTTCTTTATGCTGATGATACTATTATATTGTCAGAAAGTGAAAAGGAAATGCAGAGAGGTTAGAATGCCTTAGCTGCTTATTGCATGATCATGGACAGTAAATACTACCAAAACTAAAATAATCATATTTTCAAGGGCTAAGGTCCGTAGATATCCAAATTTTTTGTTTGAAAATCAAGTCATCACAGTAGTTGAGGAATACAAATACCTTGGATGCAAATTTAGATACAATAATAAATTTTCAGCTGCCAAAAATATGCAAATTCAGCAGAGCCAGCGAGCTCTATTTAGTTTAAAACATAAGAGTTATGACCCAGAATTTCCTGTTGATATTCAGTGTGAACTATTTGATCAGATGATTGCCCCAATTTTGCTCTATGGATGTGAAATTTGGGGTTATGAAGACTGTAGCAATATAAAGATTTTTCAAATGAGGTATTGTAAAACAATACTTGGGGTTCACAAATATACACCAAACAGTTTAGTTCTAAGAGAATTGGGATGTCATAACATTGTACAGACAATAGAGAACAGAATGTTCAATTATTGGGTAAAAGTATGCACAAACAAAGAAAATAAACTCAGTCATATCACATAAAAATTGGTTAGAATTCTTCATGAAGATAATTCTTATAAATCCCCATGGATTGAAAAGGTAAAGAGTATATTGAATAAAACAGGAATGACATACCTGTGGGATCTTCAATCATCCCAATTTCAAAAACATTGGCTAAAAGTTACAATTCAAAACAAATTAAGAGATATATCAAATCAAGAATTAAATGCAGATTTACAAGGGAATATTCAATGTCTTACTTATAATGAAATATGTTCACTAGATTATAAAATTGCTCCTTACCTTAAAGTTCTTACTACCAGGAGTCTTAGAATGCCATCAGTCAAAATGAGGTGTCTAAACAATAAATTACCAATTGTAATAGGTAGATATCAGAATATTGAGAGAAATGTAAGATATTGTCCATTGTGCACAGCGCTAGGAAATCAAATACAGGGAGATGAGTACAGTGTTTTAATGGAGTGTCCAACATTTGTGAATGACAGGAGAACTTTATTAAACAGCTTTTATTATTGCAATCCAAGTATGTACAAAATAACTCAATTGTTTAGAAAAAAATGATTTCACTACACTTGCGAACCTTTCAAAATTACGTAAGATAATCTTGAAGAAATTTGAAAACTTAGCATTGCTTATGAAGGTCATATTATTTAGCAGTTTCATAAATAGATTTCCATGTTAATATTTATTTATGTTAAATGTTCAAAATTATGATTCTTGCATTTGGCTATGATATATGTTTTAAGATATAATATAACATGATGTCGTTATTACCTATTATATCTGTTGATTAAGAAGTCATTAGTTATATTATAAATTTCTGTAAACTTATGTAAATATCTTTTGTTGCATATGTTGAATGTCATCGATGTATATATCATATATATTTGTTTTATTATTTGATTTTGTGGCTCCATGCCATTGTAATTGGTGAGCAATAAACAAATAGAATTGAATTGAATTGAATTAGCTTTACAGACTCAGTTTCCTTTCATTATCTAGATAGTTCAGCATGTCCATGTCTTAGTGATAGAAACATTGAAGACTATCAAATTATTGTTTCCATTGAATTTTTCAGACACCCAGGGTGGAAAACATCCTCCTGCCTCCTTTGAATATCCCACTGCAGCGTAGCTGTCTGGAAAATGCAAAAAATAAACAAAAAGAAGTCTAATTAAACACTGCAATCTGTCTCATTTCGAACATGGACGGTCGACGTCAAAATTCCCACAAAAACGGCCCAAAAACATCACAAAAACATGATGGAAAAATTACAAAATAGCTAATCTACCCGATAGTATGTGTATTTCTACTGTGTAGCCAATAGATGCTGAGCAATCAGGCCAAACACCAGTTTGCATGTTGTAAGACAAACTGTCACCTTATAAAAAAGAGAGTGCAAACTGTAAGCCTAGACTCATAATTCATCACACTTTCAAAATCAACACACAGTGTAGATGATAGGCCTACAGAATCAAATATGTGATGCATTTAATTTTATGTATATTCAAGAAGTTTAAGAGTTGTCTGAGCTCTTGATTTTACAGCGAAACACTTTGATATAGAAATAAAGTGGACTGTGGCACTGTGAAAATGGCACTTCGTGTGTCATCATGCTGATGATTTGTCATCATAAAACCCAATACTTTCAATGTTAATTTGATTGAAGGAGACTTATCCCAGTTGTTGGTGACAGCCAAACGAAAGGATTATGCATCTGATTTTCACTCTTACATTTGTTATGAGAAGTCAAATGGCTTACCCTTGATCATGACTAATAAAACAGCCTCTATGTTCCCCATGTTGAAAGTAGAGAAGATGACACTTCATCGGCTATCATGAGTCACGAAGTGCCATTTTCACAGTGCCACAATCCACTTTAATTCTATATCAAAGTGTTTCACTGCAAGAATACCATTACATAACTTTGCTTTCCATGCAATGTTTGGCTGAATGCCATTAGAAAAAAAGTTTCAACAAATCTTTCAGATAATGGTAGCTGAATTCTGATATTATAGCTGTTCGCTGATTGGCGATCCAAACAGTTTCAAAGTTAACTTTCAACTTGGTTGTATAATGTCACTGGCATAAAAAGGTTCTTTTTGTTGACAGTTTTGGTTAATCAGTTGATTCAGTGCTTATCACATCTAGCAGCATAGCAGTGGCGTCCCATATTGGACCTGCGCCCCCACGTGCCCCCCCATATGAACTTTCCAACTCTGGCTAAAATATACAGTTAGTATAGAAGGTGCCCCAGGTACCCCCCCCCCCCGCTCGAGACCCCCCTGTTACGCCACTGCAGCATAGGTAACAATAAATAAACTAATTAAATGACTGAAGGCACTTTATCAAATAAGAAGATTAGGAAATCAACAGAAAAAATTCTGTTGATGATGAGGCAAAGCCATTTTGCAAATTGAAAATAAGAAAATTAATTTTTCCAGTGCACTGCAAATCTGCAAAGAGCTCTAAGTCAGATATGTGTTTTGAAATGTTTCAATTGTAAATTAACTTCCCAAATGATCAATATTGATGGAACGCCATTCTAATTTATATTAACCAAAATAAGGTATTATTACATTTTTCAGATTGTGTACACCTGTGTAAAATATAAAACCTACAATCAAAACAATCAAATAAAAACCAAAGCGTGTTTTGAATGGAAAATTAGTCATAAGCATTAAGTTGATCTATTCACTAATTACATGAGTCATAAGTTTGTCGATGTACTGATGACATTAGTCATAATTTGGTTAATTCCATATTACTTTAGTCATAATTAACTTAGTCAATTTACTAATGACATTAAAACATTTTAAGATAACTTGAATAGAACCTCCCCACCCGAGACTTGCCTAAAATTAAAGCAATAAGTAATTTTAGTCACTGAATATTGAATCATTTTTTGATTATATCCCTTAAAACTTTGAATTCACAGACATTCAATCTTATTTTCAAAAAAAGCATTTCCAGCCACTTTCGTTTACAGCAAAAATTAAACAATTGTTTTGATGGTTTGAATTGAAGTCAAATATATGAAAATGATCATAAATATAATGGCTTACCTGTATTTCCAATTTGAAAAACGATTTGTGAATCGTTCACTTTTTTCTCCACAGCTTGTTTGTTCACTGTTGTGAGATGTGCCATTCCGTTGACCCTTCTGTAAATTTATAATTATTAGACATAGACATAGACATAGACATAGATTTATTGGTCATGAAACATGAAATTTGCTTGTGATGACATACCCACATGAAATAAATAAATTGTAAAATCAGAAAGAGTCTATACAGAATTTAAGAGTCTCAGCGACACTGGCACAAAGGACAGTCTGTACCTTTCAGTTCTGGCTTTTTCAAGTCTGTACCTTCTACCACTGGGTAACATTTCATACTTGCTGTGGAGGGGATGGCCTCTCTCATTAATTATTATTTTTGCTTGATGTTTAGCTTTGCGCTCATAGTCCAGTGTATTTTCAATCAGATTGAAGCCTTTCCTAATTAGTCTCTGGTATATTCTTCTGGGCTTATCCATTTAAGATCGAAGGTATTGGGGAATTAGTCTATAAAAGGCAAGAGAGGAGTAATTAATGATAAAACTACATTTGCATCTGACTTTCCAGACTGTGGCTCTTTACAAATGAGTGCAAAGAAGTTAGGCAGCGACGCTTTTTGTCATAAATAAAAGTGTATTCGAATATGTACAACTGTACATTCCCTTGGCCCACAAAATCCAGTTTAGGTAGTCTGTTCATGTAGAGTAGGTTGGGGCAAGAAGCCCGGGTTAGGTGAGAGGCCCCCCCAGGTTTATATCTAAACTTACATTTTTGGTGCATTGCCTTACAGTTAGGATTGAAGCTAGAGGCTTGTTAGGTGACGTCACAAATTTTCAAGGCGAACAGCACCAAACCATATTAGAACTTAAAGAAACAAAAAACTGTGCATGGTTTTTGTAACTTTGAATAATTCTTTTAAAGCGTTTGTCAGAAATAACTCAGGAAATTTTTAAAAGTATAATGGATATCTGCATTGCTTCACTTTTAGACCATCATGTAAATATGATTTGGATAATTTTTTTTGCATTTTAGTTCGAAATATAGAGGTCAAATTAAAATATGAGTGTTTGGGGCCCACATGGCATGGGGGCATGAGGCCGCCTACACTGGGGCCTCAAAGCTGCTTCAGGAACCATTTAATAATGTGTACTTTACCTTAAATCTTGATAGGTAATTAAAATAGAAAAAAAATTTCCAGAATTGAAACATGGCAAAAAATATTAAAAAATAAATATATGAAAAGAAAAATTCTGAAATTCAGAAGAAGTGAATAGAATGCCTTAAGGCCCTGTCACACCTTGCCATTTTAGATTGCGTGTCTATAACGTGCTTAACTCGTTGGTATACGTTTTGTGGACGTTGAATAAGTTATACATTCGTTTTTCACTCGTTACAAACACGTTAATACACGTTGCTACATGATGAAAAAGGTTGCCATACGTCCAGAGAACGGAGAATTTTTAAGCATGTTCAAAATTATTGACGTACACCAACGTGTGGATATTTTAAAAGTTACCAATAAGTTTTTCATAAGTTATAGGATTGTTGGGGGTTCGTTATCAACGTTTTCTGGTCGTTTCTCATTCGTTTTGTAGGTTTTTCATACGTTTTCCACGTTTCTCTGTCTTTTCTCATATGTCCAATTATATTGCCAAAGCAGCTGGGTTTTCTGCTGACAAGGATGGCATAAGTTATCCATAAGTTTTGCAGTCGTTTTATGCACGTTTGACATTATTTTTAGACTCATTTTCAACTCGTTTTAGGAACGTTTTCGACTCGGCGTAGGTTCGTCCTAAGGATGAAACAGCCCAAGAAACGTCATTGAAAAAACATTGCTTGTCAGTTACCAGGACGTTCCTAAGGACGTCAAGGTGTGACAGCCTCATTAAAAATGATAGAAGAACCTGAAGAAATAACTTTCAAGCCAAATGCACTCGCAAAAAAAAATTGCCATAGGAATATAATAGGGGGGCTTCTTGCCCTATGGGTAGGGCAAGAAGGCAATTTTCAATTTTTTACAAAAATGGCCGAAACTCCTTTATTAAAATTGGTAGACATTTGTTTCACTAGTTATAAATAGAGTCAAGTGATCCCTTCTGGACAGCGTAAGCATTCAAAGAATCGACCATAAAAAGTAGGTCAAATCGCACCTCGAAGTTAAGGGGGGCTGCATGCCCCGACCTACTCTATTCATGTGTAACGGCACGTACAAGATGTTTGAAGCATGCCAATATATCAGGTACTTTGGAATTTAGCAAAACAAATATATATATATAGACAAAAACATTAAAATTTCAAATAATCTAGGGGAGACCGGGGCTGGTTGATATCAAACAAGTAACTATTCAGTAATCCACACAATTCATGCATGCATATATCCAGATGCTAAATTTAAAAAGAAAGCTCTTTACAGCTTTCAGACTCACTGCAACAACTGACAAAAACGAAATCTGAACTAGGTCAATGTTAAAGTTATTATTGTTTTCATAGATATGTGTTTTTCAAGATTGTACCTTTATCCCAAAACTGTGATGTCACAGATTTAGTTGCATCACTTCATATATCACAAGAACGTATTTTATTAAACTGATTAAATGCATTCACACATAGGTAATGTATGTTTAGATTGTTCAGATTTGGTACGCAGCTATGAAAATGATAATAATAGGTTTCAAATAACCAAAACAAGGACGTTTTCTACGTATTTTCAGTGATACCCCAGGTGATGCATAGTATGTGAAATAGCTCAGACAAATACAATGCAATTCTAAAGCAACAGAATAGCGTTGATTGCTTCCAAGTGAAGTTATGCAGTGTCAAACTTCTGAATACTATACATATTATTTTAGAGAAATTGTTTTCAGGCATTTATCATCTCCAGCCCACAATTAGATTTATGTTAAATTTCTTACTAGTTCTTTTCAATTTCTTCTTCAGTGTATGAAAGCATATATTAAAATGCTATAACTCCTGAGGGTAAGGGACCGTTCAGAATTTCTAACTGGGGGGGATGGGAGTTTTGCCCGAGGGGGTACTAACTTTTCACACTAGTTCCAAGGGGGGTACTAATATTTTACAACATGTCCAAGGTGGGTAAGAAGTTTTAACAAAAAAAAATGTTAAAAAGCAAACATATACTCAGATCGACCACACATTTTTACATGCGAAAGTACACAAATATGCATGAAACCTAAGGGTGGGGTACTAAAAATCTGCATGGAACTCAAGGGAGGGATATCAATTTTTGAGGGAAGTTCTGGCAAAACTCCCATCCCCCCCCCCAATCATAAATTCTGACGGTCCCTGTAATGAAAACATCACTATCGGGATACCCAGTAACTTGGCACTACAATTGTGTGTTTATAGTTTATTAGAAATATTGTATTATTAATTATGAATGATTAAAATATCTTACATTCCCATGAGGACAATTCGTCCAAGTGGTAAGTTGTTCAAGAAGTCTGTCATCCTTGCTGGTTCCACATTTCTATCTCCCCATACGTCAAAGAGCTGTAAATGAATAAGAGACAACAGCATTAAAGTCACCCTTAAATGATAAAATTGCTTGCCTGATAACGATCGGTGATTTTATGTGTATAATGATATGACAGAGTGTTGGGGAATATTTCAGCCAATATTTTCTCAAGATTTTATACATTAAAATAAATATTTGATTAGGCCTGATTCGTTTGCACTTATGAATAGCTCTTCCCTGGATAAGCCAGTTCACTGTTGAATACGTCACAATGACCTATGATGTACCTACAAGTCGACTAATTGTAACTATGCTGAGGACATAGAAATACATAGAACGGACACGAGGCTGTATGATGCCACCTCAAGATGAGGTCACCAAATCCGCCATATTGGAACTGCCCTGAGACATGATGTCACAATAGACTAATTATGATGTGATGTCATGCCATTGTTATAAGTGACATCACTGTTATTGGTGACGTCACGGTTACATTGTGCCTGGATACAGGGCAGTTCCAAGATGGTGGATTTGGTTGCTTCATCTGCCAGAGCCTCATGTCCGTTCTCTGTATTTCTATGGCTGAGGACATCACAAAGTTATTGCACTCAAGACTGATTGTTTTCTTCTGTGTTTAGTTGAAATAAATCTGGGGGCCATTTAGGACATTTGGATGGCCATCAGTTACATAAGTTCTAAACCTACATCAAAGAATATTTACGCTAGCCAGCAGTGATGTAGTCGAGGCCATGCCAATTTCATCATAGCTACACTAAAAAATCAGGAAAAAATATTTACTTCTAAGAAAGATCTGGGAAACTTACCAATTTTTCAGTTGCGCAAGTGAGTAATTACATTATAAACTGCGAGGGCTTTGTGCCACCTCTAAATATTAAGCGATTTGGTTGAAATTTTGCATGTGTTTGTTTTACTTATGTGGTCATCAATTTCCACTTTCTATTGGGGGTTTTAGGAGATTTGATTTTCCCATTGAAATGTGGAACATACTAATGGTCACCCTGTAGACAACAATATGTAGTATTAAAACATTTAAGGTGGTTGAGTAGAGTTGGAATGGCCACATAATAAGCCATGGTGTGAAATGAAATAAGAAGTAAAAGAAACTAGAACTGGCGCTCGGAGGGCACATAGCTTCGCTGTCCATTTAAAATTGAACTTCAATTAATGCAAGATGCCACACATAAGCAGTTGATTAAGTTTTAGGCCTAAATGTTATTAACTCATTGTAGAACTTTTAAGGAAAACTGATTGTGATAAATTGCAAGGCTGATGATAGAAGACCCAGGTAAGTTTGGCAATTCTGATCGCGTTTACATCAAATAAACCTTGAAATGTTGCTAATTTAGTGCTTTGGCACCTTCTGCCACATTCTACGGACATTTAATGGCCATTTTTGCAGAGAGAATGTAAAAATATATACCCTTTTGGCTGCTAGTGCTACAGCAAAAAATAGCATGCAATGCATGCACCGTGGCCTCGGGCAATTCAGTTTTACCCCTTACAGCCTGCTGAAGGATGGAATCATATTCATATAGACCTGTCTATCTACCTGTCTATCTATATTTATTTATTTTTTAAACTAGAGTACCAGCTGTGGAGCTGCTGTGGTATACTGTTATTTCATATTCTACAAGGTACATGTAGTGTTTCTCCAGATTAAAATAAAGTCCAAAAGAAAGTCATATATGAAACTTATTCTACCTGCCAAACAAACTTAACTGTCATTGTTAGGTCAATATATATGAAGATAAAATGCACTATTACTATAATTCTGCATGGATCTGCCAGGGAAAGAACATGCAGCGCCATCTATAACATACCTGAGCACAAGACATAATGTTTTCTATAATTTTTGTGTATTGGAAAAGATTTATGCCTACCAAACAAATGTAAAGACGTAGGATAATCTCTTTTATGTACACTGACACGAAGAACTGTATGAATATACAAATAGTTAATGATATCTAGTCGCCCAAACGTTGCACCTTTTGTGACCAAAAACCACAAAGTGGCTGCAGCATAAAGTCTCAGATTTGCCAAGCAGTTTTACAGTGCGCTCGCCAGTCACTGCTATAGCTTTGTTTACACCGTGCTCACCTGCGCATGCGCGTGAAGTCGTTTTTGCACTGGGCTTGTGATTGACATTGCTCCGTAGGAGTTAAGTATTTTATTGGTTCCAGTGTAATTAGTACAGATCAGGTACATACAGTCACTAAGTGCAAATGTTAAACAGCTATGTAATCATTTGGGATGATCAATTTGGTTTGTCATTTTATCCATAAAATGTTTTTGTCCCCACAACAATTTAATATTTCCACTTCCTGTTGCCATTTGTTGACATAAGAAACCATTGATGACGACAAGGGGCCCGCGGGCCCTCGGCCACAAAAATGATAATGCATGCTGCACTGTAGAGGCCTTTTTTAGATTTCTTTAACTGCAGGCGCAAAAAAGCTCCAATTGTCACCAAAATTTAATCAGGTATTGTGTGGTAGAAATGAACACATCATGCCAAAGGAAATTTAAATCCATCTAGTAGTTTTTGCAGGAATCAACTCACATACACACTAACGCACATGTTGAAATGCCATGCTCCACAATAGCTTCTCAACGAAGCTAATAAAACAAAATAGCACCAACCTCACAATGTTCTGTCAGCACCAGGCCTCTTGGAGAATAGTACAGTACAGTGACAAGGAAGCCCCTTGTAGGAAAGGGACAAAGTGGATTGTTTCCGACGTAGAAAAATGACCCAAAATGGTTACTGGCGTCTATGGACCAACCGTCTGATACCACTGTTACTGGGAGAGCTGCAAAGATTTTAGACAACACTCTAAAAAAATTCAGACAAAATTGGTTTTCTAGATTCAAAATCGTTTTTTGAAAAACCAAATTTCAATGCAAAAAACCAACATGGATTATTTTTAAAAACCATGTTGGTTTTGCATTGAAATTTGTTTTTCAAAAAACGATTCTGAATCTAAAAAAACAATTTTGTCCCGAAATTTTTTAGAGTGAACACAATGATCAGTTTCATTACAAAAATTATTTAAAGCCATGGCTTCTATAATTTTACATCTTATTCGCATTGAAATAAAGCTATTTTTCAGGTATGACTTCACATTTGAGGTGACAAGTACAAACAGATCTCCAGAGCATCTGTTTAGAAACATTGCTTTTGTTATGCTAGGTCTAAAATAAATATGGGTTTCTATTAATCTGCTACTTAAAATCTCGGTATGTCAATCTTATAATATCATGCTTATACAACAAATGCTATATAATTGGCTAATACTCCATATTGACCGACACATGCAATTTTTTTTATCTCCCAAATTTCATAATACACTTCGAATTTTGATTTGCCTATCTTACACTCTCAAAAATGGCGGGACAAAATTGGTTTTTTAGATTCAAAATTGTTTTTTGAAAAAACCTAATTTCAATGCAAAAAACCAACATGGATTTTTTAAAAAAGCCATGTTGGTTTTTTGCATTGAAATTTGGTTTTTTCAAAAAATCATTTTGAATCTAAAAAACCAATTTTGTCTGGATTTTTTTGGAGTGTATGATGGCTCTCGTGTGTTGTCATGATTATAGAAACGATACTTTAGGCAGCTTATTTTTCCACATTGGACCATTTAAAAAAAAGAAGTTATTCCTAAAGTCAACGTTGTTCCCATGATGTCACATCTGGTGACGTCACAATGCGTAAAAAATACATCCCGGGAGCACCTTAGCCCATGTGCCCATGTAGGTTATCCCCCCCTCAATGACCCAATATATTATGACAAATTAAGTCAATAAAGTAATTTGGCATGCATGGTACAATTAACAGTTTTTAAATGTCAGATCATTGATCAGTATGATTGTGCCTTTGAAAAATTGATGATGTGTCTGTAACAGTTGCTGGGTCAACATAATCAGACGAGCATAACAGTGCCACCTGCTAGTAGCTGAAATGTGTGACTCATTGAGAATAACATGGCATAGATAGGGCTATGACCTCACAAGGAACATTTCAGTCCACTTGTGTAAGCAGTTGTTTTACGCCAATGCATGACCCCTCTCATGACCCTGTAGTTATGCCAGTGGTATAAGTCGTATCAATATCACGTCAACGTTAGCCTTGGGACCCATGTGTGTGTAATGTGTCATCCAATTGAAAATTACCAGATTTTGATGTTTTACCAGGAGATTGAGACTGGCGAGGCTAATTCTGAACCAATCTTGATATATAATTTGGTGTAAATTAAGCTTCGATCAGTGGTCGAAATAAGGGAGGGTCAAGGGGGTTTTGACCCCCAAATGGTCTTGTGACCCCCTCAAATACATTTTTCAGAAGGACCCCCCCAAATGTGTCAAAAGGAATAAGCATAAAGCCTTATCAGCATACAATAACGTTTTGTGATTTATATACATCAGCAAAAGAGTTTTCAAAACTAGTTTTCTGAGATATAACATGGCCTTACAATGTCAAGAATTCAATTTTTTTAACATCTGTGATCCGCAGACCCGGCTACAACAACGGCTTCAACCCTTTGAGCCTTTCAACTGAGATACCCCCCTAATGACATGGCCTATTTTGACCACTGGCTTCGACATATTGTTTCTCACGGCACTACTTTTGAAGATACCTCCCCAAGCCTTGACTTTGGAATCCCTGGTATAACACTCCTAAATGCAGACAAAAGTGAAATCACGGATATCATCAACCAACCTCATTCCAAGTTGTGAGATCATAGTGGTGACATCATAATCATTGTTATTGCATCACAGCCATTTGTTGGTGACATCATCACTTCATCTAAAATTTTAACCAATCAGAAGAGGAGGTCAAAGTAGTCAAAATATGTCCACTCACCACTTCGTTTCTGAAATTTTGCAACGGAGATGCTGCTGTGCGAGACTGGTTCGGTTGACTTGACAAAGAAATCAGAATCATCAAAGTAGGCAGTGCAGTTTGGGTGGTATAAGCATTCAACTGCTTGTGCTACAAGATTACCACAGCTTGCATGGCTGATAATAGCTGCAAAACAATTAGACATATTGTTAAATGAAAAATTCCTACAACTTGTATAGCTGATAATAGCTGCAAAAAAATTAGACACATTGTTAAAGAAAAAATTCCTACAACTTGTATGGCTGATAATAGCTGCAAAAAAATTAGACTTATTGTTAAATGAAAAATTCCCACAACTTGTATGGCTGATAATAGCTGCAAAAAAATTAGACATATTGTTAAATGAAAAATTCCCACAACTTGTATGGCTGATAATAGCTACAAGAAAAAAGGTATACATAATTATTGTTAAATGAAAAATTCCCACAACTTGTATGGCTGATAATAGCTGCAAAAAAAAGACATATAGTTAAATGAGAAATTCCCATAACTTGCATTCATTGATTGATTTTTTGATTGATAAACTTTATTCCCACAACTTGTACGTATGGCTGATAATAGCAGCAAAATATTTAGACATATTGTTTAATGGCAAAATATGCGTTGTTAATTTATGGCGATGAGATACATGTAGAAAATTGATGCTCATCAACTCATTTTTCTTTTTAAATAATTTGAATTGTTTTGTTTCAACTCTCAGTTCTAGACATGCTTATCCAATATCCATGCTTTTTTTTGTTGCTTTTTTTCAACCGATCCAGACGCCTCTACTTTTGTAAATTTGTATTTCTTTTTTAATCTTCGCTTTTTTGTTAGTTGAAGTTTTTGTGGTATTTTTTTATATTTTACTTATTTCATTTAGCAGCTTGACTCTCCTTCAAATTATAAAAAACAAACTTGCTGAAACAAATCAAACTAAAATCATCACTTACCCAGAATTATGCAAGAAAGTAGGGTTCCCACATGATAAGGTGCCATCTTTATCACGTTTGGCAGAAAAGCTCCAAACCCAAAAGATCACTGACATAACCAGAGAAAATTCATCAGAAACAAGCGTCAATAAGTACATGTAAAATTCATGCATGCCTTGTAAAATATTCACGCCTTCCGGAAATATCAGTAATATAGTCAGTCAAAATTTATTGCCCATATTTTAAAGGTCAACATCCAACACACAGACGTATTTCGCAGGGGGTCAGGGGAGCTGTGGCCCCTCTGGCATCAGAGCAAAGGGCTCATCAGGGCAAATCCTGGCCATTATCACCTGGTTGGCTGTGAATATCACTGTTTACAGTCAAAATATCAGCGCCTATGATATTGTAAAAAATACCACCCTTCAAGGGTGATATTTTTTAACAATGGTTATGACATCACCAGCATTTCAGCTGCCTGATGACATCACAAACCAAACTATTGTCAAAACAATGGGATTGCGACATCATATCCATTGTTGCTCCACGGTGACGTCACATTTTTGTAATGGCAGAAAATAGTCTCCCTTTATAGCTAACTCAAGATTTGAGGTAAAACCAGGTGATAAAAACAAAACAGCCACACGTCACGGCACTTCATACAATATCACTCGCTGTCGTGTGAATTAATGTCACTCTCGCCCTTCGGGCTTGAGTGATATTAATTCACACAACAGCTTGTGATATTGCTACTCAGTGACCCTGACTTGGGTTGTTTTGTTATAAATCAAGGCAGATCCACTGCCCTGGTCACATTCGGGCCATGTTAAAATTTCAGGGCAAAAGAGTCATAGCTCCCCCGCGAGACAGCCGTCCCACACACCTATGAATTCTAACATTTTATCTAATTACAGATTTTTTTTCTTAGCCCTGACAGTTTCTGGTCAATTTCCGCGAGACAGATAGACATTTTATTTCGGCCATTCATAGAAATTTACAAATTACACCAACAGTTCACATCAATAAAATTATCTAGTGGCCAAGGAGACACTCACTATTTTTGGTATGTGAATGTGAATGTCACGATGTTGTTATGGTGGAAGCTTGAGACAATAATGTCACAATGAATATTTTTATTCAGTAGGCCTATAAGTAAGCAGTTAGCAATGAGCAGTGTCTGTTATACAAACTTGATTTTTTAAAGATTATGGTTCTGCTTTACTCTCTTTAAGCAACATTTAACTGGATCATGGTTTATTAGTCACTAAATAATTGAAATACTAATGACCATAATGACCATTGAAGGCAACATGATTGTGCTGTCAGCTGTCATCTGTGGATTTTAAAGTTCCATCCTAACTTTAGACAACTAGACAGACAGACAGACAGACAGATTTAGTTTATTTTGACCTAGACAATGATTACAGTAATTATATAAAGTTATGCATATATCAATATAAAATTGGTCTAGGAGGCATACAACTTGGCTTGTGCCTCTATCGTGTATGACCCCCTATACAAACAAATACAAAAATGTTTCATATCTATCAGGAATTATGCTGCGCTACTGGCAAATGAAATTTAATGAATATACATATTTAAGGATTTTTTGACTAACACAAAATCAAATTAGGTACTATGTAGATCTGGTACACGCTGCTAGGATGGAGTAAGATATAATGTGTGGGTTTGATAGGTTACTACATGATGGGCACAATACAAAAACTCATCTTTTTGTCAACTACACCGCATCTGACGAAATTACGCAAGTAGCTTGTTTTGCAGTAGTACAAAAACTTTTGGGCCCAACTGTGCATCCTTTTCATGTAATCATTGGATTGGGCTGACCAATATTCCATGTGACTTTCATCAAGTTTCGTTCCGGCAGAGCTGACTTATGCCATATATTCCAGTATATTGGTGTCTGACGAAATTATGCAAAGCAACATATTAAGTGGAAAGACAGTAAAAAAGTTTAATTTTTAAATAATTGTGCTAAAAACATTAGCATTGCATCATTTGGCCACTTCAGCAAAGCCTTCATTGAATCAGTCAGACACACCCACCAACCTAGCCAATGAACAGGCCTTCACACAGGTTATGCAAATGAGGGCGATTTCGCCGATTCAAGGATTTCCGTAATCGCACAGACTAGCAAGTTACTCGAATAGATAGATCTCTCTGAGGGCTTTAAAATGACATGTCGTAGCCTTCTGAGTCTTGAATAGTTTTCATGAAAATCGCCGGTAAAGTTTTGAACTGGAGAGAAATGCTGCTCGCTGATTGGCTGTGACGCTCTGACGCATATCTTATGATAATGTCCGCAAATGGAAGGATTCGTCTAGGGTAGATTATCTGGTTGCATTTGGCTAACATTCACATTGAAAAATTGTGCTTACTTCTTGTTACTGCCAAGTAATATGCATAAATTGTCTCTATTAGAATAACATTGATTTTACACATTTTTCTCAAATGTATGCTCCCCAAAACCTCAAAATCATTCAAATCATTTGAAAAATGCTTCTAGCAGTCACCTCACTCTGTCTATTTAGCTGTGTGAAAAGGAAACTGAAGTAACATTTCTTACTTTGAAATGGCTAGCAATCAAAAATTATTTCCACGACCTGCCATTGGAATTGCATTGTGTTTACGATGTGAAGTTCGTTATTCAACAGTTTGTCAATTTCCTATGCACAGGTTATCTCTCAATGTAGCTGAACTTAATTGATATCAGATGGTGACATTTGAAGGCATTTTTAAAAGGATCAGAACTTTTTTGAGATTTTCGAGAGCATAAATTTGAAAGAAAATATGCAAAATCAATGTTATTCCAATGGAGGCAATTTATGCATATTGCTTGGCAGTTACAGCAAGTAAGCAAACTTTTTTGATATGAATATTTGCCAAATGATGTAACGCTAATGTTTTGAGCACAATTATTTGAAAATTAAACTTTAGTACTGTCTTACCACTTACTATGTTGCTTTTGCATAATTTCGTCAGACACCAAAAATACTTGAATGTATGGCATAACTCAACTTTGCTTGAACAAAACTTAGTGAAAGTCACTTGGAATATTTTTCAGCCCAATCCAATGGTTATGTGAAAACGATGCACTGCTGGGCCCAACAGTTTTTGTACTACGGCGAAATAACCTACTTGCGTAATTTGATCAGATGCGGTGTATATTATGATTACCAGTATACATCTTTGATATCATATCATATATATCAGTGGGCTACCTTACCATAATTGTAACAATTTTGAATAGTACATTCCGTTTGGTAGGAATTTATTCCTACCCTTTTTATATAAAAACTCAGGCCCCAAGACTGTGGGTTTGCCATTTATCTAGAATTTCAGAAGCAGTGTCATTCACAATTTTGATATTCTGTTAGAAATATTGTAATGCAGTCGTGGCACAACTAAGTTGTGCCGGTCTCTGGTCTGGTAGGGAGGAATGTCAGACTGTATTGGGAAATCCATGGCAAGAAAATATCTTTAGAAACACTGCAGTTATTTATGCCATTCAGTGTAACTCAACAAACATGTTGTAATTGTAAGGAGGTTGTTTCTGAAAAAAGAATTCACTTAAAACACTTTCTGCATTCAGAATAGGCATCTCCAAACATCTACTAGAATAGGTCGGGGCAAGTAGCCCGGGTCAGGTGAGAGGCTCCCCCAGGGTTATATCTAAGCTTACATTTTTGGCACATTTTCTTATTGATAGAATTGAAGCTAGAGGCTTTTTAGGTCTTAAATTTAAGAAACAAAAAAATATGCATGGTTTCGTAACTTTGACTAATTCTTTGAAAGGGGTTGTCAGAAATAACTTTGGAAATATTTAAAAGTATAATGGATTTCTGCATTGCTTCACTTTATGACCATTATATAAATATATGATTTGGATCATGTTTTTTGCATTTCAATTCTAAATATAGAGGTCAAATGAAAATATGTGTGTAATAGAAAAAATTTGGCCGAAATTGAAAAATGGCAAAAAATATTAAAAAATAAAAGTATGAACAGAAAAATTCAGAAAGAGTGAATAGAATGCCTTAAAATGATAGAAGAACCCCAAAAAATATCTTTCAAGCTGAATGCACTCGCCAAAAAAATTGCCGTAGAATTATAATGGTTGGGCTCCTTGCCCGATGGGTGGGTATAAGAAGGCTATTTTAAATATTTTACAAAAATGGCCGTAACTCCTTTATTAAAATTGGTAGACATTTGTTTAACTAGTTATAAATAGAGTCAAGTAATCCCTTCCTGACAGCATAAGCATTCAAATAATCGACCATAAAAAGTAGGTCAAATCACACAGCAAAGTTAAGGGGGGCTGCATGCCCCGCGCTACTCTACTTCAAGCTATTTACATATTTATGCAACAGTGGATTGATTTCCATTGGAGCTCTTTCCTCTTCACATTCTAATTTTCCCTTTGGGACATCCTATGGAGTTTGCAAATTGGAATTTCGATTGATTTTTCGATTTTAAATCAGTGACCTACATTTTGTGCATCACGGCACAAAGCAAACACACTCTTATTTCATTAAATGCATGAATTGGTGCTATGAAACTGTTTCCATTAATTGGTGCTATGAAACTGTTTCCATTAAAGGACAGCAATGATGCCTAGAGATAAAGCACTGCATGGTTACCCATGGTATCATAACAATGCCATCGTTATTGTGCTTTTGTTTTAGATTTGAAGAATTTTGTTTGGCTTGCCATCAATTAATAACTAAAAGAAATATCAGTAATAGCCCTGATCAGAGTCTCAAACAAGGATTTATCATAAATGTCCCAGAAAAACTCTATTTCTTTGTTCTTTTTTTTGTTGTTATGGATAAATAGATAAATACACAGATGTGTAAATATTTAGATAGAGCGATAGATAGATAGACTACTGTAATGAGTTGAAATAGCACAGGAGTTCTAAACATGTTTTCGCATTCATCCCGTACAAGGTTTTTGTATTTCACCAAAGCTCCTTCTGCGTCAGCATAATAGTTATCATGCTCAGTCCAGTCTGTTGTATCTTCATTGTGTAATATTTTCAAAGTGGCCGGCTATATTAATTATACAATAACGTTTTTTTGGAGGGCCTTACAGGTGATTAATGACTGGCAACCGCGGGCAGGTATCATTAAGGCCCGAGCCGTAAGGCGAGGGCCTTAATGATACCTGCCCGAGGTTGACAGTCATTAATCACCAGTAAGGCCCGACAAAAAAATATTTTGGTGGAGGGGAATTTTTTTTTTCTATTTTTTATTTTTTTTTGGAATTTCCTTTTTTTTTTTTTTTTTTACTTTTTTTTAATTTTTTAATTCTTTTTTTTTAGGAATTTTTTTTCCCAACCTGCTATGAAAGTCATAATCTCATTATTGCCCTGTGAAACCGTGCATTAATGGTAGCCACCTGTTGGAAAGTGTCACAATCTCATTAATGCCCTGCAAAACCGTGCATTAAGGATAGTTACGCCCTATGCTGTGTGAAATACCATCAGTTACTACAGGGAATCAAGAAGTGCAATGAAAGGATCATCTGATTTGTGGCCAAAGTGGTCTTGTGACGAGTGATTTTTCTATGCATCATTGAGCACTGAGTGAAAATATTTACTAATGTGAAGACAACAATCAATTAACACTTTTTATTTGACAATAAAGAGGTGATCAAGTTCAACAAAGCAAAAATGACATCTATAGTTGATCACAGTTAGGACAATGTACCAGTCCCACATTGTCAGACAGTCCAGTAAAAATTACCAATAATTATTATCATATGAGATATTATTCTATTTATCTATTCATCTATCTATATATCTATCTATTCATATCTCATAATATCTCTCTATCCCTCCATCCCTCTAGGGGGGAGGGTTGGTCTAGTGGTAGTGTGATGGGCTGCCAAATCCCTGGGTCTAGAGTTCGAATCCAGCTCTTACTGGGTCACCTGGGGCCTGGGCCTATGTTGGATGGCTGTTTCAATCATCTTCTGCCTCATGGTATCCTCCTCCTCCTGTCCTAGCGTACCAAGTGCATAAATACAGGATGTAAAGCCCCTATCATCCTTCCATCCATCACTCCATCTCTCATCTCCCTGTCAAAATACTAAGGGGTGACCATTTAGTAACAGGGGGGGGAGGTTGGAGTTCTCCTTGGCGAGAAATTATTTATTTCACAAAATTTCACAGTAACGGGGATAGTGATTATTTATTTCGATTGCTCAAATTCCTCAAATATTCGATGCCAAAACAAGCACAATACCCCAACAAGTTTACACTTTCTGTCACGTTATTATGACAAATTGCAAAAAGTCAACAAGAGCAAAGCACATGATGGATTCTTAGGATTCAGTTTACATGTTGAGGCTCTGTCTCCACGAATTTTATACAGTGAAATTTCAGGTATCACAATCATTCAATGGTGTTGTTTCACATAATGAAATGATTGTCAAGTGTGATACACTGTCTGTGATCAAAGGAGCATGAAAATCTGTGACGTGGCAAAGCTACTTGAGCACCAAACACATTGTCATTTCATTGCACTTCTTGTTTCCCTGTAGTAACATGGGGGATTGTTAATGTTAACGGCCTACGTAATTGCTCTGCAGAATAATAATAATGACTTATAAACACTCAACCACATGAGAGATATTTTACTTGCTTGGCATCAACTCTGATGGACGAGGCAACCTGTTACTGCAATTTCAATTAGTATGAGTTGCAAGGCCACTTGCTACGTAGCATTTTAATTGCCCCTGATTGGTTCTTGACTGGTTATAAGCCAATTGGGCTTAGAGACTAGGTAGCAAGCGGTTCAAGCAACTCATACTTCTTGAAATTGCGGTAACATTTAAAGGCTCATGATATCCAGCTCGGACTTCGCTCATGATTGCTCACTAGAAGTGTTTCAACACCCTAAGTTTGAACCCATTCAGACACTGACCTTCGGAGCAAGTCAGGACTATGATTGATGACCCAACTGCTATTACATCACATAAGCGTCGACATGGTATTATAGACAATCACTACATTGGTTGCCTATACCAGCCCGCATAAACTTCAAAATTCTGACAACAACGTGGAAGGCCCTGAATGGCCAAGCCCCAGCCTACATACAACAACTGATCAAGACTAAGGAACCGCAGTTACGCGAAATGAGAAGCAACAACAAAAACTTGCTGTCAGTGCCAAAAGGAATAAATAACAAAGCTATAGAGGATCGTGGGTTCTCTCGTAGTTCCCCAACTCTCTGGAATAATCTGCCAGACTTTGTCAGGAATTCAAAGTCTCTACTAAGCTTCAAAAGAAATCTGAAGACCCATCTCTTTAAAATCAGCTACGATATCAGATAATAGTATTTTCTCACAGCGCTGGTGAGCAATTCAATTGAAACTAGCGCTATACAAATCTAAACTTTTATTATTATTATTTATTATTATTATAAAAACTGGGATTGATTAGTTGTTAGACAGTGTCATGTGATACAATGCAAACTTTTCCTAATTCTCCCACAATTGGAAGTCTTCTAAGTTTTTATGTTCCAAAGAACTTTGTCACAGCTGTACTTCTTTCTGAGACCAAAGTTTGTTTCCAGACAGGCACATTTCATTATGTGATTCGCTCCTCAGGTAGGGATATAGATGTAGGTTTTTATGCAAACAACAGTATTTATAAAATACGCAAAGTCCATCGAAGAGATTAAAGGAGAGATTCCTCTTCCGGTGCATGATGGCATGCACTTTAAAAAATTTCGAGACAAAATTGGCTTTTTAGATTCAAAATGGTTTTTTTAAAAACCAAATTTCAATGCAAAACCAACATGGATTTTTTAAAAAATCCAAGTTGGTTTTTTGCATTGAAATTTGGTTTTTCAAAAAACCATTTTGAATCTAAAAAACCAATTTTGTCTCGAAATTTTTTAGAGTGCATGTCATACCCGTTTTGTGACATTCAGGTCTCTACCAGGAGCTCTAGTTCCTAGATTTCCATTCCAGGGTTTTGTGTGGGTGGAGATGGAAGGTTGGTCGTCGTTAAAGGCCTTAGCATCACATGTGAGTCCTAAGTTTCACACCTCCTTACTCCTGACTCTGGTTTGTTTTGGCTTACTTCCTCTGCCCTTTGGCAAGTCAGGTTCAAGGATCTCAGCACTTTGTAATGCACCAAATAATTTTATCTTTTTCTATATTGTAATTTTATACTGCTGAAACAAATTAGTGTAAGTTTTGTGCGCAAATAATTCGCATGAGCCAATAAACTTAACAGTAAAAGCAGTTTTTGTGTATTTTAGACAGGATATTGACTAAGCTGGAGCTGACACTAGTTTCGAAAAAATTTTGTTGCTATTTCCCCTTTTAACATATTTAAGAAAATTAAATAATTGAACCTGCAACACAGTATTAACAATAAAAGTACCCTTAAAAAAGGGTACTGTATCGATCTTACCATGAACCTGAGGGTATGTGGCATGCAATAAAAGGTTTTAATATCTTAAAGTAGGCATTTCTATGAAATAAATACCCTTAGAAAAATTCTAAAGCCCCTCCCCTTGTTTCATGAAAATATTACATAGCCAAAGATGTGTAAAAAAAAAAACTTAGTTATGTAAAACAACCTGTTTGGCTATTAGTTAGTTAATTGCTACATGCACAGTGTACATGTTATTCAGTACAGTAATATTGAAGAGTGTGTGATATCAGGCCTGAAAGATACCCCCCCCCCCAACCACAAAAAAAAACAACATGAATCTGCCACTGGTTTGCTGTGGTCACTGGGACTTTGCATCATTGCACCGTAATGCGCTGAAAATCATTTAGCGAAGTAGATATTGCAAATAGAGCAAAATGAATAAGTGCATTGAATTCGGAGCAGTTTACTTGATATAGGTTATGTAGGTTTTTAAATTTTGAAAGTCGGACTTTTATTAAAGATTTTAGGCCAAGTTTTGCATGGAGCCCACTCTTGAAATTGTACACAATTTTTGATGGTGTTTTACACGGAAAAAATATTGCCTGTAGACTTCCCTTGATGAATCGATGTACCGTTAAGAATACTTACATGTAAGTTTTTTTAAAGGTTAAGACATCGATACAAAAAAATTAAGGTGAAAGGGAGGCACTGTCCAGAATTTATAATTGAGGGGCTGGGAGCCTTGACAGAAAATGCCAAAACAACATTTGTAGGTCCCTAAGGTTTCCATATGGGTTTTAAGAAGTAATGATTGGGTCTCTGGATTAATTGTCTATCTGACAATTCCTTGATTTGATAACAAAAACAAAAGATGCATGTTTCTTAATGATATTTCGTAGTCTAATAAAATCATGTATAATAAATATATTTATCTATATGTATGCTTAGTATCGTCTCTCCATCTATTTTTGCAGCATTCTGTTACCATATCAGAATAATATTTATGCTTCAAGTATTTATTCATTTACTTGTCTATTGATTCATCTATAATTGTTTTTTTCAAATATTGGACTAAATCATAATTCAGCAGGTCCATGTCTTGGTGATAGAAACATTGAAGATTATCATATTCGGGTCACCAATGAGCTTTTCAGACACCCAGGGTGGAAAACAGCCTCCCGTCGATATTGAATAACCCACTGCAGCGTAGCTGTCTGGAACATGCATAAAATACGTAATTAGAGGTTTTTGATCCAAATATTCTCTAATGTTTCTAACAAAATTTTGAAACTTTTTGCAAAATGAATCAATTTTCTGTGAAATTGTGCCAATTTTGGGTAAAATTAAACATAGGCTGCGCGGCAGCATACCCTCGGCTAATCAGTGGGTATTCTGGAGGCAGTGAAATCAAGTGGCCCTCAGGCTTTGAGGGGGCAAGGTCCCTAAAAATTTTTAATTGATGTCCGTTTCCACCAGGTCACAGCAAATGCCATAATGAAAATCTGTAAAAATGTAAGCGAGAATCAAGGCCAAAATTTGTTTTGGTAATTTGTTGAATTTCCATCACCACAATGTTTTTCATGAGTTTCCCTGACTTTCCGTAACTGCAGAGCAGACACTTAAATACAATTCAAAAAAACTTAAGCAATACTTGATTTGTAAACAAAGACAGGTTTTTGAGGGGGGAGGGTTGGTCTAGTGGTAGCGTGCTGGACTGCCAATCGCTTTTAAAATTTCATTAATTTTAAAATTAGAATTTATTGGATATGACTGAAATTTGTCTACACCCATTCTATGAAATCTACAGATCTAATAGTAATATACAAATATTGTATGTTATTAATGCAATATTAAAATCCAGTTGCACAAGGAAATTAATTATTTGATCAGTCAGTCAAACAATTAATTAAGCAATCATTCAATCAGCAGATCAGTCAATCAAACCACCCTGGTTTTATACCAGGTTGCCACCCTTTAACTTAGGATAAAAACGAGAAATTTGGTTGAATCTCTGATAAGTGATAACACATGGAAAGAGACCTTTTTTTATTTAAAAAAATCTATTAAAGTCAGTTTAAGGATTCCATAAATGCAGCAATAAATGCAATTGATGTCGGGGAAAATATGACTGATGAAGCAGGAACAATCACAGAAAAACACAGATAATTTGCTCCAAAGCTTACTGTGCACTAAATTATATAATTTTAGCTATCTTTATTTAGTTTCTTCTCAAATATTAGCTCCAATATGCCTTCATGTAAACTAGAAAAATAATTCTAATAAAGCAGCTTCCAATCAAACACTGGAACAACCTTGCTGACCACATTTACAAATAGATAATACAAACAACCAGGGCCAGGCGACAGTCAGATTATAGGTCCGAATAACAATAAAAACGACCAAAAGCTCCGTAAAGTGGCACATTCAGTCCCATTTGCTGAATTTAGGTGTTTTTGATACTAAGACAATATGTCTGAATCTCTTGGATGACATGTTGATCTATCTATCTATCTATCTATCCATCTATGTATGCATCTATCAATCTATCTATATATATATATATCTATCTATCTACATGTATCTATCTATCTATCTATCTATCTATCTATCTATCTATCTGTCTATCTATATCTATCTCTCTATCTATCCATCTATCTAGTCTATCTAGTCTTAGCTATTCTTATCGTAAATTACAAATATGGAATATGGGTCTAAAAACTTATAGATAAGATGTCTCCAACCAAAACCATTGTAAATAGTAAGACTAAAACAAGGTTTATACCAGTAATATATATATATCTTTTAAGACTAAGCAAGTTGCTAGTTAATACAAGAGTCAAATGCTGGTCAAACTTTGAAGAATAACAATAGCTGTAAAGAAAAACAAAACAAAAGAAACATGTCCCAACTCTGTGTATAACCTGCATGGGCTACAAAAAGTCATATCTCAGCTTCTACTTGGCCTAAATTTTTTTTATTCAAATTGGAAATTTCTTATAAAACTACAAAGTTGGTGTCAATGCAGTTTGGACATATTTCTAAGAAAAAAGAAAATTTGTTTAAAAAATTGAGGGTGCTGTGCACTGCTTTTGTGCTCCTTTGTTCCTAGCTTTGGTCACTGGAGAGGATTAGTGACACAATGTTACAAAACATGAATGGCTGGAGGGGAGGGGTACAATGAAGCACAGACACAGTGTCTCCACTTTTACCCCCTAAACAATATTTCTTTAAAATGCTAAAAATACAATTGGAGTGAGTTTTAAAATGAATTAAAAGACAGATTTATCCAATAATGTCTTAAGATGTAAAATAACGCACTGAAATTTGCAGAAATGGGGTTTGCATGCCAAGTAATTTTCTTTAATAACCCTCTATATATACATAGTGGTCTTATTTTCATTAAATACCAAAATAAAAGTAAGCTGACAGTACTTCATATGTTAAAATGTACATAACTGAGGTTAGATTTAAACCATTAAGTTAGAATTGATAGTTTAAGATTTCTTGTCAAAGGATTAGCAGGGAAGACAGTTACCCTGTGACATAACATTACATAATCAAGACTTCTCCAGTGCTCCATTCAACAAAAGCCAATCTGTCTGATTCATTCACATTTAATTTTCATGCAAACAACTAAATAAAAGGGGCTGACATTAATCTATCTTCTAAAATTTACATCACTGAGTTTAGATATTAACCATAAAGTTAAAATAATTGGGAGTGAAAGATATAGTGTCAATATTTTAAAATATTAACACACAAATGCATGTTTTTTAATATACTTAACTAATGCTTTGAAAATCCACATAATTATATATAAAATTTATATATTTCCTCTTGATAATATTTCATGAGGAGAGGTAGAAAAAGTCAAATTTAGACAAATTTGATTGACCAGGGCCAATATTTACTGATATATGATTATCTGAAAATCCTTAATATTTATCTAATTTTGTTAATATTGACCTCTGCTGCGAATAAAAATTTTCGTATTGCTCATAATCAGCATGATGATGATGATGTGAAACATGTCAGGTTTATTTTGACAAAAAAATGTCAACAACTGATATGACATCAGAAGGAAAGGAGAGTATATAGACATTTTACTGATTTTTTGCATTTTTTCAATCATACATTTCAATGGAAAAAATGCAACAACTCATGCAATGGCTGTGAATATTAGTCAATAGTGTGTCAAACTACAATAAGACCTAAAGTTAACTAACTTACCCATTACCATTTGGCTTTTCACCCAGAAATGTTGGAAAATTGGGATTTTTTCGAATTTTTAGGTTTTTATATAAATTCATAGGACCAACATTTCAACTGATTAGAGATGTTTAAAGAGGCATAAGTTAGACACCTAATTGGAAAATTTCATAGATTTAACTTCAAAATTGACTGAATCATACTAGTTTAAAATAATAGTATTTTTTCATATTTTTGGTAAATTGTCGTCCGTTCAACTTTCTCAGAGCATTTAGACCCACAAAAAACTCATCTTAGGTTTTTAATACATACAATATGCAACTTTCAGAGTCAAAAGTACTGCAGTTTTTAGTTCTGTCCCAGAAACAAA
The DNA here is from genome assembly GCA_026936325.1 of Platynereis dumerilii. Classification (NCBI taxonomy): domain Eukaryota; kingdom Metazoa; phylum Annelida; class Polychaeta; order Phyllodocida; family Nereididae; genus Platynereis; species Platynereis dumerilii. The sequence continues at coordinate 29,716,823 of JAPTHN010000013.1, forward strand.
CAAAAAAAGATTTTTAACATTTTTCAATGATTGTGAGAAAAGTATTAATGTCATGGGGATTAGACCTATGAAAGGCTCAACTGGGATAAAAGATACCATATTTACCCAAAAATGATGAATATGCATGCCATAGTTTTGGCTTGACACCCAATACACAAAATAATATTTTTTCACATTTTTCAATAATTGTGAGAAAAGTAATAATCTCATGTGGATTAAACCCCTAAAAGGCACAACTAGGATGAAAGATTTAATAATGTCCCAAAAATGAAAAGTATACATCCATAGTTTTGGCATTACTCCCAATACACAAGTGGGACGCCCGCCCGTCCGCCCGCCCGCCCGCCGGACGGACAAATTTTCCCAAAGTAACTACAATACCCGTCGGCAATGTATACATTGCCGAGGGTAAAAAGTGGTACAGTAAGAATTCTTGGAGATGCTTATAGGCTTCTCTGGATTAATTAGTCACCAGAGTCATTGCATTTCGGAAATTGGCACTGATAAATCAAGTTCACCATTCTACACTCAAAATACAAGCAATGATGCAGAATATGGCTTACCCCAATTTCCAATTTGAAAGACAGTTGGTGATTGGTTGACCTTTTTCTGCACGGCTTGTTTGACTTCAGTTGTCACATGTGCCATTCCGTTGTCTTTTCTGTAATTATATAAAAGACATATGATGGATGTGCGATGTAGAGGACTGGAGGATGATTGCAGATGGTAATAATGGAACTACAATATGTACCCATTCTATTTTCTTTCAGTCCACAGATGTGTCATGTCAGAGATATCTCATAATGAATTGAATATATTAAGTATAATATTATGCATAGGCCTACGACATCTTTTTAAACATTGATGAGCTGGTGTAGTGTATATGGAATCGTTGAAATTACCCTGAAGTAGCCAGTAGCCAGTAGCGAAATAAATAATTTCTGCTGGGGGCATTTCTTCTTAACTAGTTGCTGCTTGATTTTGGAATGAATATTAGGGACTTTGTGCGCACTTGAAATAAATAGTATTACTACCATCCCTACCGTGAAATGAATTACTTCCAGCTGAGGAAAACTCAAAGTATCAAGTACAATTTTGTAAGAAAAGAATGTCAAACAAATAAATATCATTCAGTTTAGATAGATAAAATATATTTGATGGGTCTTACATTCCCATGAGAACAATTCACTTAGGCGGTAAATTGTTCAAGAAGTTTTTCATCCCTGCCACATCCACATTTCTCTTTCCCCATACATCAAAGACCTGCAAATGAATCAAGGAAGTGGGATTTATTACACTCCTGCTCATAAATATGGAATACTTTTTCGGGAAAAAAGTGTCAAATAAAAGTGATTTTAAGAGTGTGAATGCACGCAAGGTCCATTCTAAAGGTCAAGTCATCTTCTCTAATCACTCTTTGGAAGCTTCAACTACATTTTTTGCAAGAATCTTTAATGTTTGGTTGAATGCACCTCACCCTAAAAAAACCCTTGAATTTCCATATTTTGTGCTGCTGTAACATTTCCTGGGTCTAACGCTGCAGTATGAATTTTCTACGAGAGCTTGTTCTTCCCTTTACCGGTCATTGGCAGAAGTTACCATTGAATCAGACCATCATGTGCTCCAGCTGAAGTTGCTAAAGTTATCACTTTCAATGGAGAATGCTGAAGTATTCCATATTTAAGAGCAACGGTGTATTTACCAGGTTATTATTAACCATAACATCATTTTGTTTTGCTCTTCGATGTGATAATTGACTTAGTCCTGTCCCTAACTCTGAAAAGAGGCCTAGAAATAGGATTGCTGCCGTTTTCAAAAAATTCAGAAAAGTTTGCGTAAGAATAATTTTGTTTCAGCAAGTTACTGTTAGGGTTGAGCCAAATCTCACTTTCAAGGTTTCAAGCAGGGGCGGACTGGATGACGCTCATTTTAACAAATGCTTATTTTTCAATGCAAAAACAACTTCTATAGTAAAGAATAACTCTTCTAGGGATAATTTATTCATTCGGAGGTCCTTTTTGACTAATGACTTTCCTGCAGTGGGCCTAAATGATGCAGAGGTGTCAAAAATGTAACTTTGTGTCCGTTTTTCCCATACAAACGTAATGGATGCCTTTATTGGGCAACTAAGGTCTGTGGTGTCTTGCAGGGATCTGCCTCTAAGTTTGCCCGTCCAGAAAAATCACATTGACTGAGATCTTGTGATAACAGGGGCCATATTGTCCCGCTGAGAAACTTGACAGAGCGAACCTTGATCAAGTTCTGGCCTTTCCAAGGGAGTGTGGCTTATGCCCCGTCTTGTTTGATCAAATTATCTGTGGCACTGTATGTCTTATCTATCCAGGGCTTTAGATGCTCTTTCAAGATGTTAATGCATGTATGTACTTTTCATGTGATTTCAACACCCTGATCATCCACCGTCAGACGGCTTTGTTTTAAAATCTTATAATGGCCATAGTGAAGTCTGAATTTGCTCTAGCACCTTCTGGTTTGTGCTGAATTGTGCCTCTGTCTTCTCAATTTCATTTTATGTTGTATTTATTTTGTCCTGTGAAGCTCAGTAGCTTCAAAATTGTTGATGGGCCATGAACAACCCAGAGTAGTAAAAACGCAGGAGCACTCCCGGCTTCCTTTTTGTCTGCTATCAAAAAAGTAATGAACCGTTTTGATTATTAACCAATTTTCCAAAGATCTTACATACTTGGCTTGTATACAAAATAAGTACCCAGGCACTGACTCAATCATGGCAGCCTGGAAAATGAAATATCAACTGTAAAGTTTTTTTTTACCACCCTGTAAAACCAATTCTGCCGTTATCTTCTGTCAATTATAAGTAGACGTCTATCTTACATGCGAACCAAAGCATGACTTAATGATAAAAAAACACAAACCTTACAATGTTCAGTTAGCACTAGCCTGCTTTGAGAGTAGTACAGTACAGTGATGAGAAAGCCTCTTCCAGGAAAGGGACAAAGTGGATTATTTCCAACGAAGAAAAACGATCCAAATTTGTTGGTTGCATCTTTGGCACCACCGTCTGCGACAACAGTCACTGGGAGCGCTACAACAAAATAAGCCAGAAAATTAATAGTTGTTTTGTGTTCAATGGATTCACAATGTGCTAACTTCCATAAGGCCAGGCATGCTAAATATTTAGCAGCCTAACAGATTTTCTGCTGATAGAAAAAAGAAATTGAGCTCACCACCTATTTTTGTAAAATTGATCTCATAAAGAATTCAGATTACAGCTTTTTTTTTTGTCCATTGACCCTAGAAAAACTTTCTGCCCATGGAAAAGAAAATTCATGTTGCCCATAATTTTTATTAAATTAACATATAAAATTGAGATAAAATTTAAACACTTTTATTCCTGCCGGCCGATCCCAGAAGAATGCCTCGAGAAGCTAAAGATAAACTATGTCTTGCCTAATTTATTCAATTTCCTTAATTTGTCAAGTGAACTCACTAATAAGTCATTTTACCAATTAAGCATTGTGTGAAACATGATTTATGGCAAATATGGGATTGTTGTTTCCAGTGTATATATATGTACTGGTTATATGGTATTTTCGCCCTCTCAATCATCATTTAAAATAAGCATATTTTATTCAAAGCAAAAAAAATATCCTCAACCGTCACTGTGATTTAAAATATTAATACAGTGTGCAGTTTCCAAATGTCAAAATCACTGATCTTTTCCTGTGCTTTTGTTATATTGATTGTGTATTCTGTCGGAGCACCAACTACTTCAAAATGCAAGGAAGTAGAAACTTGGACGCTTCATTACAGACTCCCATGCCATGGAAATAACAGTATGGATGTGAAAATAAAATGTATTTACAAGAAACTTATAGAATATGGTACTGATTGTGCACTGAACACAGTTTTGAGCAATTGACTATTTTCTTATTTGGTTAAAAAAAGGGGGAGTGATTTTTATTTAAAAAATGCTATGCTGAAAATTTTCAGAAATTCTGTTCCTATTATGTTAAAGTCAGTGAATCGCTGAGTAAGTCCATCACCTGTTTAGGGGCATTTTACAGGTCTTCTAAAATGTCTTGCAATGACAAGAGAAATATTTGCTCAAATCACTTACAGTTCATAGTTTGATAGCCCAAAAATGAGTGTTGCTTCATGTAGATGTTTACACTCTGTGAGTCATGATAGCCAATGATTTGTCACGATTAACAAGCACTCTTAGAGATGCAGGACCGCCCATGCATGCATCATGGAGTTTAAATGGAATGATATTAGTAGTTGACAAGGCCTACTGGCTCAATTATGAGCAGAGGAACCATGAGGTTGATTCCTGCGAAATCCTCGTTTTTTTCTGATGCATCTAGATGTTTAAATCTTTAGAATACCTCAAAACCCAATTTGAATCCGCATTTACGCACTTTTCCTGCGACCGCTAGCAAGCAACTGCTGCTCCGCATTTTAGATACGACGTAATGGTAGACGCTGTGGAAGCGACCCAACGCTGGGCAAAAGGTGATATTAATAAATTGTAAAATATTGAATTAAAAAAATACACAATTGACAGAATCTACGACTAATAAATGAGACATATTGATAAAATGAACATTTGGAATGGCCTGGTTTGGCCAGTAGGCCTCTGACTCACATCGTTTCAGGACAGAAGCATTACCGGCCTATGCATAGGATGCATGGCCGGTAATAATTACATTAGTATGTGGAACTCGTGAGCTGTTGGTGACTCATGTATACATGATCACGATTATCTGGCATAGCTGTGAATATTTATGATCCATAGCCATATGTCAAATATTTTGATATGGGATGATGAGTCATAATAGGCATGATTTGTCATATCTACCACATGCACTCTCCAGTATTAGGTGGTGTTCAGTAAGAAAAATATCTGTACAAGCTGTCAGTTCTGGTGACTGCCTGTGTATCTACAGTCCACTCTGCAAGAAGTGTTTGGGAGGCATTCACATCTCCTTTCTTCATTCAATCTCTTAACCGTGATATGTGTGGCTCCATCTATATCTATATTTTGTAAAACTAGTGAGAGTTTACCCGGTGTTGTTGTTTGATCAAAAGAGGACTGTGAACAGCCTAATCACAGTCCATAAGACATTCAAATGATTTTGTTGGATCGCTGAATATTGCAAGTACCAATGTCAGTGGCATAACTAGGGGGTCTCGAGCGGGGGGGGGGCACCTGGGGGGGGCACGCGATTCTCTGGGGGGGGGGGGGCACCCACTATACTAATTGTATATTTAGCCAGAGTTGGAAAGTTCATAGGGGGGGGCATCTGGGGGGCTTCTGGGGGGCACAGGTCCAATATGGGGGGGCATGTGTCCCCCCGTGCCCCCCCATAGGGACGCCGCTGACCAATGTCAAGGTCATGGGGGGGGAGTAACATGGTGATACCTTGGGTGGGTGTGTGTGTCAGGGGGGGGGTAATGGATTCTTTGTTATTTTAAGTTTGTCGAGCATATGGCACTGAACAAAAATCTTCAGTCCATGAGACGTAAAAAAGTTGGTTTTGACTTGTAGCTGGGGTACCATAATGGTGGATCTTACAAAGTCACACGTATCATAATCAAAGTTTACAAAAAACAAAACTTTGAAAAGCCCTGAAATTGAAAAAAAAGAACCAAAAAAAAAGGAAAATAAGTGAAAATGGGAGCAACAAGAAAAATATAGCAAGGCGATGATCCACAAATTTAAAATAAAATCAACTAAACTAAGCAATATTATGGTGTATGGATCTGTTTATTTCTTTGGTATAACAAAAAAAATATGTGTGCAAGGGAAAGTGCTTCCTCAGCATTCAGCGTAATGTGAGGGAATTAGATTTGGTGACCTCCTTCAAAATCTGTCAATTTTTGTATGATAAGGCATGGCTCTCGGCCAATCAGCAGCGAGTATTTCAAATTGTATTACTGTATTCTGCAGGACGAAGGCATTTACATAAGGCAGGTTGGTTTTACAACAAGGGGGCTTATAACAAAAGGGGTCAACTTACTATTTTGGCCCTGAAATTCAGCAGCTTTGAAACTGTTGGTCATGTCTGTTCCAAGTGTCTTGATGAAGAATTCAGAGCCATCAAAGTAAGCGCTGCAATTTTTTTTTGGGATAGGCATTCAATTGCCAGAATTACTGGATTATCGCAATTCGCTGGAATAACATTAGCTGCAAAAAATTAGTCACATGCATTATTGAAAATTCGCTTTTTTGGCACCTGAGAAATTTGTCATTGATGAATTGGACATATAATAGTGATACTTATTCAATGAATATCTCATATCTACAGAACTTTTTCATTCTCTTTAGCTGATTGGTTGTATTTGACATGAACAAAACCTTGGCTTATCAACATTTTCGCTGTTTTATCCTGAAAGAACAGAATTTTCAAATTTCTAAATACATTACCGTCCAAAAGTTTGAATACACCTGGAAAAGGGAGGTTTCTTTTAAAAAATACTTCATTTTGAATGGAATTTTTGTTTTATATTTACATCAAACAATATCAGGAGTCACATTAAAGTCATAAGTTGTCTTTATTCTGTCATTTTAGGTCATTTTGGTTGAAATGTATGGCCTTTGTTAATATTCTAAATTATGGTATTTTATAAAAAACAATGTCACAGCCCAGTTATGTTCTAGCTTTATGAAATCTAATCATATTTAAGTGTTTCTAGAGTTGTATCAGGATCGTAACAGTACTTTTAAACCCCAAAAAGACAGTTTAAAAATTCGACATTTTACGCTCAAAAATACAAAATTTAGATAATTTTGGGTCACCATGAAGTATAATCATAGAGTGTATCTTCTCATGTGAAAATTATTTTATTTGAGCTGTTTTGGCATTAGTTTGACCGAAAACTAGCCAAAATCAGTATTTTTGTCCAATTTCCTACGGCCATTTTCTGGTCTGCAACTACTGGTAAAATCATCACAAAGCAGTGGAAATGTGTTAAAAATTATACAATTTGATAAATATGGAAGTTCAATGTGTTTTTACAGCTTTTCATAGAAAATGATAAGATGGGATATCGTTAGAATTACATAAATTTATACCAAAATGATCTAAAATCATGAAATATGGACACCTTATGGCCTGAATGTGAATTTACATATCGTTTGATGTAAGAATAAAACAAAAATTGTGTTGAAGATGAGGTATTTTTGAAACAAATCTAACCTTTTCTGGTGTATTCAAACTTTTGGAGGGTAGTGTATACAGTTGCGGACAAAAATATTCATACAGCTGAGTATTGTGCACATAACTGGTATTTACTCTTGATTCAGGAATGTTAGGAGAAAAAAATTACTTTTAAGCCATTGCCCTAATCAATTCTCATTTTCTAGCACTGCAAACTTAGGCATATCTCTGTTTTCAAGCTCAGGGGGCACACAAATGTAAAATTGCAAAATGATACCAGTGCTATTGAGTGGTATGGGTCAACCAACACAGATAAAAACACCCAAAAAAAGCACTCAGGACTTCTAAGGAGGTTATCCAAAGAAGCCACGGAAAGTTATAAATTATTTGAACAGAAATTCAAGCTTTTGATGCACTTTAAACCAGCGTGTTCGAGCTGTAGGAATACTTTTGTCATTTTGAAATTATACATTTGTGTGCCCCCTGAGCTTGCAAACAGAGATATGCTTAAGTTTGCAGTGCTAGACAATGACAATTGATTAGGGCAATGACTTAAAAGAGAAATTTTTCTCCTCGCATCCCTGAATCAAGAGTAAATACCAGATATGTGCTCAATACTCAGCTGTATGAATATTTTTGTCCGCAACTGTAAATCTACAATTTCTGTGAGGGATCAAAACAGCATTTCTCTGGCACTTTTCACATTTTCCTTAATTTGTTTTAGTTTCTCCTAGTTCTTCCATCTCTCCATTTACACCAAAAATGATGCTCAAAATAAACACTTACCGAGGATTGCCCAGGACAGCAAAGTTCGTACATTACATGGTTCCATTTCACTTTATCTAGTTTGGCCAATTGGTGCTGTAGTGGATAGGACGCGGCTCCGACATCTATCCATTTGGCGGGACTGATCCTAACAGCATCAATGTTGGCACCAGAAGAATTTTGTCTGAGCAATGCATCAATGCACATGTAAGATTCAAGCACTGCTTGTAAAATATGTGTGCTTGGCTTCGAAAGAAGTTGCAACATAATCGGTCATAATTGATATTGAAAGGTCACTTACTCACACCAGATCAAGTACGGAATTTTTTTAAATTTTGGTGTCTGGTTCCCATGAAATATACGAATATCACTATAGTGATTATAAGTGGAGTCAGTGAGGTAAGGTGCAAAGTGAGAAAGGACTAATTGACACTCTAATAAGGTGCAAAGTTTATCATTCCACGACAATTACACTAAACGTCACTCTTATTACACATTTTGACCACACTGCTGCTCCATGCATTTTAATGATTCTACATTTCTGTGATACTAGAAGTTGTGATATTTACATGTGTTTATCTGCTTTTATAATTTATGCCTATGGATTTTAATTCTAGACAAACATGCTTTTAAATGTTATCTTTACTCAGTATTTTATCTCTTTCCCTCTTCTGGTAGTTCAAGCAAAGAAATAATAAAAATAATAATAAGTATAACGGCTGTCTAAACCAATAAGTAATAAGTTAATCTGAAGACGAATTTTGACTTTTGTTGTAGCCTCACCTCAAAAATCTTTTTTGCAAGTTAAAAAATTATACTTAGCTATTGCAATTATTTCTTTACTTAAATCATCTTAATATGCACTGATAAAAGAAAAAGGACTGTTTGATATCAGAAGATAACTGCACCATATTATAACCGATCGATTAGTTCTTAAATCAGACAACTGAATTGTTCAAAATGTCAAATAACTTGATTATCTTGTTTTCCATTCTATTACTGTAGGAACCATAGGCTCATCATCCAATAAATATGGTATGATACAGGTAAACCATGAGGTGCTTAGACATTTTCTGAGTCCATGTTTATAGCACCTACAGCAACTGACTAAACAAAATTAATAGAATGGAACAGAAAATTGATAGAGTTAGGCGATCACGTCGTTTGACATTCGGAACAATTCAATAGTATGAATAAGACAATCCTTTTTTTCTGTGCATTTTCTTATATATTGTCACATAACCATTGTAGCCCAGATCTGTATAGTCCACTTAACAGCACCCCACTGACTGATAATGGTTCTGACAATGCATCCATTAAGTGCAGTAAAATGGTCACAAAAGACTTTTTACTTTAAGTTAAAGCACAAAAGTTTTCAACCGTGATGTCGAAAGAGTTAGAATGAAAGTTCTGCGTATCTCTTAAAAGGGAGGATGTGCAAAGTGAGACAGAAAAGTAGTTACCCAGCAGGATATAATGGTAGAATAGCTCATTTTAAAAGCAGTTTACACTACAAAACCTCAAATTAATTCCAAAATCCATTGATGATACTTTTACTGGAAAAATGGCCATTGACTAACACAGCCATTTTGCAAGCACAGTGGTACCTGTGTTATAAAACACCCTGTTATTAGAGAGACTTGTCTTATGTGACTGCCTTTCTGCCGCACTAAGTTGTATTTTTAGTGCATTTTGCACCCTGACAAAAGACTACACCCCTGCGAAAGACCGCTTCATGACTGCAGCTTGCAGAAGGGGTCGTCTTATAAAGTAGGGACCACTGAATATGATATGTTTTACAGTCAGCCTCCGTTGCTTCATTTTTGATCCAAAGAGAACTCTTTTGAAGTTTTGAATATGGGTCTGCCTATTCTTAATTGCACAATGATATTTTATTGTAATGATATGGCTTCTTTTTATCCACACACAATTGGTCCTCCATATCGCCTTTTCAACTCTGTTTTTCTTGCAGTGTGCATGTGCCTTTTCGTTTGTACTGAGTGCTTAAGGACAGTGGTTGTCTTGGCTGCTTTTGCTTAGCTACAACCCTATACCCTGGAAGTCAATTTTCAAATTTAAAAAAAAGTGCAAAACTGAAATTATTCATTTCGGTTGATATTTTTAAACATTTAAAAGTTAACAGTAAACTGTTAGTTTGTTCAACACAAGTGTCAATCTTTACATACGACAAAGCATTTACCTAAGCAGTTGAATGATTGGGAACTTATTTTGGTGATCAGAAGTTGAATTTATCATATCATCTGCATTTGTTGTAAATTTCCAGTACACTTCCATTTTTCATGAAAACGCTCGTCAAAATGTGAAAAAATAACCAAATTACAAAGGACTTTCCTGTCATCCAGCAATAGATCACAAACACAAAATATTATTCCCTTATTCATTGAGTGAGAATGTCAGAGTTAGTAGAATCTTTGTATGCTATATATTATGACAATTTTTTAAAGGTAAGGTTACAGAAAGGTAGCATGATTTATAGAATAATTAATGAGCTCTTATGAAATACATTAGTCCTTGCATTATAAGACCGCCCCTTCTGCGGTCATGAAGCGGTCTCTCGTGGCATTGCGGTCTCTCGTTGGGGTGCAAAATGCACTGAAAATACTACTAAGGGCAGGAAGAAGGTGGTCATATAAGGCCAGTTGGTCTTAGAACAGGGAGTCCCATGACACATGCACCACTGTATGTAACCGCAGTCGATATTTGTGATAAAAGCTGAGATTGGTCACTTAACGAGAATACTTTATTTCTAGAAATAAAATTATTTGAAAGGTAGATGTAATTTCCCACCATACGACAAAAATTCCCAATCCCCATTTTATTGCTATAGCGTTAGCCCCCAATTTGATGAAATATTCTTACGCACAGACTGATATTTTCCTAAAAATCCCGTTTTCATCCCAATGCCCTCTGTTAAGGGCTGTCTGCCCGGGAAGAGAAAGGCGCCGCATGCCAAACACAAATTTCTTGGTTTTTTTTCACACAACAAAAAGATAGTGTCAATACTGGAGTTATAGTCCTTGTCATACTTACGTGGAATCTCAAGTTTTTTTTCTATGCTGTTGAACTGTGATGTCAGAGTTGACTCTATTCTAGCATTGCAATATATGTAAATTAACTACAAGCTGTGATGTCATTTCAAACTGGGTCAGATTCCCCAGCTTCTAACCAATGCGAATCCACCTAACTGAGCATCACAGTTTCAACTCAGTGTCCGAGTTAAAATTGGGTCTGGGAAAAACCCATGCAAGTTTGACATCACAGCCTCTCAGCCAATGGGCTGCCAGAACAAATATACATAACATAAGCCATGTGTTTACGAACAAATTGTCAAAGCCTTCTGTTTATACCAACTTCCATCAAAGTTTAAAGTAGTAAGTTAGCAAGTTTGTAGATTTATCAAACAACTCTGTGAGGATTATAACAGTTGTTTACTGTGAATGCTCACAAAGCTGCCATTTGGTAGGATTAGCCTGGTGATTGCTGTGATAAATCATTGGGATCAAAAATGTAATGCTTCCTTCAATATATCAATGTTTGAACTGTGATGACGTAGTTTACGGTCAGCCCATTGGCTATCAAGCTGTGATGACGTAGTTGTAGGGGCTATCCCTGATAAAACTCTTACTCTGACACTGTGTTGAAACTGTGACGCTCAGTTCAGGAGGATCAACATTGGCTAGAAGCTGGGGAATCTGACCCAGTTTGAAATGACATCACAGCTTGTAGTTAATTTACATATATTGCAATGCTAGAATAGAGTCATCTCTGACATCACAGTTTAACAGCATTGAAAAAAAACTTGAGATTCCACGTAAATGTGACAAGGACTGTAAGATAACAATTTGATAAGAAATGTTCGGGAAAATGATATGTGGACCCTAGTCCAAGGTATTTGAAATAATTTGATTATCATTGCTCTTTAAAATGTGTCTAGATATATTATATATTCAACGTCATTGAGCTTCCTTCAAGCACCAGCTTTACAATCGCACTCCGGCATCAACATGGTTTTTGACTATCGAATGCAAGTTGAATATATGAGTCAAGCAGCTGTACTGCATCAAAGTTCTCAGAAAAACGTCTGCCTTCTGAAGATATGAGACATTGTGCAATGAATGAAAGAATAATTTTCTTTGTGAACTTATCTCCATCACTTTCTGCAAAAGCAATATTCTCTGTGTGATCAGAATCATTCATGATCAATTTCTCCATCGCATTTTGGCCAATTCATTCGCACAATAAAACCAAGAATTCATTTAGATTTCTGTTTGTGCCTCAGAATGCAAGATTGCTCAGAGCTTTGATTGATTTTACTGAAGTAGCTATAAAAAAAAGAAAAAACAACAGATTATTTGATAGTTTTTGTAAAGCAATTCACCCCAGCTTCAATAATTTCAGAAGCATTTTGAGTGATACAGCAAGTAACAAGGTGTGCATTATCTAGGTCTGAGAATATACGGATATGCAGATTTCATACCTGTTCTCAGAATTATATATCGTTAATTGCTCTCTAGGAACTAGGTAGTACAGGGGGCAAAACATAAAAATACAATTTCATGGGCCATAATTTCAATTTTCAATGCGTTTTTTGGCAGTTACACAGATCAATGATCTTTCCCCATCAGGATAACAAGTATAATGATCTGCGTGTGTCATCCACAACTAATTGGTAATAAAGTAAGATACATGTGTTTTAAGGTCAATAATGAAAAATAAATGAGAAAAATATTGAACTGTATATGAACTGTTTATGCACATGTATGTGCTTCACCATCAACAGCTGTATAATCTAAATAATAACATTAGTATTTGCTTAAATAACTATTGGCCTGATTCCACGAAGATCCCATGTGCTTGAAGGTACTATAATATAATATACTAAGAGCAGGTGCAACACGGATGAAGAATTCTCATTTCATACGCTAGCTGCTTCCTGTTTCCATTTTACTGCAACTGTGATTGGTGCAGGCTTCACACCAGGTGACGTCACCATACATGACACCATAGCAACCTATGACAGCATGATCTGTGATGTCACAGAGCAATTTGTCCTGAATGCATTGCAGCAGGAAGAAGTCCTTTCACAGAATCAACCCTTCTGGTTAGTGTTGCTTCTCCTCTGTGCCTGATTCAGGGTTGCATGATTTAAATCATTTGATTTAAATCATGATTTAAATCAGTGATTTTGATCAATGATTTTTATTGAAAATCACTATATGTTAGAAAACTGCAAATAGTTTGCATATAAATGCTATAATGGATCAGTTGACACCTTCACAGTTGAATTGGTAAGGAATCACTGCTATGATGGAGATACCAGGGTGGTTTTTGGCTTACTTTAATCCAGTTTAAACAGAAATCCTCTTTCATGCGACAAATTCCTAATCTCATGCCAAAAGTAGCACTCATTCAAATATTCAAAAATTGTGACTTCGGAATAGGATTAAACCCTGTTAGGTCTCTTTTGGAAGCCAAGTAAAACTTTTCCTATTTCATTGGTCATTCCTAGTAATAGTAGCTCCAAATAGGCCTAGTTTACAAAATTCCACACTTGAACTGACGTTAAATTCATATTCTGAGGGAATTTGTTGCAGCTGGGAAAAGAAAAAAATATGAACTATCTATAACATCGAATTTCAACTTGATTACATGACTTTTGGGGAGTGAAAGAAATTTTTCCCATTACAGAAGACCTAATTAAGAACAGTTTATCATTTATTAGGACTTCAAATTTCTTCGAAAAACATTATATTTGAAAAAATATGACTGCTTGATTTAAATCTGATTCAAATTTTTAAAAATCCGATTTAAATCAAATAAATCTGTTTTTTAAAATTTTTTTTTTATTTAAATCGGATTTTTTTGCAACCCTGGCCTGATTCCTCTAAATGAGTTGACTTAGTCAACAACCCAAGAACCACAACTTTTTTATCTTGTTTTTATCTTGATGAACTTTTTTTATACCTAAATACGATTGCTTCATTGTCAAAAAATGTTGTCACCAACCCTCAACAACTTGGCCCAGATTTTGAGCAGAAACTCCAATCAAAGCTGGCAAATTCCTTTAAAAGAGACCCTCCATCAGCACAGTTAGCTCAGTAAGTAGAGCACTCGCCTCACAAGCGATGGACCTGGGCTCAATCCCAAGGCTGGCCATCCTGTCATTCCACGGCATTGTCGTTCGCATCAGACATTAATTGGAGGTGCCGTGGGCCCCGCTGTAAATAAGTCTCTGACTTAGTCTGGTTGCCCACTTTAAATAACGTCTACCATGACCTTAAGTGTTTCCTTTGTAATCAAGAATTCACTCTTCCTCGGTAGTGATTACAATGATATACTTTATATAATCAAATTTGTTAAGCTTGAGTCTTTCTCAGCTCCAAGCAGAGCATATGAACCTGGATGGAGTGAAGCAATGATTCAAAGAGGACCTGTTCAGTTCTTCCATGCCATGACTAGGGTTCGAAACCCAGGACCATGCATGTAGCATTCGAACCTGATCCACTGTGCCATAACACCCATTTTTCTTATTCTACAAGAAATCATTTTAAGGTAGTTGAATACTATAAGAGTTCATCTGTTCCAACATTAGAGATACTGCAAATAGATACAATGGTCTCTGCGTTATAAGACCGCCCGTTCTGCGATCATGAAGCGGTCTCTCATGGGGGTGCGGTCTCTCGTCAGGGTGCAAAATGTACCAAAAATACTACTTAGTGTGGGAGGGAGGCGGACACGTAAGGCAAGTCGGTCTTACAACGCAGGGATCACTGTATATAAGATATATGTAAGATATATGTAAATCTGCTGTGTATATACACCTTGGTGATTTCTGACACTTTCTTGCCCAAGGCATAAAGACTGAACAAGCAAGATCCTTTTACTTAAGCAAATTCGGAATTTCCTTCCTATGTTCTGGATATCAGATGTCACGGAAGAAAGTAACTGCTGATCTCCAACAGATTTGGCTTATCCTCTTGCGGCTAAGTCACCGCCCTGAAGGAAGTTGGCGTTAAATATCCTCTGAACTGACTTAAAGATGACCAAACTGGCTAACTTCAGTGCAGCAGCAGCTATAAGTCGCCTTCCTTTTAGGAAATCTGATTCAGACAATGATCATCTTGCGCAACTGTCCTTGTCCATTCAGTTGAGGTCAGATGTACAATTATACTTGGTGAATTTCCATAGGAACATGCCTCAATCGATAATTATACTGGCTAGGAGTTTGTTTACTTTTACATTTTAATAAGTCATATTCCATCAGAAGGAAAATCATGAAAACATGCTATATTTGATGATGAATAAAGCTACTATCATGAATTTATTACAGCACTAGCAATTGATCTGAAGAAATCAGTTTCTTTTTTCACTGCCAGAGTGGACCTATGATGTCATAGGTGAATACTCCATTGCCAAGCACTAGAGGATATGCAAAATTGGTGCAATCAATGATGCCATAGGTCAAACTGGCCAATAGCGTCCGTTGTGGACAGTTTCATCATAGCCTTGCAGTTACATCATTGCCAGAACGGCCAATAATATCACAACAACTCAGGTGCAAGGTTGGACTACACTCCTGGGGAGGGGGCACTCTGCTCAAAAGCTGTCAATTGATCCTTATGTCTGCATATTCACTCCTGTGAACTGTGGTAACCAATAAACACTATAGGATTAAAGTAATTGTTAGTAGTTTTACACTGAAAGGAGTGGCCAACAAAACTGCAAACAGTAAACAATATGCTTGACTTGACAGCTCCATATCAAATCCAATTTAGATCAGAAACATGTTGGTGAACAACTGTGATTAATTTCCAGTTATGCTATTAACCATGCTTGGTTGAATTTCAGGCACTTTTGGCATCACCAAATAATAAACAATTCCCCCTCCCACTTAACACCTGAGTTTTTACAGTGGTATCATTGGCTCATCTGACCATGACATAATTGCAAGGCTATGATGAAGTTGTCTACATGAAATGCTATTGGCCAGTTTGACCTATTACACCATAGCTTGCACCAAAGTTGTATAGGTTCCAATGGAGTCTCCAGCTTTGACATCATAGGTCCACTCTATGAAAAAAATGTATTTCTTCAGAGCAATTGCGAGAGCTGTAATATGCAATTTTTTAGAGGCGATGCATCAGCCAATCGCTGATATAGTCTTAGTGATTCTATATATAGCTGGTGTACTCGCCTCTGTATAGATGGCCACAGGCCTCCCGACAGGAGGCTTTTCCAAGATCCAGAATTTCAGACTGTGAAACTTCGTCATCAGAACGGGTGGACAGCGTCGTAGTAAAATGCGGAGGACGGGCCTAATTTGCGGAACGGTGGGCCGCGGGATTTCGTAGTAAAACGGGGATGCCCGGTTGCGGAACAGGACGTTTTTTGCGGGATCGGGCCGAAATTAAATGTAGTTGGGTGAAATATGTGGAACAAGCTGAATTTGCCTGAAAAATCGCCTCTATTTTTTTTTGAAAAAATTTTCTTGTTCTTATGATTAACACAATTATTAATTTGTCATAAGCATCCATTTCAACCATTTGAAATGTATTTTACAAGATTAGTCTTTCTAATTTCTTTCAAAATTTATGCTTATAGTAAAATTTTATTCTCCTTCCAGAAAGTACGTAAAATATGAAAATAAAACTGTTTGGACTAACAAACTGTTCTTTAAACATTTAAACAGCTGTGAAATACAACAAAGTCTGATGCAGTAGGTGTGCAGTTCTTGCAGTCTTAAATTGTGTAATGCATATTGATTCTCGGCCATTGTTGGCTAAATACATCTGTGGCCCAACACAAAACCCCTGATTAGCATAACTTCCAATGCTAACCAATGGGAACTGCAATAGTGCCACGTGATATCAAACTCCCACATTTAAAAACGATCACTTTCTATGTACTTTCTGGAAGGATAACAAGTCTGATTGTACCACATTGCATTGTATACCAGAAGACTTAAAATCTTCTAGACTCAGAAATTGGTTGAATCCAAATTGTGTTTCCAAGACTCTAAAATATCCATTTCGAATCATTCAGAGTTTATTTAGGAGGATCAATTACAGCTTGGAGTCAACTTGCATTCCAAGGCATGAACAGAAATGGAAATTATCTCTTGTGAAATCGATAATTGTTTTTCCTGTTTTCATAAATGGGTGAAAACACAAAAATGGGAATTGATCAGGATTCCGGTCATGAAGTAAATATTATAATTGAATTTAAACTGAGATAATAACTTCCGATGGAGAATTTATCATTTCTCTAACAGGTTTTCAGAACACTACTTGTCCTATCTTTTACATTTGAATCAGGGTTCAATGTGTCAGTAAGAGACATGTGATGTCATTGATGAATGGTATGACTTATTCGCTGAGATATAATATTGTAACTTAGCAATAAAGCAGTTGTATGACTCAAAATAATCCTCAAGCTTATATGTGTATGACATTGTAAGTATTGGGGTATTGTACCATACAGCAATCTGGGAATAACTCTCATATCTTTTATATTTAGTTATAATGTGAATTTAAAAAATCTGACTTTGATATAACTATATTTTCACAGTAGCTGTTGCAGGTAATAAATCTCAATTGTTATCAATGATTATTACAGGTTTCATCATCTGAATGATTTAATTTGTCACTTTTTGACAAATCGCCATGTTTGCTCTTTTGTCACCTGGTACTCAATAAAAATCTAAACTTTCATATCATTTCTGTCAATGTCAACAATTTTTTTTTTTTTGCTTTTGTTGTGCTGGTGTACCCCGGATCAGCCGGGGCAGCTCAACCTCCATCTTTGTGGAGGGAGCTGCACTTTAATTTTTTGGTGACCGCCGTATGATGATGAGATGAGAAGACTGGGAGTCTTTCAGTTGCCCCAGCACAGAACACTGGACACAACCCACCTCCATTTAATGTCCCATGGTCTCGGACTATATTGAGTTCCGGGGTGGGATTCGAACCCACGCCCTCAGAGCCAGTGGTTGTGCAAACAAGCACTCTTCACCATTAGGCCACGGAGGAACTAAGTAAGTTTTATCTTTATACATGTAGGTGAGCTGATGCCTCATGACAGGATTCGACCTGAATGATGATCTTTATTTAGGAGGGGCTATGGATTTTTGATGAAAAAAGGATGATTCGGTAGCACACTAGAAAAAGCAAGGTTTGTCCAGCATAAACAGTTTTTACACACAAAAAAGGTATGTTTCCATCTGTTGGGATACCGTAGTTTTAAAATTGATGCTGAAAAAGTTTGTGAAGTATAAGTTAGAAACTTGAATTCATTCATTTCAAACAAACAAAGTTCTGAAGATGTTTTTTTATGGTTAGTAGGCTAACGCGAATCTGCTGTAAAAATGTTTGAAATATAACAACATATATCATAAAAACTACATATAATACCTTTGCCAGTTTCAGACACATAGCTTAGCCTCAGGCAAAAAGATGGTACAAGCCAGATCCTTTTACTTCAGCGAACTCTGAATTGTGTTCTTTTAGACAGAATATCAGATGTCAGGGATGAAAGTAGCTGTTGATCTCCACCAGATTTTCCTAATCTTCTTGTGGCGAAGTCTGCCCCTTTAAGGAAGTCAGGTTGAAATATCCACAGAACAAGACTCCCAAGTTTACCTAAGCCACACTACTTTTTACGGAACCTGATAATGACAGACAGACAGATAAACAAGAAATTTATTGATAACAAAGAGACAAGATATTCATTAATATCTACATTTTTACAGAGAAAAAAAAAAGAATATAGCAGTTACATGATTTGTCCCTTCGTTATGGGCAAAAGAGCTGCTATGGAGAGACCACCTCAGAATAAAGTGCATCTGAAAAACTGGAATCCATGGGGTCATTTCCCAAAATATTTGCATGCCATTAGTTTTGTATTTGCAACAGTTTTATGAATTAAATAAACATGTAGCCTTATACTGGTTAAAGAGAGTTCACACAGGAGAGAATAGATCAAGCATGTGTCAAGAGAGTGAAAAAGAAGAATCCTGAAGGAATTGATATTAACACGACGCAGTATAACAGACAAGAGGGAAATAGAAGAGTTCAAGAAATAAATGTGTGTAGGCCTACAATATGGAAAGTATGAATGTAGGCTATCATCATGCAGGACCAAATGGGTTCTTTGATTGGTTAGGATGAACAATGACTGACCACAAAAGACCAGTTTTACCAACATCTTTGTGCAAATTTGTAATGCAAAGAAAACATTTTTATCAACAGATTTTCCCGATATTTACTTTGCAATTTATTTATTGACCAGTTTAATTTTTTTCACTCAAATATATATATTTTTCGTCCACTCTCGCTTAAATATAAAATAAAATGCACCGAAAACTTTGAAATTCTTCAAACTCAATATTTGGTTAAATCATGAACCAGTTATCAAATATCCATTGTGAATATTTTAGAATTGTTTTTGCAAGATCAATTACAGCTGTGAGTCAACTCACATGCCAAAGCATGAACAGAAATGGAAATTATCTCTTGTGAAATCAATTTGTGTTTATATTTTTCCTACAAAGGAGCGAAAATGCAAACAAGAAATGGATCTGGATTCTGACCAGGAAGTGATTGTTCAAATTGAAATAAGACGAAGTGAATAAATTCTGGTTCATTCACAATCATTCCTAAAATTAAGTTAAAGCAAATAATGAAACAACTCAAAAGTAAATGGTCTTGTCATTGAACATTTTGGAACGTTTGTAAAGCATACCAATAGATCAGATTAAATCAAATGGTGTTATATTTGGTCTTTTGTTTGGAATCCAAACAAAAATATAATTATTTGGGATATGTTTATAAATTTTTTTTTTAGAAAGGATATAGTTTGTTTATATACCTCATAAACTCATAAATTGGAAATAAATTGTATTTCTTCTTTGTAGATATGAAACGGCTTGTATTTCTTCTTCATAATGGAAAATAATTTATAGTTCCTCTACATAGATGCAAAATAACTTGAATTTATGTTTTGTGAATGGGTATTGATTTAAATGTCTTCTTTTAAAAGGGAAGGGATTTCAATTTCTTTTTTGTAGAAATGAAATAATTTGTGTTTCTTCTTCATATAGAATTGTTTCATCTTTGGAAATGGGAAATAATTTCTATTTATTCTTATAGTAGATTGGAAATAACTTCAAATTTTGTTGGTGATAGAACTCAAGCATTGTCAATACCTTTTGATTGTAGGTGTCACCACTTGAATGGTTGCATTTATCACACCACAGCTTTGTTTGCTCTTATGCCACCTGATACTCGATAAGGTTCAAACTTTTTAGTTTTTTGCTATCATTTCTGTCACTGTGAACATGTGTATTTCATCTTTTAACGGCGATTAGTTGCCTGCTGACAGCAATGTCCTTCATAATAATCTACTGCGTTATTTTTACGCCATTTCTGTTGATCATTTCAAGGATAAATGGATACGTACTAGATAATTACAACGCAGCTTGAACTAATGTTCATGCTGATAAATTATATGGCAACTTAAGTCTATCAATAACCATTATTTTGATTATAGTGAGAACAAAATTTCCAATTGTGATTATGCAAGTGGTCTGAGGTCACAATTTTGCTTGACATTAAAAGTGCATCATTCAATAATAAATTGTCGCAACAATAATGTTTTATTATAGGCAACTGGATGGATAAGTGCTTAATGGTGCCCACCTGTTCCGCTATAGGTCTTTGCTTGCATTGGTTCGAAACCCGGGTGGTGAACCTGAAAATTTCAGTGAACCGTCATGAGCAAAGTCCCAGGAGGATGTCGTTCGGATGAAACATTAAGTTGGCGGCGTAGCAGTGTCTGTGCTGGGCAAGTATAAGAACACTCACATGAGGTAAATGTGTAATATCTTCATAACTCCCACTCTCTCTCCCTCTCCCATGTCAACAACATTTCTTCAAACAAATTATTGTTTGAAGAAACAGAAATAAGAAACGGCCAAGTGTGAATTTGTAAGAAAACGCTTGACAGGAAAGAAATGTTATCATCCACCTGATTGTAAAAACATCCACGTTCAAGAAAAGTTTACAAAACATTTTTCAATCTCGAAATGCCACTCCCTGCTTATCTGTTTTTTAAATATTTTATAACGATGGATTTCTAATAAAAAAAAACACTGAATGACACATCGCTAGCAACACTAACTAAACTCCAAACAATGTACTTCTTGTGTCTGTGCTTCAATCAATACTAAATTGATTTTGTGAGGTAAAATAATGTGAATTGAAGAACAAATTAGATATTGAACAAAAAAAAAAGTAGGCCACAGAATTTTGTGTATGGGAAAGTCATCAGTTGTAGCTCATCCGCTCAGAAAGAGAGTAGTAATTATAAGTTAAATCACAGGCCCACCAAGCCTGAGAGTCACTAGTATATATCTGAAGGTACCATTATCTTACTGTGCCTTCTAACTACATCTGGACAAAAATTAGGTACTTTTGAACTTGGCCAATCAAAGAACTTGGCACAAATGTTAGCCATTTTCAGTCCAGATTAATTCAGGAGGTTCAATAAGAGCATGGCACCTTTGGATATACTAATCACAAGTAAAAAAGAGACTCACACACACAACGGTGTCGGGAATTTTAATGACCAAATTTAGCTGGATGAAGTAATGGAAAGCAAATACGTTTTGTCCTCAACAGTTAAATATTTATACTTGTAAAACAGAAACACCGCTAAAATTGATCTGATGATAATGGATTTCATGGAATATTGGCACAGATCAAAACTTCTGTGTCAGTTGTGATATTTGTTTGATATATGTCCTGTCTCCAAATTTTTTACCCCGGAGGATATGATATTAAGTGTCCTCCCCCACTTTTTTTGTGCGGGAACAAAATGTGTATGGTAATGGCTATTTGGTAGGGAGCAGAAGAAACATGTCCCAACCTTTGTGCTTGGGCAGCTTATCATGCCATACCAAATTCGGAATTCATAAATATAAAAAAGCCTGACTGACTTGGTTTATTCACACATCAGAAGGCTGATTCTGATTGCATCGGCAAATGTCCCCCCCCAAATTTTCCTCGAATATTATGCCCCTGTCTATATAGTTGATTATTATTATGATTGATCACTTTCACTGGAGAGGGAAAGTTGTTTACTGATATTTAGTCCCATTACTGTGTCACGAAATATCACAATTGCCTTACTTTTCTAACCAATACTATAGGAGACACAAATAGAGAAGAAATGACAACAGGTATAAGTTGCAGGAAAATGTAAAAAAAGAATAACATAAAGTAGGCTAAAGGTTTGGCAGACATAAAGTCTGACAAAGTTAGCGTCACACGAAGTAAAGCTACTGAATTAAAGAAAGAAAAAAAAAACACAAATTATTGTGAGTGTCAGCATGTGTAGACAGTTTCCAAGAGGAAACAAGTACTTATATCAGGTAAAAGTGGACCATTTCCGTCAGGAACCAACAATGTTTGATGGCTGACAAAGTTTTTTTAAATGACAATGTCTGAGAAAATCACAGCGGGGAGTGAAACATGGCCTTAACCGGATCTTAATGAATTTTTACCTAGCGCACTGTAAACTGTCATCTAATTTTAGTGTGGAGTAGAAAAGCTACTTAGTTACAGAAAGACAAGCAGGACTTATTATTGTCAGTGTCAGCATGTGCAGACAGTTTCAAAGAGGAAACGAGTACCAAATTCTGGTAAAAGTAAACCGTTTTTGTCAGAAATCCACAATGTGTGAAGGATGACAAGTTTTTTCAACTGGCTGTGTCTGACGAAATCATGCGGGAGTGTAAAATGGCCTGAGCCGGATCTTAAGGAGATCTTTACCAAGCGCCCTTTAAACTGTCCTCTAATCTTAGTGAGGGGCAAAATATTAAAATCAAGGAAAAGTTCAGTTTCAGGTAGAAACAGGCTTGATCATACTTCATTAATTCAATTAAATTGCATTTTGTAAAAAAATTGTTACATATGATATCATGATGGTAGACACTGAGACTGAATGTGAATTTTTTTCTTGCATATGTATTCTGTAGGGAAAAGTGACATAAACAACACTCATGACATAATTTTCCCCAATAGAATAACTGTTATAGAAAAACAATTTTACATTCAGCCTCAGTGCCTACAAATATGAAGTCATCTGTGAGGTCAGGCTTGTGCAATCACTTTACTGTGCAATCTTCCTGATTTTCTCAGGACCAATTAAAACATTAGTCTAAGGAAATAAGTTCAATCTGATGTCATCAACTTGTCCTTCTCTTATGTCTTATCTAAAGCAACTGACCACATGTAAAAAATACTGAAAATGAACACAACAGAGCCAAAAAAGATAATTTTAAAATAAGTGAGAAGCACTGTCACAGATTCAATCTCTCTAGAGGTACGAGGGTTAATATTGGGTCTTTTATTCTTTATGATTTTGTTGGATGACAGTAAATGTAGGGCCTATTTATTCTTTCTGTTCAACACATTTTTTGTGTACCTTTAAGCAAACACAATTTGTCCTCCAAATCACCTTTTACACTCTTATGTTTTTCTTGCAGCATGCATAATTGCACTTGACTTTGCATTTGTACTGAGTGCTATGAGTCAGGCCACAATTGTTATGAATTGAGGAAGTGGTTGCATTTGCGGTTTTTTGTTTGCTACCCTGGTCAATGGTCATAGTTTCAATAAAACAAGGAGTGCAAAAGTGACAGTATTCCCTTCAGTTTATCCAATCTTAATTTGATATTTATTTAAACATTTAAAAGCTAATAGTGAACACTCATTTTGTTCCACACAAGTGTACTACTTCACATAAGACATTCATTTACCTGCAGCAGTCATCAAGTGATTGAGAACCTATTTATCAAGTTGCATCTATCATATGATCTGCACGTGTTGTGAATTTCCAGTACACATGCATTTTTCACGAAGACACTCTTCAAAATGTGTTAAAATAACCAATCATTACAAATGGCTTTCCTGTCATCCGGCAATATATCACAAACACAAAATATCATTCTCTTGTTCAGTGAGTGAGAAGTAGGAATTAGCTGAATCTTGATATAGTATATATTATAAAAAGTGTAAAAGGTCAGGCTACAGAAAGGTAACATGATTTATAGGATGATTAATGAAACCTTCTAAAATACAATGGTCCTTGCGTTATAAGACAGCTCTTCTGTGTCCATGAAGCGGTCTCTTGTTTGGGTGCAAAATGCACTAAAAATGCTCCTTTGTGTGGGAGGAAGGCGATTGAATAAGGAAAATTGGTCTTAGAACAGGGGTTCCACATACATGTACCACTGTATGGGACAACAGTAGATATTTGTGATAAAAGTTGAGAATGATCAGTTAATAAGATTATTTTATTTAGAACTAAGAAAAGTTAGATGATTTGAAAAGCAGATGTAATTTCCCGCCATTTGCCAAATTTGCCTTATCCCCATTTTATTGCTATAGCCCCCAAATTGATGACACATTCTCACTGACTGATATTTTCCTAATAATCCCCTTCTCATCCCAATGCCCTCTGTTAAGGGCTGTCTGCCCAGGAAGAGAAATGCATGTCTTGTATTTTTCACACAACAAAAAGAATGTGTCAGTACTAGAGTTAGTCAATGGTATCTGAAAAAAATTTGTTATTGTTCATTACAGTGTGTCTATATTTATATTCAATGTCATTCAGCTTCATTCAAGCACCGGCTTTTCAATTGCACTCCTGCATCAACATGGTTTTGCATTGGCAATGTAATGCACTCAAAGTCCTCAGGAAAATGTCTGCCTTCTGAAGATATGAGACATGGTGCAATGAATGAAAGAATAATTTTCTTTGTGAACTTATCTCCATCACTTTTCTGCAAAAGCAATATTCTCTGTGTGATCGTAATCATTCATGATCCATTTCTCCGTCGCATTTTGGCCAATTCATTCACACAATAAAACCAAGAAATCATTTACATTTCTGTTTGTGCCTCAGAATGCAAAATTGCCCAGAACTGTGATTGACCTCACTGAATTAGCTCTAAACTACAAAAACAACAGATTATTTGATAATTCTTGTCATGCAATTCACCCCAGCTTCAATAACTTCAAAAGTATTTTAAGTGATACAGCAACTAACAACGGTGTACATATATCTAGATCTGAAAATGTACATATATGTAGGTTTTATTCCTGTTCTCAGAATTATATATATCATTAATTGCTCTGTAAGAACAAGAAATATGAAACACAATTTCATGGGTCATTATTTCAATTTTCAATTCGTTTATTAGCGGATACTCAGTTCAATGAGCTTTCCCCATTAGGATAACTGGTAATGACCTTCGTGTGTCATCCAATGACCAATTGGTAATGAAGGAAGATACATGTGTTTTAAGGTATAATAATGAAAAATAAATGAGAAAAATATTGAACTGTACGAAATGTTTATGCACATCTGTTTTATCATTAACAGCTGTATCATCTGCATAATAACATTAGTATTTGCTTCAATAACTATTATTATCATTTTGCAGGGCATTGTCTGGCCATTAACGCCACCTGGTGTATTGTGACGTCATCAGAAGTGACGTCATGGTGATGTTGTTGATCTTTTGGGCTTTAACAGCCAAAAATGGTCAGAATTGAAAAATTTCAAAGCCTAAAATTATCTCCACGAAGAGGAGAACACTGTTATTTGATAGTTTTTGCTGTTGATTCAATAACAAGAGCGTGAGAACGCGAAAACGGAGCGGGCGTTAATGAATCCAAAAAAAAGGTAACTTTTTTCTTTGATATGGATTGTGTTCAAAAATGATAATAATGATAATAACATTTATTTTTTGGGTATTATATGGCATTAATCAGTTATGGCCCTCGGGCAGAAATCATTTAATGCCCTCGCCTGGTGGCTCGGGCATTAAGTTAATGATTTCTGCCCTGAGGCCATAACTGATTAATACCCCATAATGCCCTCCAAAAAAACGTTATTGACCAATTGGTATGATTCAACGAAGATCCCATGTGCTTGAAGGTACTATAGTATATACTAAGAGAAGGTGCAACAAGACTCCAAGAATTCTCATTTCATGCACTAGCTGCTTCCTGTTTACATTTTACTGCTCTGTAATTGATGCAGGCTTCACACCAGATGATCATGAAGCGATCTCCCGTGGGGGTGCGGTCTCTTGTCGAGCTGCAAAATGTACTAAAGATACTACTTAGTGCGAGAGGAAGGCAGTTGCATAAGGCGAGGTGGTCTTACAATGCAGGGACCACTGTATATAAGATATATGTAAGATGCATGTAAATCTGCTGTGTATATATACCTTGGTGAATATCTGTTACTTTCTTGCCCAAGGCATAAAGACTGAACAAGCAAGATCCTTTTACTTAAGCAAACTCGGAATTTCCTTCCTTTGCGCTGGATATCAGATGTCAGGGAAGAAAGTAACTGCTGATCTCCAACAGATTTGGCTTATCCTCTTGCGGCTAAGTCACCGCCCTGAAGGAAGTTGGCGTTAAATATCCTCTGAACTTACTTCAAGATGACCAAACTTGTTAACTGCTGCAGCAGCTACAAATCACATTCCCTTTAGGCAGTCTGAGAATGATCATCTTGCACTACTGTCCACCTGTATACAGTTGAAGTCAGATGCATGGATATGCTTGGCAACATTTTCATAGGAGCATGCCTCCATTGAAATATTATTATACTGGCTAGGAGTTTGTATACTTTTACATTTTAATAATTCATATGCCATCAGAAGGAAAATCATGAAAACATGCTATATTTGATGGTGAATAAAGCTATTATCACAAATTCACTAATATGAAACTTTATCTTACGATGAACGCAATAATGAATTTTTCATAAGCAATCATTTGAAATATATTTTACAAGATTTTCTTTCAAAAGTTGTGCTTATTATAATATTTTAGTCTCCTTCCTGAAAGTACGTAGAATATGAAAAATCTATCAAGATTGGGAAGAATTTAGAATATGAAAAATCCATCAAAATTGGGATGTGACCTCCTACTACAAGGGCATTGTGATTGGCTCAGGTACACAGTGTAATGCAGTGTAGACGTAAGATGTGGTATCCAGAATATCCATTTATGGTTATATGACATAGTATGACGGTAATTGATATTTATTAGCTAGTCTGATGAGGCTCAGCTCTGTCAAACATTATTACACATTGTGTTAGTCAAATTGAAACTGTTTGGACTTACAAGTTGTTCATTTAAACATGTGGACAGCAGCTGCTGTGAGATACAATAGAGTGTAATTTGGTGGGTGTGCAGTTTTTGCTGTCTTCAATTGTGTAATGCATAATGATTCTTGGCTAGCCTGGCTAAATACATCTGTGGCCTCACACAAAACGCTTGATTTGCATGACTTCCAAATATCTACTGTATGTACCTTCTGGATTGATAGCAAGTCTTATCAATAATATGTTATTGTACAACATTGCATAATTTGCATACCAGAGGACTTAAAATCTACTACACCCAGAAACTGGTTGATTCGAAACCTAATTTCTAAGTCTCTAAAATATCCATTTCGAATAATTATGAGTTTATTTAGGAAGATCAATTACAGCATGGAGTTAACTTGTATTCCAAGGCATGAACAGGAATGGAAATTATCTCTTGTGAAATCGATAATTGTTTTTACTGTTTTCATAAATGGATGAAAACGCAAAATGGAAATTGATCAGGATTCTGGTCAGAAAGTAAATGTTCTAAATAAAATTTAAACCGAGATAATAACTTCTGATGGAGAATTTATAATTCGTTAAACAGATCTTTATGGATAGTGAAATAACTTAAATAAATATCGGATATTTGTTATTTTTCTTTGAGGTGTTCAGAACGCCAGTTCTTTCATTACAGGCACCATCTTTTACTCACATATTTGAATCGTGGCCGGGTTGCTGTGTTTGTATGATACATGTGACATCATGGATGAATTGTATGACCGACTAACTGAGATTTGATATGGTATATTTGCAAAAAAAGCAGATATATGACTCAGAATAATCCTCAAGGGTGTATGTCTGTGTGACATTGCAAGGATTTAGGGTATTGGACCATAAAGCAATCAGGGAATAACTTGTGAGTGTAATTTAGCAATATTTTCACAGTAGTTGTTGCAAGTAATAAATCTCCATTGTTATCAATAATTATTGCAAGTTTCATCATCTGAACGATTTAATTTGTCCCTTTTTGACAAATCGCCATGTTTGCTCTTTTGACACCTGGCACTCAATAAAAATCTAACTTTTATATCATTTCCGTCACAGTGAAAAAGTACATTTTATCTTTATACAAGTAAGCGAGTTGATGCTTGATGACTGTTAGGGGGCCGACCTGGTGATCTTTAGAGGGGACTTTGGATTTTTGGTGAAAAAAAGGATTGTTCGGTAGTTGACTAGAAAAAATAAAAGTTTGTCCAGCATGCACACCACAAAATGTTTTTTCCGACCAGTGGCGTACCGTAATTTTAGAATTTCCAGTTAAAAAGTTGTGAAGTAAATTCTGTAGTAAATTAAATTCATTCATCAGAAACAAACAACTGAAAATTTTATTTTCTGGTGAGTGGGCTTACCTAATCTAGCAATAAAAATGTTTCAAGTATGTATAATAATATGGCATATATCATAATAACAATACATAATACCTTTTCCAGTTTAAGAAGCATAGCTAAACGTCAGACGAAAAGACTTTACAAGCCAGATCCTTTTACTTCAGCGAACTCTGAATTTCCTTCTTTTAGACAGAATATCAGATGTCAGGGATGAAAGTAGCTGTTGATCTCCACCAGATTTTCCTAATCTTCTTGTGGCAAAGTCTACGCCTTGAAGGAAGTCCGTGTGACAAATCTACAAAACAAGACTCCTCAAGTTCACCTAAGTAGCGCTACTTTTTACTGAATCCCAAATGATTCTGTATCCAACTATCCACACCTTTAGATCGGCCTAAAAATTGTTCCCTCAAACTTTCTTTCACCTAATCATATTGACATTATGCCCATCTTTTCACCTGTGTTGTCTCCATGTCTGGGACTTCTTTTTGACTTATATATACGCATTATGTTGAATTTCTGATGACATTCTTCGACATTCTGTATCCAAGTACCTTGATTTGACTCTTGGAGGGTAGTAAAGCACAGGTAATAAAGGCTTTTTTGTGTTGCAGGCCTGAATGGTGGCCAAAATCTGGGCACATTCCCATGCTACAAGCCTGTATCCAAGACAATGTCCGCAAGAATATGCCAAACGTCATATAATGTCTGCTGCAGCGATTTACCAAGTCAGAGGGAAAAAACTACATGTCTACCTAATGAAAAGTCGGCATAATTACTTTTATCAAAAGAAATACCCGATTTTTTGTTTTTTTGTGATACGGCAGTCTTATTTTTTGTCCTGCGAATAATAATGTTTTTGTACAATCACTTTCTTATCAAAGGAATTAAAAACTCTCTACTTGTTTAAATCATGATGCGATTATCAAATATCCGTTCTGACAATCTGAGAATTTGGCTTGCAAGATCAATTACAGCTGCGAGTCAAACCGTATTCAAAAGCAGGAACAGAAATGGAAATTATCTCTTATGAAATCAATTTGCGTTTTAACTGTTTCAATAAATGAGTGAAAATTCAAATGAGAAATGCATCACAATTCTAACCACAAACTTGATAAATGATACCTAGAGCAAAGAAATAGGCCAGTAATTATTGGAGGTATATATAAATTTTTTTTTTTTTTCGTTGATATACAGGAAATAGTTCGTTTTTCCTCTTTGAAGAAGGGAATACTTGGTATTTCTTCTTTACAGATGGAAAATGATTAGTAATTCCTCCTCATATAGATGGGAACAATTTGTATTTCTTTTTTGCAGTTGGGAAATCATTTGTAATTCCGCTTTCAGATGAGAAAAAACATTATAATTTTTCGTTATAGATGGAATCATTCATATTTCTTCTTTGCAGACGGAATAAAAATTGTGACTGGATAAAATATGACTGAGTTGTTCAAGATAAATCTTCATCATTGTCAATAACTATTACAGGTGTCACCACTTGAATGGTTGCATTAATCACACCTTTGCTTTATTTGTTCTCTTGTCACCTGATACTCAATAAGGTTCAAACTTTTCACTTTTTGCTATAATTTCTGTCACTGTGAACATGTGTATTTCATCTTTTATAGGCGATTTGTTGCCAGCTGACAGCAATGTCCTTTATAATCATCTACTGCATTATTTTTACGCAATTTCTCCTGATCATTTCAATGATAAATGGATATGTACTAGATGATTACAACGCAGCTTGAACTAATGTTCATGCTGATAAATTATATGGCAACCTAAGTCTATCAATAACCATCAATATGATAATTGTAAGCAGGCAATTTCTAATCATGATTATGAAAGTGTTGAAATAAAATACAGCTCAGACTATATTTTAGACAGTTTAATGATGATTGGATAGCACAAGGTTAAAATTGATTTATAATTCAGGTCTGAGGTCACAATTTTGCTTGACATTAGAAGTGCATCAGTCAATAATAAATTCCAGTAATAAAAAAATGTTATTACAGGCAACTGAGTGGCTGAGTGCTTAATGGTGCCCACCTACTCTGCTGATGGTCTTTGCTTGCATTGGTTCGAAACCGGGTGGTAAACATTTCAGTGAACCTGCATGAGCAAAGTCCCAGTTTGGATGTCGTTCGGATGAAACATCAAGTTGGCGCAATAGCAGTGTCTGTGCTGAGCAAGTAAAAGATCCCTCACATAGGGTAAATGTGTAATATGTTGATGACTCTCACACTCTCTCCCTTGTCAACAATATTTCTTTAAACACATTATAATCATTGTGTTTGAAAAAACCGAAATAAGATACGGTCAAGTGTTTATTTGTAACAAAATGGTTGACAGAAGTAAAAACATACACGTGTAAGAAAAGTTAGGAAAACATTTTATAATCTCAAAATGCCACTCCTTGTTTCTCTGTTTTTCAGTTTTGTACGAATTTTACGACAATGGATTTCAAATAAAAACCACTGTTTACATATAAAAAGAACATCTTAATTAAAAAACCATTTATTTAATTTCTTGTGGCTGGGCTTCAATCAATATTAAATTGATTTCTTAAGGTAAAACAAAGTGGAATAAAGAACCAGTTAGTTATTGAACGACTAATTGGTAACAGACAGTTGTAACTGTTTGTGAAAGGAGCGAGTTGTATTCAAGACAGAAAACAGTAAAAATAACTTCAGCAAATGTCCAAGCCTAACAGTCATGTCTTCATTGCCTCTAGTAAACTCAAAAGTACCATGCTCTCAGTAAGCCTGCTAACTTCATCTGGACAGAAAATAGGTCACTTTTGAACCTGACCAATCAGAGAAGTTAGCACAAAAGGACCTTTGTAAAAATAACTTTTTCTGATTGGCTGATTCCAAAAATGACCTATTTTCAGAGTAAGTTTAACAGGCTCAGTAAGACCATGACAACTGTATATGTACTAGTAACAAATAAAGAAGAGACTCCATTAGACTTTGACCAGTGCTCACACACAACTGAGTTGAGAATTTCAATGATCAAATTTGGCTTGAATACTGTAATGAATGTTTAATATGCTTTAAATTTTCTGAATAGCTAAAATGTTTGCACTTGCAAAACAGAAAGTCCATTAAAATCAATCAGATGATAATTGATTTCATGGAATATTGTCACAGATAAACACTTCAGTGTCAGTAGAGTTATTTTTTTTAGCGGCGCATTTGATTTCAAAGACAATGTCATTGTCTAGTGTTGAGTTGGTAGAGTTAATTCCGCCAGAGGTTAATCTGCTAGCGATATTACTGTGATGATAGTAATGCATTTACTTATTCCTTTTTTATTCTTGATTAACCTACACTCACCATGGAATTAACTTGAATGAAAAGAAATTGATCATACAAAATGTAATTGCTACACGTGTTATTACTTAACAAAGTCACTTGTTCCTAACAAACCAGTAGATTTTCTTTTTGCCAACGAGTTTTAAGATACCATTCTCAAATTTCAGGACAAAGTGCATTGCAAAAATTCCGTTAATGGAGAGGAGAATGTGGTAACGTATCTGAGGTAACGAAATGGAATTTTGATAAGAAATCGTACTGTTAACAGCAATTGCAACGAGAAAAAAAAACAACTTTTTTTTGTACAAGTACTATTTTCAGAAGTACCTCATCTCACATCAATAGATTTTTAGTTAAAATATTGATTTCATGCTAGTGATGTGGTAATGGAAAATAAGGTAACGGAGTGGCACAACTTTTGGCTTTTCTCTGAACACTTCTTTTTATGTGAGAGATAAATGTTATGATTGATCACTTTCACTGGAGAGGAAAAGTTGTTTACTGATATTTAGTCACATTACTGTGTCACGAAATATCACAATTGCCTTACTTGCTTAGCCAATACTATAGGAGACACAAATAGAGAAGAAATGACAGCAGGTATAAGTGGCAAGAAAATGTAAGAAAAGAATAACATGAAGTAGGCTAAAGGTTTGGCAGACATAAAGTCTGACGAAGTTAGCATCACACGCAGTAAAGCTACTTAGTTACAGAAAGACAAAAAAAGACAAATTATTGTTAGTGTCAGTATGTGTAGACAGTTTCCTTGAGATAACGAGTGCTTATATCAGGTAAAAGTAGTCTATTTCTGTCAGGCACAATGTGCGATGGTTCAAAAACAAATTTTTTTTCAACTAGTTGTCTCTAAGAATACCATGCTGGGAGCGCAACATGGCCCAAGCTGTATCTTACAGTCCTGGTCATATTTACGTGGATTCTCAAATTCTTTTTCTATGCTGTTGAACAGTGGTGTCAGAGATGACTCTTCTAGCATTGCAATATGTTTAAATTAACTACAAGCTGTGATGTAATTTTAAACTGGGTCAGATTCCCCGGCCAATGTGAATCCACCTAAACTGAGCATCAAAGTTTTGACTCAACGACGTCAACGTCACACAATGTTTAAAAACAAATCGTCAAAGCCTTTTGTTTATAGCAAGTTCCATGAAATTTCAAAGTGGTAATTTAGTAATAAGTTTGTAGATTAATGAAACCACTTTGTTGGGATTATAACAGTTGTCTAATGCTGTCTCTGTTCGGGACTGACAAGTGGCAGCAGAATGCTGACAGTCCCTGGAAAATCGAATTGGGTCAACAATAATTTGATCTGTTTCGGACAGATCACAAGATCAGGTCGCACAACAGCTGTCCATATTACTACGCCAAACTACTTTATCAAAGCTTGGTTCCTGGCAAATATCCAGTCCACTGCTTTGAATGAAAATGTTTGGAAATCATGAGACAAAAAGAAAGTTTTGAAACTTTAGCATAAACCTTGCCTGTGAAAGGATGATTTTACTCATCAGAAGTTTGTTGGTATTCAATCTACTTATGTCATTTAGTGCATGTTAAATTGTGGTCAGAAAAGTGTCCAAAAAGAATGCTCTCTCACTTATTCATGTGTCCATACAAAGCCAATGTTTTTGCTTTGTGATATCAAAAATGCTCAACTGTATTTACTCTGTTACTTTGTAGAGATTTATTAACTAGGGAACTAATATAATTTACAATTACATAAAAGCTGTGTAACACTCAACAAAATGTCTTGTCCATGCCACAAGTGGCCCCCTCTGTACTGGCATTATATGTGAGCTACAATGTATACATCCTCCATGATAAAACATAGTTCCAACTTATTTTGGTATTTACAAGCTGTCTGCTTAAAATTGAAGCCAATCAAAGTCAGATTAGACACTTACAGAGTTTTTGGAAATAAACTAGACCATCTCTAAATGATAATGACACTAAATTTTTTTGTAATCAATATTTAATCATTGATTATTGCCAGCCAAATGATGTGAAATTTGAGCTGATCAGTTACTGAACTGAAAAGTAATGAAAAAGAATGGATTGCTTTCAAGCACTTTCAAGGGTACTGTTCACTTTCGTGCAGTTCTGCCACAATGCATGACTCGTGTAAGATTATTATAGTAGTCTTCATGAGATATCGCTTAAAACTTTGGTAGGCAAAATATGACACTCTGAAAGATAATTATAATTTTCTCTAGTGGAATGCCCATAGTCAGGATCAAATTTACATTGGTTCATGATTTCTATACCATAACAAAATTACATACATACATTCATACAAACATACATACATATAGGTTTTTCTTCACGGCAGAGGGAATATGTGATTTAACAAGCAAGGGTTTAGCCCGAGCTGTGCAAAACAGTCTGATCCCATCGTGAAAAACAGGCTTATACCATGAGACAAACACTAAAACATGCAAACATTGTAGGATAGGTCTCGTAGACAACAAAAATTATGGGATTTATCGCAGTGAAATACTGGTTTGTACTTGGCTGTCTTGCATCAAATGGTGTATTCATGTTTGCAAAATATGCGTTCCTGTACAAAATAAGAAAGCTTTTCATTTAAGAAATTTAGGAAATTTAATGTATCTTGAAACATCATTAAAGCTGTTGTGAAGGTTTTCATCCTTTTCTAAACATTTCAAACACTTTGAGAACCTACTGCATAAGGGTTTTGTGTCTTTTATTCAAAACTATCTCAAAAAGGCTGTCACATGAAATTAGTTACTTTGAAATTGTTCCTTTGAAATTGTATGAAGTTGCTAGAAGCAGGGCATCTTATTTCATCTTATATATTTTCCTTTTCTTTGCATGTAACTATTCTGTGTCTCCGGGGTTTACTTCTTCAAAAGAAAAGCTTCATAGGAAACATGTTGGGTATCTGTTTGAAAATGAGCAAAACAAGAAAATAAGTGAAAATAGGTCTCAAGAATTTGAAAGTGTGTAAATGATAATAGGTATGCACCTCACAATGAGGAATATGTGATTTATCCAGCTAAAGCTTTTGCAGGACCTGTGATAGCACACAGTTCTGAGTCCAGTGTTGTCAGTAAGCACTCGCCCGCTCGCCCCAGGCAGTTTCCGTCTGGGTGACAAAAATCATACTTTTAGTCGCCCAAGTGGCGGCCAAGGCAGAAAGAGGCATAAATTTATGAATATTTGCTTCACAGAAACCGTTTTGGTCTCGTTTTAAAGGAGAAAAAGAGGCCAATCACAAGATGCTATGTTTAATTTCCTATATCTTGCTTATGTTGCATCCAATCGTTCAATAACTTCAGAAATACATTTCTTTGTTGTAAAATTAGGTCTAAGTTATGGTCCAGCCATCATTTGCTAAATTTATTAAATACTGTACGATCACAGAGTGACTTTGGTGTCTTCCTTACCATGTATATTGCCTTGAGAAGTGACAAACATTGCATTGTATGTAAATATTGTGACAGTCTTGTCTGTAGTTATAAACCCACATAATTTTTGATGACCTGCATCATGGAATAAGACAGAATAAAGTAGATTAATACACCTCGTAGACTAATTGTGACCTGCTCCATCAAAATTGGTTCAAAGTCGGCCTGCCATCATATTCAGTTGTGAAAATGACTTTGTTCTACTGGAATTTGGCTTTAAAATGATGTTTATTTGTTTTGATATCTCCACCCAATCCAAAGATATGACACCTCAAACATTGATTATACGAAACATCGAACTTTGCGAAAGTGGCATTTGAATTTCCCGCCATTACAATGAAATAACTAGGAAAATCAAGAATGGTGCCCAATTTAGATAACTTAAAATCAGTTTTTGGTTTAAATGGTTTTAAATAATCAAACCAATTACTTTAGCTAAATCTTGGTACCAACAGCTAAAAATCATCAAAATGTGACATTTTGACACATTTTATTCATTTCTGGAAAATACAGAAAATACAGATTACCTACTTTGAACTCATTTTGATGGACCAGGTCACAATTATCTAGAGGTAGAACACGACAATAAGGAAGGGATGATTGGAACTGTCATCCAACAGAGGAACATATCACTATAAACATTGGGTTGTCACTGTGACTAGTTCCTGACTACTTTAGGATAATAATGGGTGCTAAATTTAGTAGTGACTTCCTGGAAAATCCTTTTGACTATTGTATCATGATCAAAATTACAACATTGCCTCTGCAGGTGTTAGTCTGAAGGTAGTCAATTTTATCACTATCTCATATAGTTGTGATTACCAGAGTGCATGGCACATCTTGCTTTTCCTATATTTGGATCACCGGGAGGCAAAGTGAACCAACCCTGAAATTCAAAAACGGTGTTGACCTAATTTGTAATGCTCATGGTTCAGAAGCTACTGAAGTCACATATTTTACAATCATAACAACCTGATTGGAATTTCTAAACTAACAAATTTTAGAAATAGATAACCTAACCATCAGATAGAAGACACCGTTTTATGCCCAAAACAATGGAAACATGGAAATGAAAAAATTCAGGGCAGTTCACTTTGCCTCCCGAGGATCCATTTATGACCTTGAGGCCTTGACAACCCTTTAGTAATTTTGACTCAAGGAGTTGTCAGTTTATGCTCCCGTTATTACCATACTAGAGTTGCATTTTGACCACCCTGTGATTTTTAGTTTAGGTAACCCTGCAAGAGCTAGATTCAAACACTGACCCCAGTGTTGGCAACTACCACTGAGTGAATCATAACTATATTGGCATGTGGGTATTATGCTTTCGTAGATATGAAGACATAATAATGAAGTGCACTGAAATTGCCAATCGAGTAACCATTAAAACATGGGCGACCAACTTAATAGTTGGGCGACCAAGTACCTGAACTTACTCGCCCAGTGGGCGACCAAGTACTCAAGAGTTACTGACATCACTGGTTCTGACCCCATGGTGCATAACCAGCTAATACCAGGACTCATGAGATAAATACTCAACAAGCATTTCAGAATGAGTAGACAACAAATAATACGGGATTTATTGGGATGTAATTCTGGGCGTTGCCTAAATTTTATTTTAGAGAAAGTCAAAACCTACTGAAGCCATAGGCGTACCAGAGGGTTTGGGACGATCACCCCCCAAAAGTTTGGGAAACAGTGAGATTCAGGCATACAGGCAAAAAATCCGGGTAGATGATTAAATAAAGTATATTGAAAATTAATGATTTCCATGCAATTTCATGGGAAATGGTATTAAATTTAAATCATTAAAATCTGGCAAATGTCGCTCACCTCCCCCCCCTCCAAAAAAAAACGAAGCGCTCGGTACGCCTATCACTGAAGCAAACAAGAAAATGAGAGATGTATGGGTCAATAACAACTGTCTTGACTTAAACTAGAATCGCAAGCGATGATAATATGACCGCCGGCGCTGCTGGACGCCTTTTGCTGATCAAGTGCAATCAAGTGTGACTGTGTCGATCCATAAAAGATGAATAACAATTTGTGTTTTGAGTGCAGCTTGTTTGGACCTGGCTTAAAAAAGCTCAGTCGTATAAAAATAATAATAAATAGATATATATTCGTTGTTGTCCATGGTGCAGTGGGGCCTCTATTTGACGGGGGGTTTATTCGAGGGGCGTATATTAGGGTGTGGCTGGTGCCCCAAGGTTATCCGATCAAGCTGTACCTTGTTTTGGTACTGTGTTTTGGTCAACAAAACATGTTTGGAAAGTTTAATGGAAATCGGAAGATGCTTACCTTGAGCACAATTCAGTTATAGTTTTAGTGAAATATTTTATATATGCAAACCGCGGTATTGTATAACTTCGCCAATATTAGTCACACAATGATAAAACTTGTATGGTTGAACTTGTCTTAATTAGAGCTTCATTTTGAGTACCAACTTCAATGGTCTACGAAAATTCTACACAGTCTGTCAAATTGGTAATTCAGTGCTTGTTCGAAAAAGAACTTTCATATTTTAGAAAAGCGAAACTTTTCTCACTGATCAGGAAAAATATTAACCACAGGATGCCAAGGACAGTATCTTGCTGGAGCAAATATGTTTTGATGATATTTGGATTTCTTAAGTGCAATTGTATTCGGTGTAAAAGGTTGTATTTTTGAGATCATGCATTTTCATACTACGCTTATATCATCACACATTTTAGAGTTAATGGAGATTGTGTGTCTAATTCAATATCATCTTCTTGCACACCCAAGCATATATATCTATTTATACAAATAATAACAGATGATTTATACAAACACATTTAATTTAGAATTTAAAAATAATAAAGTTGGTACCAAGAAGGTGAGACCTGATCTCATGCATTAAGGTTTCTAGGACAATGTCTTGTCAGATCAAATATATTTGATTTTAATTCTCTAGAGCATTACATGGTTAACTCAGGGAGAGTCAGTGTTCTGAGTCTCCTATCTTATAGTATCATCTGACTGTACAATTGTTGAACAGCAGTTTCAAATATTCTTCATCTCACTGCTGTGTTTTATACTCTTGTCTTAAGTAGACTGCAATTATAAGATGTGTACCAAAAGCCGAAGTTATCGATTAATGTTCCCTTATGATAACCTGGCACACTTTCTCACACACCTTGGTATTAATTCCTTAACTGTGTGAACAGGATCAATAATTAATCTTGTTATCTATATGGCTTGTAAATGAAGTTGTGATGATATATCCGAATTATGACACTTACAGTAGACGTTTTTTTTTTAAATTCTGTGTCTTGTGACGGGCATGGGCAATCAAGGCTATACTTAAAATATGTGTGACTTTAGGCCTACTGAAATACATTTCTTCTTGGCCATTCCTTTTATGGGCTTAAAAGTCAGACTTCTAAAGCTTTCTTCAGAGGCATCATAGAGGAAAACAGCAATGAGTGACAATTCATCTTACGATACATTGGAAATAGCATTCTAACGGTATTACTACCCCATGCGACATATGTTTTTATGAAGTCTTTACTCCTGTTTGACTAAACAATTAAACAACTAAAATCACTAGTGACAACAGTAGCTTACATAACTGTTGTTTAATAATTGTTCTTAGTGTGCCAAAGCCAGCCAGAAAAATGGATATGTGCCGAAAATGATCCCTGTAAAATGTTTAAAATGCGATCTTGTTCATCCACATTTGATACACTACGAGTACTACGTATAGTCCTAAAGTCATGCCAGGTTCTTAAAAAAGAGTTTTTGAAGTCTATTAAGACTGTCTTTTAACTGATATAAGTTACTATGTAAATATCCTGACAAGTGACTGAGACTTGCATATATCTGACAGGAAAGAAAAAAAGTCATCGGAACAAGTAAATAAAAGATTTATAAACTGCATATAATTGTCCAAAACCATTAAAGTTGGTATTCAAATTGAAGGTCTGAGTGAGGCCTGTCCAGCCATGCAAGTGTTAAGGTTCTAAAATGAATATTGACAAAGTTATCCAATACCGCGACTTTTGATCCTAGCAACGAGCGAGGAAACTTCAACTGAATTGTGCTCAAGGTAAACGTTTACCAATTTTCATGAAATTTCTCAGGTACGTCCCTTGGGTCAAAGCACAATACCATGAAAAGGTACAGATGGCTCCTCCAAAATTTTCCATTTTGAGGGGCACCAGCCACACCCTAGCGTATATGTGAACATCCATTGTGCATGCCTGTGTACGGCCATCGTCAAGTGTACGCCCATCTGTAGCTCGTCTGGCATGCCCATCTGTGTGTTCACGCCAATTTGTGTGTACACACCCATCTGTGTACGCACCCATTTGCGTGGGCATGTCCACCTGAATGCCTATCTGTGTGGGCACGCCCACCTGTACACCCATCTATGTGTACGCCCACCTGTAGGCCTATGCCCATCTCTCGAGTGTATGCCCATCTGTGTTGGTACCCTCATCTGTGAGTGCATGCCTTCTTAGTGTGCACGCCCCCCTTTACACCTAGCTGGGAGTACGACCGTCTGTGTGAGTATGCCAATTTGTGTGTGCACAGCCACCTTCGTGTGCACGCCCATTGATATGGCCATCTGTGTGCGCATGCCCATATGTACAGCCATCTGCATGTATACGCCCATATCAGCACGCCCGTCAGTGTGTGTAAGCCCATCTGTGTGTGCACGCCCATCTGTGTGTGCATGCCCATTTGTATGTGCATGGCCATCTGTATGCCCATCCCAGTGTGGATGCCCATGTGTGTGTGGACGCCCATGTGTGTCTGCAGGGCCACCTGTGTGTACACACACATCTGTCAGTGCAGGCCCACCTGTACGCCTAGCTGTGTGGGTATGCCCACCTGTACACTCATCTGTGTGTACGCCCATGTGTATGCCCATCTGTGTGTGTATGCCCATCGGTCAGTGTATGCCCATGGGTGTGTGTACGCCCATGGGTGTGTGTAAACCCATGGGTGTGTGTACTCCCATGGGTGAGTGTACGCCCATGGGTGTGTGTGGACCCAGGGGTGTGTAAAACCATTGGTACAGTATATATACACCTTTTGATATATATATATATGAACACCCTTTGGTATAAACTCGCCCATGTCAGTAAACTGTCATGAAAAGTAAGCCAACCGACCTGCCGCCTGACCTGTAATGTAATGTAGTGCTTTAATGCAGTGCTGTAACGTAGCGCTGTAATGCAGTGCTGTAATGCAGTGCTGTAATATAGTGCTGTAATACAGTGCTGTAATATAGTGCTGTAATACAGTGCTGTAATGCAGTGTTGTAGTGCAGTGCTTTAATGCAGAATACAGAAAGAAGTCCAATAACACGTTGCTGTAATGCAGCACAATGATTCATTGTTGTAATTATGTTGTAAAGTAATGCAGTGAGGCAGTGATGTAATGCAGTACAATAATGCAGTGTAATGCAGTGCTGTAATGCATTGCTGTAATGCAGTGCTGTAATAGAGTGATGCAAAGCATGCAGTAATGCAGTGCAGTTATGCAGTGAAGTTATGCAGTGCAGTTATGCAGTGTTGTAAGCAGTGCTGTGATGTGGTCTGTAATGCAGTGCAGTTATGCAGTGCAAAAAAGCACTGTTGAAATACAGTGCAGTAATGAAGTGTTGTGCTGCAGTGCTGTAATGCATTGCAGTAATGAGGTTCTGTGATGCAGTGCAGTAACACAGAGCTGCAATGCAGACTGCAGTGTTGTAATGCAAGGCAGTGATGCAGTTCAGTTATGTGTCCACGGGGGCATGGCCCCGTGTCCGCGGGGGCATGTCCCCGTGTCTGCGGGGGCATGTCCCCATGTCCGCGGGGCATGTTCCCGGGGGCATAACACTAGAATAGGAACTAATACACACCCATAAAAACTTGCATACTGATGTGTTTTTGGCTCCCAGCTA
Source organism: Platynereis dumerilii (assembly GCA_026936325.1). Lineage (NCBI taxonomy): Eukaryota > Metazoa > Annelida > Polychaeta > Phyllodocida > Nereididae > Platynereis > Platynereis dumerilii. The sequence goes on from JAPTHN010000013.1 coordinate 29,757,984, forward strand.
GGTGTAAAGGGGGGCGTGCACACTAAGAAGGCATGCACTCACAGATGAGGGTACCAACACAGATGGGCATACACTCGAGAGATGGGCATAGGCCTACAGGTGGGCGTACACATAGATGGGTGTACAGGTGGGCGTGCCCACACAGATAGGCATTCAGGTGGACATGCCCACGCAAATGGGTGCGTACACAGATGGGTGTGTACACACAAATTGGCGTGAACACACAGATGGGCATGCCAGACGAGCTACAGCCATGGGGACATACCCCCGGGGGCATGTCCCCATGTCCCCGGGGGTATGTCCCAATGGCCCCGGAGGTATGGCGTGCTGTGGGGGTATGTCCCCATGGCCCCGGGGGCATGTCCCCATGTCCCCGGGGGCATGTCCCCATGTCCGCGGGGGCATGTCCCCATGTCCGCGGGGGCATGTCCCCCTGTCCGCGGGGGCATGTCCCCATGTCCGCGGGGGCATGTCCCCATGTCCCAGGGGCCATGTCCCCATGTCCCCGGGGGCATGTCCCCATGTCCCCGGGGCCACGTCCCCATGTCCCCGGGGGCATGTCTCCATGTCCCCGGGGCATGTCCCCATGTCCCCGGGGGCATGTCCCCATGTCCCCGGGGGCATGTCCCCATGTCCCCATGTCCGGGGGGGCATGTCCCCATGTCCGCGGGGGTATGTCCCCATGTCCGCAGGGGGTTTAGTAGATATTAAATGGTTGCCCCCTTATTCTTAGTAATAATGGTCGCCCACTCTTTAGTATATATTAAATGGTCGCCCCCTTATCCTATCTATCTATCTATCTATCTATCTATCTATCTATGTATATCTATCAGCATTGCTTAGTAGATATTAAATGGTTGCCCCCTTGGTTCATACATTCTTAGTAATAATGGTCGCCCCCACCTTAGTAGATATTAAATGGTCGCCCCTTATCCTATCTATCTATCTATGTATCTATCTATCTATATCTATCATCATTGCTTAGTAGATATTAAATGGTTGCCCCCTTGGTTCATTCATGCATGTACTTTTGTTATCTTAGCACCTTAGTAGATATTAAATGGTTGCCCCCTTATTCTTAGGAGATATTAAATGGTCGCCCCCTTATCCTTAGTAGATACCTTATCTATCTATCTATCTATCTATCTATCTATCTTCATCATTGATTGCCATCATTGATTGCCATCATTGATTGCCATCATTGACTGCCATCATTGACTGCCATCATTGACTGCCATCATTGACTGCCATCATTGACTGCCATCATTGACTGCCATCATTGATTACCTTTGTCTACGACTCCGCCACATAAATCCTCCGACACCCTCCGACACATGAAATCCCGCCATGTGACCGCATAAAAACAGAGATCAGCCTAAAGGCGATCAATAAGAGTTTGGCTGCTTTTGAGACATCCCCCAGCAGTCAAGCGGTCCAAGCAGGTCTAATCTGGCACAGTGCCAAAAATCACGAAAACAACATTCAGATAGCCAAAATAACAATAAGGTGGGGTGTTTCACTGAAAAATCATGAATCTCAGAAAGGTATGAAAGACCCCTTGGATCATTCTGGTTTTCAGGGGTTGAGTAAAGAATGTAAAGTTATGTTTATATAGCAACTTTCATGATTGTACATTGAGTGTAACTTGTTCTATCCATCCCCAAAAATGTGAGTTAAATGGTACAATACGGGGGTAAAAGCAAAATGACCGCGCCAGCGCTGGCGGCGGTCATAATTAACTGCCTAATAGGACATGTAGAGACACATGAATTGCATGTATAAAAAATATGATGCAACGTGCTTGTAGTTTTTGCTGTCTGTCATATTGCCATAGTGTGATGTTTTGCCAAGTAATGGCTATCATTGGCTGAATGAATGTTTAACCCACACCAAACTTGATTCGCTCATCTGCCAAGGTAGTGTTGCCACTTGCTTATAAAGACAGGCTTTTTTAGCAGTTCTTTTTCGGAATTCGCCGGCCCGATTAAATGACCTTTTTTTTTTTTAAACCCTTTTTCAACAATTCCCTCTATGCCTTATGGTCAAGAATGCTTGTCTATTGGCTTTTAGGGCACAGGTTCAAATCTCACTCCGGGAACTCACTTTAGTCCGAGCCCATGGGACATTAAATGGAGGCGGGTTGTATCCAATATTCTATGCTGCATGGGGCAACTGAAAGACCCTGGACTTCCCTGAATTAATAAGTATGTTCCAGACTCCCAGTCTACTCATCTCATCATCATAGTTTACGGCGGTCGCCAAAAATGACAGTGCAGCTCCCTCCACAAAAATAGTGGTTGAGCTGCGCCGGCTGATCCGGGATACACCAGCACAACACAAGTGAAGTCTTAATCTTCATCTCAATGCTCGGGTCCCCTTAGCTCCCCCCTCCTCCAATGGAATTCACGACATGTGATGTTATGCTGTTACAAAACAAAAGAAAGCATTTTCTGCATACCCTTGTATGTGCCTTTGTAAAGAACAAAGTTCAGTAGCTGCTTCTTTTCTTTCTTTTTTCTGAAGAATAATGCCTTGTGCCGCCTTGATTTCTTTTTGGGTTTAGGGTTGAGGACATGCCAAGATTTCTTAAAGAGAATCAGGGATATCGATTTCATGAAAAACATCTTAGGGTTTTAATGAGAAAAATTTGAGAAGTTTAAAACCCAAAAAGAGGGAAATTATTATTCTTGTCACATAGACAGAATTCATTAGAAAAACTCCTTATTGGATTTCGGAAACATTAAATTGAGAAAATGGGGATTAAACTCCTCGATTTTTCTCCAATAAATATATTTCAAATTTGGTAGGGCCCTGCATTTCATGACCTAAATGAAAATAAGCATGGCTTGATTACGTCATCAAAAACAGTTCGTTTTTTCTTTAGACTAAACAGTATTTCCACATCAAGGAGAGATATTAAGGCGGTGTAAAGGACATCATGCAAGGAAAATTAAAAGACATCTTTTACGACATTTAAAGACAAACTTGATGGAGACCTTGGTGAATTTCCCTTTAAGCACCGAAGCACCGAAGCACCTGAACATGAATATGATTATTTCCTGTTCATTTCCTTACAGCATTTATTTGACATTTTTGATGGATTATTGACCGTTGACCTTTGCAGTTGCTGGTAAACAACCTAAATAAGACAGGGCTAAAATCACAGGTTAAGTAAGGTTAAGGTCAGAAAAAGTTCCTGAGCAGGATCATGACCCAAAGGTCACAAAGGTCAATTTGGGTTTTCTTGTTTCACTAATTTCAGTTTGAGGGAAGAATAAACAAACATTCCTGTATATCGTCCGCCCTACAGATAATTTTTAACATTGTGGAAGTCTAGTTGGATAACATTTGATAATCGTATCATAATCTCATTCTGGATAAAATATATTGCAACGATCAGTCTGTTATAAAAAAGCAATTTTGAGGACAAAGTCTGACACAAAAAAGAGTCTGAGCATAAATCCATAGAAGGAAAATATTATAATAATTCTAAGCATGAACTGATCATCGCATCTTCTTATAATGAATCCCTTGGTCTTGTGCTTAGTTCATTTAGGCGTATTAGTGCAGATTAACTGAATTTTGACATATCCCTGCATCTGTATCATAGACTAATTGGACTATGTATATAAATACCCACAGTAATGGTATATATTTTTATTCACATTTTGCTTGGCCTTCAAAATGACAGTTGACCATTGAGATGAAAAAAAAAAATAGGTAAACAGTATTGTCACAAACATGTTTGCTGTGTATATCATTAATCAAAACTGTGTCACACAGCATATATTATTGAACTTCTGACCTTTCAGTAGGATGCCATTGTCACGATTGTGCAGTTTCAATGACAAATTGGCAATTCAGTCAACAATGGTTATTGATTGCATTGTTTCAGTTTGCATTGTTTCACTTTTGCATTGTTTCACTTTCGAAGGGAACCCAATAAATTGCTTAACTATTGCATAGTTATGTGATTGACATATAGAAGTAACAATGGAAAATTCTGTATGGAAATGGAAATAAGAGGCAGCTATAACAATATACATTGTTCGGAAAGGTATTGTTTCTGTGCAAAATACCTTCTTCTCTGTTGAATAAAGTTTCCAGAGGATGGTGAAGCCAGCAAGGAGCTTATGTTGCTGAGTCACCACGGCCGAGGCACCACCTCTGAACCACAGTTATTGACTCGGCACTGTCGAGTCCTGAAATTCTGAGAAATTGTCTCTTGTATATGGTAGTTGATAATATCTTTACCAGCTTAACTGTTGGGGGAAAAATTATCCAACAAAAAGTTTGTTTAAACAACAAAGCGGCAAAAATGAAAAGTTATGTCCATATGACGTAGGCCAAGGCGACTCATCCACAGTGAGAATCAAACAAGGGAACCAGAAAATGAAAGCCCAGAGCAGACAATTTTGTTGAGGACATTACTCTTTAAAGCAAAATGTCCTGAGATGTCAACTTTCTTTGTTTTTTTAAGAGACTAGCGTAGCATTAGCATTTAACATATTGTGCTTCCATTGTTGCTTTGTTTGAACCACAGTATCCCATTACTTTGAGTAAGCTGATGGATTGCTTCATCCGCATGGAATCCTGGAATCCTGAGACACAGCAGTTGTCGTTGCTTAAGGGAACTTCTGATCTTTGCTGGATTTCTTCAGCATTAGTTCCTCTGAACTGGCTTATTTGTTATTCTTTAGAATCTTACTCACAAATTAAGCAGTACTTGTGTGAACAGTGCCAGAGTGATTTAGAAATGATACATTTTAAGAAATACTCCTCCTCCTGACCTCCTCCTCCTCTTCCTCCTCCTTCTCCTCCTCCTCCTCTTCCTCCTCCTCCTCCTCTTCCTCCCCTTCTCGCCATCTTTCTCCTCTTCTCCCCTTCCTCCGTCTTCCTCCCCTTCTTCCCCTCCCTCCTCTTATTCCCATTTCTCTTCTTCCTCCCCATCGCCATTGCTCTTCCTCCTCCTTCTCCCCTTCCCCTCCCCTTCTTCCCTTACCCTCCCCTTCCCCTCCCCTTCCCTCCCCTTCCTCACTCTCCCCTCCCCTTCCTCACTCTCCACTCCCCTTCCTCCCAATTCTCTTCTTCCTCCTTGTCCTCCTCCTCTCTCCTCCTCCTCCCTCTCCTCCTCCTCTCTGTCCTCCTCCCTCTCCTCCTCCCTCTCCTCCTCCCTCTCCTCCTCCCTCTCCTGCTCCCTCTCCTCCTCCCTCTCCTCCTCCCTCTCCTCCTCCCGCTCCTCCTCCTCCCTCCCTCTCCTCCTCCTACCTCTCCCACTCCTCCTCCCTGACTTCTTCTTTCCTCTTTTCCTTCCTCCTTTTCCTCATCATCCTCCTTGTCTTCTTTCTCCTCATCCTCCACTTCAATGATTCTTGTATCTTTTCGTCCCTTTTACTCGTCTACTCTGGAGAATGTGCGCAGATTTCTCATGCTGATATGATCTCAATTAAAATGTTATCTTACTGGGAAAAAGATGACACTTAAGTTCTTTTTCAAGCTTCTCTTGAGACAACGATTATTCTTGTCACACTGGCCAAATTCATTAAATCATTCTGCATGTTTATTTTGAACTCTACGAAATCCAGAATGTGAGACTGCATTTAGCATGATTCCTGGTTAGTTGAAACACGTTTCGGATTCAATATATGCATCTCAAAGTGTGGTAGTGTTAGGTTGCTTATTTTATTTGTTTTGCTTACTCATTTTACCAAGATTTACTAAAATGTCATATTGAGAAGGGATACAACCATTAATTCTGAAAAGTAACTTTAACTTTCTTGCCATGACTTCTATCAAGCTATCATCAGTCCGCCCGACAAATCTAGAAATGTCTGTTCCCATGTTGCACCACAGTCTGGGTCATTAGTTAGAGTAGTCTTCCATTTTGTGTTTGTATATACACTGATATGTCCGCTTGGTTTGCTGGGAATGTCTCCCTTTCACTAGTTTAGAACAAGGGAGACATTGTTTCATTTTAACTGAAAGTCAAGATATGATAGTTATTATTTGAGCACAGAGATTGTTGTTTGTTTATCAGAGCAAAGAATTGGCTTGTATTTATATATATATATTTATATATTCTGCATCAATATTTCAAGGTCAATCATGTAGCAGGAGATCAGTCACATGAAAAGCCAATAAATAACGATATTTTTGTGTCTTAACAGTGTTATTGATGTGTGGAGAGTGATATTGGTGTGCCCCTATCCTCTTAGCACTTAATTGCCTATTACGTAAGGGAAGACCTGGGTAGGAGGAAATCTAACTTCTTGAAATGTCTATCAATCATTTTATAAATATGCTCATTGTAAATAATGGGGAAAATTAGGTATATTTCACATACAAAAATTAAGTATCTTTAGAAAAACCACCTCACCTCCAATATCTATATAATATATGCATTCTCTTGTAGCAATTTAGTTTTGAAATATAGATGCGCTTCAGTGAATTGCTGCAAAATTGGTGGAAATATACTTATCTATGGGTGATATTTTATGGAATAAAAATGATAGCACAAAAGCTTTGAAGAGAGGGCATTGAAGGTTGTGCGCTACACAGGTTTGATATATATCAGCCTGGTTTGTGCTTTGCTGAAAACTTCTCTTAATCACAGTAACATTGATGGAAATGTTCTTGTGAAGTCAAATTTCTGTACTTCCCGTTTTACACACACTGTGTTTTTCTATGACACATTTACAAATCCTTTCAATGTAAAAGACAGAGATATTAATATGACATCAATTATATACTCAACAAGCCAAATTTCAATGTAGTAACTCGTCAATCCCTGGCCGTTAAAATTCAGTAGTATCACAGCCGATGAATTACAAGTGCTCACTGAACTGCTCTGACATGATCCTTGTGAGGTCATAACCCTGTCCATACCATGTTATTATCTATGACTCAGGAGCAATTTGTGAAGTCATATCCATCACATTCAATGCCTACTGGGGCCCCAGTTCAATATCCCCCGGGGCATTTTTGGTCATTTTTTGTAGAATTTTGGTGGAGTTCAGTTCAATATCCAGTTCAATATCACTGGCATGCCAATTTTTAATGTATACAGTTTTGCCAGATCAAAGGGATTAGTGGGGCCAGATCTGCATAAATTATCTTTGATCTCGAATTAATTAAGGTTAATCGTTGTGCCATATGGATCGGAAAGCCCTGCGGGCATGTCATTGTTGACTTTGATCGTCATGCCCTGTGGGCATGTAACATGTCGTAACTACCTGCCCTCCGGCTGCTCCACTTATTGATCTCTCAGTTCTTTTTAGAATTATGCATATTACAGTAACTCCTATATAACTTAATGGTGGGTTCATGAATATTCTAGTAGCTCTATTCCTCTCTTCCAATCCGCTGTCTCCGCGTTGCTCCCTCCAGCGTATATAAGATCTCACCCTGCTCTCTTCCCACTTATTCATTCTTCTGATTCTCAAGAATTGCATCGACTCTCTTCTCCTCTACCAAAATGTCTCTTTCCGGCGAAACTCCTGTCGTCAAGGCCGTCACCCACACTCTGAGTGAGAAGACAAAGGTCGTGGGTCACCCTGGTGACAAGTGGAAATCAAGCTATGTCACTTTCAGCAGGGTTGCTCAGAACAGACATGGATGGAGGAATGTGCATATATCCAAGAGGTCTTTCGAGAAACTCTGCGAAAACTTGAACGCTTTCAGTGAGGCTTTGGCTAATAAGACTCTAAACCATCTGATGCTCACAAAGAAGCAGCACGTCCTCACCACTTCTTTCAAACCCGAAGGTAAAGATGCTCTAATGTACGTCAGCATTATACACCCTGTCGATGAGGCCGAAATCATCACCATCGAAGGACGCGATGAACCACTCCAAGACCATAAACATTACCATCGAAGAGTTCGAGAAGTTTGTCTCTCTACACCGGGAAATCATGGACGTTGTTCAGAGTAAAACCTCCACACCCGAAAGCGAAGACAGTCTCACGTTAGATTGCTTCAGATGGACCTGCAAGGACACTGGCGATCGTTCGCCCTGGGTCTTCACCACTCGCGAGGAATGCAGCAGGAACGCCGACTTTCACTATTGCCAAATGAATAGAGAACACTTCCAGGGACAGCCTATGGAATACGACTACGAGAGTCATTACGAATTCCACCCCGTGGTGGTGCGTCGTCCCAACAAGCTGGAAGTTATCCAACACGTCGCTTATTGCATGGCCGTGAAAGACTTGGCTCGCGACGGCGTCGACATGACCAAGCCTCCCCCAGAAGTTGCCGTTGTCGAGGTATTGTTTCACCTCGATCGCCCCACTTTGAAGGTGATGGCCAGGAAAGTGTTGACCAAACTCTCTTACAAAAATTTGTATCTGACCGGGGAGCTCGTCGACATATTCGACTACACCGGTGGATTGGAGAAAGTCCATCATTGGCTCGTAAAGCATATTCAGTCTTGCGATGGTAAATTCTACACTCGCCTGATCGATCACTGTTACGATGCCGTATTGTCTGATATGGGCAAAGAATGAAATGTCTGCTTATGAAGTTGCTGTATTTTTCTGTTTTAAATGTCTTTAATCGCTATTACTTAAAATAAAGTGTCAAGTTTTTAAACCTAAATATCTCTGCCTTTGTTATTCGTTTTTCTTGCTAGTGTCTAAAAGTAATTACGATAAGAAGAACAAAATCATCTTTTTCTTAAAAAGTCGACTCATTTTATTTCCCCTCGTTCAATTACTGGCTTAATTGACAACGGCAAATGTTAAATACATCAACAACAACAATAACAATAACGATTACAACAATGACGGTAAAATTGACAAGTAATAACCGTCCTCTAGAAATTGATATATACACTTTTTAATAATCGGAAATATGATAAATTTAAATGTCAAGTAGTCTGAAAAATTTCCATGCATTCTGTTGAGAAAGAGAAAGAAAGCGACAATATTTTAGAACATATATATGTGTGTTCCTATTCTACCAAGTAAAATAAAAAGTTGCTTGAAATATTAAATGAGAAATACGACTAACTCTAAGGGTGACTTAGGACGACTTCTGTTCGACATTGGTCCGAGGAATTGGGAGGCGGGTGAGGAAGGTAGGCGCGGTTTACCGTATACGAAGGTTGATTAGTAGCCGTACGGAAGCGTGTCGTATGTTCCGCTGATCAGAGCTCTCTTGCTATAAGTCACACGCACCTTCTTCAACTCTTCCCTACTGAACAGCACAAACCGTTTCTTACACCTGCGAATCTTGTCGAATCGAGTCACTATGTGTCTGTCGCAACCCGACGGTGTCGGGTAGGAGTCGGGGTCCGCGAAATAGAGAACCAACTCTTTCAGCTTGTCGAAGCTGAGCCTCTGCGCGTTCTCGTAGTTCTGAGTGACCCCCTTCAACTTCACAACTTTCTCCCCCTTGTTCGTCTTGTAAGCGTAAGACTTGGGTCCGCTGCTCACGAAACTCTCTATATGTTCCCCCTCTTTCAGCTCATTCGTCCAATCCCCCAGGTGCGCGCCTATTTTCGGTTTGTATTGTTCAGAGTCATTCTCGTCGTACTCGAAGATAACCGAATCAGTATCAAAGTACAGAACTCGCTCTCCGAGGCCTCTAAGAGTTTCGTACAGTCGCCTCCTCGCGTTGGAGGTGGTGAAGGCGGCTATAAAAACATTCACGTGGGACATTTCGGGTACAAAGCCCGAGGCGTACTCGTATTGCAAGAAACACCTGTCCTCCGAGAGCACGTTGGCTTCCTTCAAAATCTTCGAAGGATCAGTCGTGATCTTGAACAGTTCGGGGGCGTCCGTCACCAGCTGGTGAATAGCGTGACTTCGGGACTCGCCGTATTTTCCCCAAAAGCTATTGAGCAAAAGTTTGTTTGTCGCCCTTTTCCCCGAATTGTACTCTATATTCTCCGCTTCCAACACTACGCCCTCGACGTCTTCGTATTGCTTAATGTATGCCGCTTTCTCCTCCGGAGTCATACAGGCTTTCGGCCACCCCGAAGCCTCCTGCTTGCCCTTCAGGAAAGCGTTCACGTACTCCGTAAACAACCCTGAGCCCTCCACAGCTCTGTCATACTTGGAGCGTTTCTCAAAGTGATAGACCTCGTGAACCTTGACCACCTCGTACCCCACTGCCAGGGCATCTTCCAGATCGATAGTCGTCCATGTCCCTATCAGCTCCCTCTTCTCGGGCGCGCAAGCGCACCTCTTTTTGTTGAGGGAGTGGGCGCAGGTTCGACACAGGGGGAACAGTAATTTCCCGTTGCTGCGAACCGGTAGGCAGGGGTGGTAAAGGCCGCGGGGAGGCCTTACCCTGCATTGCACTATTCCGAAGTAGGGGGAAATGTCTGTCGAGTCGGGAGCCACTATCACCTGCGGTATACCCAAAGGGAATACGTCATTTTTCAGCACCATCGGATAGAGCGAGCAAATGTCGACGTAACCTATCTTCAGGGAGCCTCTGGATTCCCTGTAGAGCTTGACGGCATTAGTGCGACCCCCGTAGAAGGCATCACGCGGGTCTAACCTTTGCTGCAAGTCCAGCTCTTCGGCCAACCGCAGGATGTCCGGCTCCCGCAGGAGGAGAGCCTTGAATTCGCATTCCCAAATAACTCTGACCTCCATCTTCAACTCTTTCCTGAGGTATCTCAGCCGGCTAGTCGTTCTAATGTACAGAGTCTCCAGAGTTTCCCCCGTGTGCGGGTGAGTGAGAGGATCCGACGTCGCCTCCCGCGGGTAGCACTTCCTGCAGCCGTGGAATATGCACCCCATGTACTCCCACGCCGTCTCCCGCCCCGTAAGCTCGTCCCGGTGGTACCCATCCAGTTTCAACCAAGTCCCCTCCTCGGAGGACTTGTTTCGGACTCGATGTTCTCCGCCGTTACGAGCGTGTCTAATAGTCACTCCCAGGCGTCTCGCCTCGTACTCCAGCCATATTATAGAGTCGCGGCTGTGGTTGTCTTGACCCGAGAAACCCGTGGCAGGCATGCGAGCGAACGGAGTGCTTTTGAAAGCGCGCTCCTTCACCCGCACGTCTTCCTCATTTACCCGCGTCCCCGTTCCGTCGTATAACATACTGATGCCGTTTCTATTGTACTCTGTCAGCTTGCGTCCGTCCTCCGTCTCCACCTCAAACTCCTCCGTCAGGAACAGCCTCTAAATAGCCCACACTGGTGCTGATGGGGCGTAAAACACAAACTCACTCACTCACTCCGTCAGGAACAAGTACCTGAAAGTGGCCATACACACGCTGGCGAGGGTGTTGTACTGGAAAGGGTCTATCCCCTCCGTCACAGTCCTAGTCCCCGTCCCTCCCCTGATGGGTACCTCTACAGTCTTAGACGTTATGCCCAATAGCCAAGCCCGGAATGCGTTGCAGCTTTCCTGGAGGATGTTCACGTCATCCTTGCAGTACTGCATGATTTCCTTCCTGAAATTGAACACCGCGTCCCTCTGACCGGCGTACCAGTCCAGGAACTCCTCGCGGGCCTTGGGCTTCATACAATCCGGACGGTAGTGATCCTGGTGAGGCATCGGACCCACGTAGTCCCAGTTCTTCTTCTGGTTGAAGAACACGGGGAATGTACCCTTACGGATACCCGTCAGTCCGAAGACCCTGGGCATTCGCGACAGCGGCATGGTGAGGAAGTTCAACGAGTCAATCACTCTGAATTTCCCCGTGTCAACAGCCATGACTTTGCTACCCCTGAATATGGCGCTCGGATTCCGCGTCAGATTGTTGAGGATATACAACATCAGGAAGTAGCAATCGTAGGCCTGACCATTGTGGAAAATCAGAGTGTACCCTTCAAAGGGTCTGTCGAAGAAGAACTGGCAGAATTGATAGGCCACGTCTTCGCCGAACATGTCCACGCCGCGTCTACCGCAGCCGTCCCTCGCCATGCACACTTTTCGCAGCTTATCTCCTCTCCGATGCCTCCCCAGGGAGCCCCGGCAGCCCTCGCACGGGTTCCCGCAAGAAGCGCAGCGAGGGTTCTCGCGATAGCTCGCGCCCTCGCAGCGTTCGCATTGCCAGTGCGCCACCAACACATTCGGTTCGTGAAATTCGCCCAAGGGGTCAGTTTCAAAATCGGCGTACATGTATTTCGCCGAGATGCGCTTAGGACGCTGCTGGCGTATGTAACAGTAGTGCACTCCCGTCACCTCCTGCTTACACACCCTACAAGTCCTGTACCCGCACCTGTGCTCTTCGCTCGGGTAGTAGAATAGACCGCATTCTCCACAGCGGTGAGAACTGCCGCATGTACCATTGGCTATGTGGCCGTCAAAGCAGGCCTTTGAATTTATGTACCTGTTGCACGTCTGACAAGTGCTCTTCTCCTCCTCTATCACCCTACATCCGCCTTCCCCGCAAGATTGGCATACTTGCCAGCAAGAGTGCTTACCCTTCCTGGAATAGCACTCCTTGCACTTGTGGCAGAAGGTGGCCCCCTTGAACATCTTTGACAGGTTCACGATTGCGTGAAAGTGCCCCGGTGCCGGACTCTTACCCGCGGGTTTGGCGAAAAAGAGGAAGACTGTTCTCTGTCTCTCGTCGCCACCCATGTATACCGGTTTGAAATCCGTCCCCGACTGGAACACCACAACCTGAGCATTCGACGCCCTCTCGAAAGCAAGCCTCAATGTCCCTAAAGGACGGCGTATAATCCAGGGGAAAGCCCGCCGCTTCCTGAAGTTCACTTTGTAAACTATTTCCCTGACTAGCCCTCCGGCAAAGTTTCTCTCTCGCGCATTCACCACTAGATTCTTGTAGAAATCTACCTCGTAGCTTCCCCCGCTGAAAAGCATGCGTCTATCGTACTCGTCGCCTACCGCGGCCCCGTCGCCAATGTTCCCCGGCGACTCTGGCGCAGGCCAGTACACTCCGTTCTCCTCCCCCTCCAACACCCCCGACTCATCGGATTCGTCGTCGGAGACCCCCTCGCCCTCGCAATTAGCTTCGTAAATTAATTTCATTAGATTCACCAACTCCTCATCACCAGAATACACATCGTCGTCGTAATAATTACTCCCCCAGAGCTCGCTCACCTTGCCAGCCGTCAGTGCTGTTAGAACCCTTTTCTGCTCTCTGCAATCAAGAAGAATGAGGAACGTTATTTTAATATCATAAGAGGCGCGACAGTAAGAACTACGAACCGTTACCCAACGTCGGATTCTCGTAGTTTACACATTTCTTCACCGTTACCTCTCATGCTTTTTCCCCCCCTACCGCTCCGCTACCTCCAACCCTTACCTAAGACTAAGTTTGGTAATAGCCGCACCTAATTCGCTTGGTAGCTTGTTCCTCCCGGAAGGCTGGTTCTGCGTCGTCGTTTTAGCGCGCCCGGCTAACTGCGAAGTTCCGGGGGCATTCCCGTCGCTCTGACCACCCTGAGGTTTGCTCGTCGAGTGCGAGGAAGCCGAAGACGATGAGGATGTCTTTGAGGAAGACTTCTTTTTCAGTCCGAGTCCTTTACGTTGTTTGGAAGACTTGTCGCTCGAATTGGCTTCGGACGGACATCTGGAGGAGCTGGAAAAGAAAAGAAAATTTAGAAACGCGTCTAAGCATAGCCCCCCTGCGTCTAAGCATAGCTGTCGCAAGTCTTTTATCCCGGCTCAATTGATTCCCTTCATCTCGGACAGGCTCTTACCTTTTCGAGCGGTCCCCGGCGGTGTCTTTTCTCCCGACCTCCTCCGGCCTCGATTGCAAACTCTTCGGACTCCTCTCCCTCGGCGAACTCTTCTCCCTCACCGAGCTCGGTGCCCTCGTGGAGCTCTGCGCCTTTTCCGACCTGAAATGTAATGCGGTTAATTAGCCGGTTATCGATCTAAATAGACTCTTACAATCTTAATTATATTAACTGACGTCCCGCTTACCTCTGTTTCCCTTCGGCGCCCTTCGACGACGTCCCTTTTCGTAATTCCGTAGAGATCACGGGCTCTCCGCCTTTAGACTTTTTCGCGGGGCTGGACGGTAGACCGCCTGCAACGGGAATGGGAATTACGCTCCCCTCTCGCTCCGCTTGATGACATCTGAAAGAAGTAAGTATAAAAGTTTTAAGACTGGCGCCGACGGCTGGTGCAAAAATGAAATAGCACTCTCTTCTAGCTAGAGAGAATAAGTTTAATTACCTCTCCAGTTCATCCAACTGGTCTAGACAGTCGCGTATGGTACCCGAGAAGGGGAAGAGTTCGTCCTCGGGAATTTCATCGACGTCCATTACGGTGCTCTCGCTCGCCTGACTCCAATGCGGAGCCGTCTCGGAGTGAATATCCGCCTCAGAAGTCTGAGAGGGTTGCGTGGGCTGCGAGCTCGGAGAGATGAGCGAGCTTTGCTTACTCCGTCCCGGTTGGTTGAGCGCGTCCCCGCCTTCGCCTCCGGGCCCCCGGCACTCGTTCCGGCTAGGCGAGACGACTGAGGCGGCTGAGGCGACTGAGGTCACTGAGACGACTGAGGCTGTCGAGGCATCCGCGTTGACGGGGGTGCTGGTGAACGCCGGCGACGGGACCCGGCTAAGGACCGGGGGCGACGAAAGAAGGTGTCTCCAGCGGCAGGCTCCAACTTATCCTCGTCCTAACGGGCTCCTGGCGAGGAAGGTGCGGTGTGTCTTTAAAAGACGTTCTCCTCCCCTTCGAAGAACGTCTAGGAGAATGGACTTTTTTCTCTGGCTCCCCGTCCGCGTCCAACCTGGCGAGAATAAGACAAAGAAAATATTATAAAAAACAGTCGCGAAATCGGAATGATGAAATTCCGTATAGTTGATAATATTCTCACCTCAGAATAACTTGCGCCGCAGCCTCTAAATTCTCGGTCAAGCTCGCGTAATCTTTCTCGATCCCTTCCTCCTCCTCCTCCTCCAGCATACTCTCGTCGAATCCGGCTTTACAAAACTTGCGAACCTCGTCAATCTTTCTGCTGAGGCGACGCAGACGCTCCCTCAAACCCTGCAAAAGGAGAAAAATTACGTTATCTAACTTTCTCTCCGCCACCTTTGGTCTTCCTTTAGTCTACAGCAAACTTAATAAAAGTTAGACTTACCCTAGTGAATCTCTTCTTTCTCTTCTGCCAAGCAGCGGATTCTTCATAGTCTTCGTCCGCCCCTCTATCCTCCCGTCTTCTGCGCATCTTGTCCGTTTTGGTGGCGGAAGGTCTCAGGACGGGTGAAGAACTCCTCTCGCCGAGGGGCGACGTCTTCGTCGCCTCCGGTCCGGTTCTCTGTCGCGCCCGGGAAGGCCCCCTCAGTAGCGGTACGCTGGGAATTGGACCTTGAATCGCCGGCGTCTGTGCGACTTTCTTCATTCCTCCGGCATCCCCGGACGCGGGCGGCTGAGAAATAGGTACCGCGACGTTGCCTCCCTGGACTTCCTCCTCATCCTTCCCCGTTCTCGGCACTGTTAGGGCGCTGCTAAAAGGAAAGACGGAAACAAGAGAAAAAGAGCGCGTGAGAAACTAGACTAACTGCGGTTTACTACATTAAGGGCAGGAGAACCCGTCACCCCTCGACCGCCAGACCATGTCGGAATCCGGAGACTCGAACCCTTTCCATTTCGAATGCCCGGCCGCGGCTATGCTCGTGGGTCCGTGCATGTCGGGCAAGACCGTTCTGACCATGAAGATACTTCGTAACGCCGCGTCGATGTACGCGATTCCTCCGCGGAAAATCGTCTACGCGTACGGCGTTTATCAGAAGGTCTTTGCGAGCCTGGAAAACGAACTCCCCAACCTGACCCTTCACGAGGGCCTTCCCGATAAGGAACTGGTGGAGAGCATAGGATCGGAGGACGACGACCACCACTAGCTCCTGGTCTTGGATGACCTCCTGGACGAGATATGCAAATCGGCCGAGATGTGCGCGCTTTTCACCAGAGAGGTGCACCACAGGAGAATATCCGTCATCATGATCTCGCAGAACGTTTACCACCAGTCGCGGTATTCTCGCACTATCAGCCTAAACAGCAGCTATCTGATTCTGATGAAGACTTGTCGCGACCTCCAGCAGATACACCACCTCTTGCGTCAAATGTTTCCATCCACGCCGAAACGGCTTTTGGAGGCCTACGAGGACGCCACGAAACCGGCGCGCGGCTACCTGGTTGTGAACAACCTCACGGCTTCGGGGGACGACGACATATGACTGTGTACCGGAATACTTCCGGGCGAACAATTGATCTTGTACACGAAGAAATGAAAGAGCGAGGAGGTCACCGCGGTGATTAGACGCGGTGCCCTCGAGGAGAGCGGACGTGTTTTCTCAGCTGTTTCGTCGAGATGAACGCGCGGGTGAAGAAATGTTACCCGCTTGTCAAACTTATCGTGCTGACTTCCGCAGTCTCTCAAACCCTGGTTCGCAAGCTATTAGGCGAGGTGAGCGGCGATCAAGCGCTGGGGATAATCGAGTTGATTCTCAACGTGCTTAGAGGACATCTAGAGATATCCGCGCGTACTCGGAGGGAGCTGAGCGCGAGTAGAAAGATTCTGCGCAGACTCTCACGCGTCAGAACTCGCGACGTCGCCCTAGACGTCGTCTACGCCCACTACAAGACTGTGGCCAGTTTCCTCACGCTGTGTCTGCCCCACATCAAACGCGTCGCGAACGAGGGAGGCGGCGGGGGCTACGAAAGCGGATCGATATCCGACTCTGATTCTGACGAGTCACGGAGTCCGCCGTCCTCCCACTCCGCGAAGACCTCGAAGACCTCAAAGAAAGAGCGGGACTCCCCTCCGTCTTCTCCCTATTGGAGCGACTCGGAATGCGACTCGACTTCTTCGGCATCTTCTTCTTCGGGATCTTCCTCGTCTAGTTCTTCTGCTTCTTCGACTCCTTCCTCGGCGTATTCTTCGTCTTCCGACTCCGAGAGCGTAGTCGAGGAAACGAACCGTCAGCCCGAGAATGACGGCGGTCATGAAGTTTAACCGCAAGGTCTACGTTGTACCCGAAGAGAAATATCACGCCATGAGTAGAGATGCAAAGTCGCGGGAGGAAGTTGGCGGCGGAGCCCGCCAACTTCCTCCCGCCCAGGCTTCTACGTCGTCAGTGGGACAGGAAGAGATGGCCGGAGAAGGCGAAGGCGACCGGGCTGCGGAAACCCATTCTCCTGAAAGCGGTGGAGTTATTCGTGCGGCGAGCTCCGAAGAGGGAGGGGAACGCGCGGGTCACGGGAAATCCGAAGAGCCGTCTCCTTCTACTCCTCCCGCGGCTACACCGCCTCCTCCTTCGTCAGCCCTCGGGAGGGATAAAGCGCGGAACCTGAGCAAAGCGGCCGCTCTGTTGGCGCCGTACGCAGGGGGGAAAGGCGGAGGTAAAAACTTCGCCGCGTCCCTACTCCACACCCAGTCTCCCGAGTATCCTCCGCCGAGGAACTTTAAGAATTTCTACGCCCTCCTACTAGAAAAGGCCGTGCCACCGAGGCTGATCGGCAACGAGAGATTGAGACGAGTGTTGCACTACCTGAAGAACAAGACGAAAGGGAAAGCGCAGAGTAAGGCCAAGAATAAGAAGAAACGGGTCTCCCCCCTGACTACCGGAAAGAGAAAGGCTGAAAAACCGGCTAAGGAAAATCGCCGGCCCTGGGTGAGGCTGTAGGCGCGGCCGGATTATCTTCTCCCCCACCGAAAAAGGAAAGCGGATGCCGAGGCGACGGAGAGCAACGTCGGAAGGTCGGCGACACGCCTCGCTTAGTCAGAGGCGTCCGCCTGCGCGTCGACGGCGGTCGACGACGCGTCGACGGCGGTCGTTGGCGCCGCCAGATAGCCCGGCTTGAAGATAGGGAAAAGGGCTTTGAACTTTTGAAGAGGGGCTTTGGCTCGTCGGCGTCGCATGTCGGCGCGTCGGCGTGCGTCGTCGCGGAGACGGCGCGGCACGTCAGCTCCCCGGCGCATGCCGTCGACACGAGAGAGTGTCGCGAAGGCCTTACCGCGGAACGTGGACTCTTACCTCACCAAAAGGTTTTACGACGAGAACTTGCCGGGTAGCTTAACTAGTGTTTCAAAACTCCACGGCGTACTCAAGAAAGAGAGACGATATAGAATCCCTTTGGAAAGGTGAAAGAATGGGCTAAAGGCCAAGACATCGTCACTCTGCACAAATCCGTCAGGGAAAGACAGCCGGCGTACAGAAGGGTGATGGCCCCTGAAATACATTAGGCCGGGGGGCGGTGAGAGCTGCTACATCGTAAACGTTCCGTCACCTAGCCGTCGACGGCGGACGGAATATAAGAAGGAGAAGAAGAAGAAGAAAAAGCCGCACTCACCCTTGCGAGACGAAGCATCCCTGAGGAAGACCGCATCCTTGACCATGTCCTGTTCCATCGGACACGAGGGGAGCGGCGGGGGTCTGCATGTTGACTCCGAGGCCTCCCTGCAAAGCTTGCAGAGCCTGGAGGGACTGGAGAGACTGCAGAGTTTGCCAGGCTTGCAGAGTCTGCGGTTGAGCGGTCAGGGACAGAGCCTCCAGCAGTCCGGTGAGGCCGGAGGGCTGCAGGGTCTGGAATCCGAGCAAGCCCCCCAGCCCCCCGCCGAAGACTCCCTGCATGACATTGGGAATGCAGGGCAGACCTGGAGGAGGAGCGGGCATCCCTCTCATGAATTGGAGAGCAGCTGCGGCGGATGCACCCGTGAGATCGGCCATTGGCTGGTTCTGGTTGTTCATGGCAAGAAGATCGATATTTTCGACAGCCTGGGCGACGTCGGAGAGGACTGGACCTACGGGAAAGAAATGGAGGCATTTAAAAGCTATCACAATTGCGAGCAAGTTAATCGAGTGCGACTGAACAGTAAATATTGTGGGCAATTGTCTCTCATTTATGTGTTTTATAAGAGCAGGGGCTACACGAACAGAGAAGTTGTGAAAAAGCTCAAAGGTTGTGCGAAAAGTCCTGTCCGGACCTGCCACGAACTGTTTACTGACTGACTGACTGACTGACTGACTGACTGCCTGACTGACTGACTGACTGACTGACAGACTGCCTGGTTGACTGGTTGACTGGTTGACTGCCTGGTTGACTGGTTGACTTAGTGTGCTCGGTTTTCTGTTCTTTCACAAGAGTTTCTGGAAATACTTTCTGGTTCTGCACACTGTATTAGTCAAAAAGGCTAAGAGTGGTTGGGCAATGATGAGGCTGCCTGCAGTAGTGTTCTACAGTTTCACATCCAGCGAGCAGAGCTGTTCTATAGTTGCTTTTGCCAATTTCGAAAATTTGCGTGCATTATCAGAGTAATGAGGCAAACTTTGGATGCGCAAGAGTACATAATCGTCTGGTGGCGCCACCAGTATGTCCTAAAGTTAGACTGTTTCACTTAGCGTCCGCCAGGGGAAATCGTGGCGGCAAAGGGTAGTTTTGACAGCGTTTCCTAACGTTGGGTCCGCCAGGTGGAGCCAGCAGTGTCATGGATGTATTTTTCATGATGCTCGCCAGGGGCGCGCAAGTGCACTGCTTCTGACAACTCATGAATGCGGACTGAATCAACCTTGAGTGGATTTCACTCTCGGATTATTTTTAATCTCCTCAATAGCGCCTATTCCCCCAATTTTGAAGAGTACCAAAGAAAAGCAATGGGCATTATTAAAATGCTGCTAGAGCTTTTTGATATATACACAGAGTGAGGTGACAACATGACCTTTTTTGCCACTTGGCTTGAAAAGGGGACGTTGCCGAGCATTTTTGACACTTTTGGAAGTTTCCTAGATCTTGCAGCATGCAGCATAAGCAAATTAGTGAAAATATTTTGGTGAAATGGGTCAAAAAGCCTCGGTGGAAAACAATTCACCAAAATGGTGTCGTTTTGAGCCACGTATGCAATGTCACTAGATCTGAGAAACGTTTGGTGCAGAAAATGTTGATGTCATTTCCATTTTGGGCAGAAATTAGTCGCTTAAACATTCCCATCACTGCACCTGACGTAGCATGGTGAATAGCTTAGGAAAATTCGCCAAAATTGTGTCGTTTTGAGTTACCACTGTAATGACACAGGATATGGGAAAAGTTTGGTGCGGAAAATGTTGACGCCATTTCCATTTTGACCAGAAATTCGTCACTTAAACGTTCACAGCAGTGACGTACATGTTGCACAGTGATCAGTCGGGGTAAATTCAACAAAATGACGGCGTTTTTGAGTACCTCAGTAATGTCAGTCATGGGGAGCAACGTTTGGTGACAAAAATCTTGAGCCCATTTGCATTTTGAGCAGAAATTCGTTTGTTAAACAATCAAATGGGTGGCAGCAGTGTTGCCAGGTGATCAGCGTGGGAAAATTCAACAAAATGGCGATGTTTTTGAGAACCTAAGTAATGGCACTCAAAGGGAGAAACGTTTGGTGTCAAAAATCGTAACCCCATTTGCATTTTGAGCGATAATTCGTTCGTTAAAGGTTGGCAGACCTGAACGGCCATGATGGGTGCTGTTGGGTTTTGGGAAAATCACCAAAGTGATGTCGCAGGGTGACAGAGGGGGGTTAGCGGGGGTCCCTGGCTATGGGGGAGTGGGCCATATTAACGATTTCAAACTAGTGGCAAAATATTCGTCTATTGATAAATTAAACACCACCAACTCAGGTGGGCCATGGTAGCTACTGGCTCGGCTTGAAATAATCGAGAAAATGACGTCTTGGGCGGACAAAGGGGGTCGACTGGGACGGACAGGGCTGTACCAGTTGAAAATATTAACGATTTTTAACCATGGGTGAAATACTCGATGAATAATCGATTCCATTCTACCAGTAACAAGAGAGCAAGACTCCAGACGTATATGAGGGGAGGGGGGGCAGAGGCGTTGCAAAAAGTGGGTGCATGTATATGATAGCCCAGTGAGCAGCAGGGGGGCTCTGTGGTAACGAATAAATTTCAATGGGCCAAGTGAATAGAGCTAATTTATATCGTTAACAGATTATAGGGACAACTTTTTCAGTTTTTTAAATAAGTTGACTCACCTTATGTACTTTCTGCTTGTCGAAGAGGGAAACACTTTGAAGAGACTGGCTGTCTGCGCGGTTGGCTGGGTGGCTGAATGACTAGGCTGACTGACTGGTCGGCTGAGAGCTTGGATGAGAGCACTGCGAGGCAGAGTAACTGCGAGGTCCTGCTGGAATGCTTGGAAGCAGATGCTGGAAGGAACTGCAAGTCCTCCTTTTATACTGCCTTTTTTCTTAATTAGCCCAGTCCCAAGACAAGAGAGCATTCAGCCTCGGGGGAAAATGACATAAATTTATGCATCATTTGAAAACTACAGCCTGTTACAAACATGGGTGGGGCAGGACCAGAGGCCAGGTGACCAACGTGGAGTTTGTGACAGAGATAACGATCATAAGACATGCTTCTTGACATGCATGGGGATCTAAGAGGAGGTCTTTTCCAGAGTAATTGACAATTCAAAGGAAGGTCCTGTGGGCGTTATTTGTGACCTCATGACTTGTCATACACAGGGAGGTCAGAAATGAGATACATATGTAGATAAGCAGAACAGATGTAGGTGAGCTGAGGGCAATGGGAGCAAATTGTATTTTAGGGAGAGCAGCTAATTACTGCAAATTGGGACCTCCTGCAAGGCCAAACAGGTAGCCGCATCAAAGGAGGGAAGGTGATGAGTAAATTGAACTCAGCAGGGGGTCCCACAGCTGTGGTCATTTGCCACTGCCAAGACACCGGCTCCATTGTCTTTGGAGCTTCCCACTAATTTGGGATAATTTAGCAGCCAGGCTTTTAAAAAATGAGCAGGTCCAACTAAGTATTTTAATTGGATTATTTCCTCTATGCAAACAATGCACCATTGTTTGGACTGGACAAATGGATCAAGGATTCTGAATGAGTTCTGATTTTCCTTATTCCAAATGGGTATTTTCAATTCACACTTTTTTGGGCTGCCGTGCATTCTTTTAAGAATTGTTTCAACAAAATGGAATGCAAGTATTCTCTTAAAAAACAATATATTTCCTCTTAATAAATAAATGGATTCGGATTTCTTGTTTTCTTTTCCCCCCTAGAATTACATATTTAGAAGTTCTTTTATTGATGGTTGGCTACTGTTTATTAAGAATATTTGTCAGATATCAATGTCCAGATATAGCATGAAAGTTCTGATTTTGCTGGTTCTTGCCTAATTTCTAATTTAATCTTCTTTAAATGTAGTGCTTTAAAAAATGGTTTTCTTTGAATAGCAAGAAATAAAACTCTTTTCATCCAGCTAAACTGCAAAGTTCTGCTTTTTAAAGCAAACTTGTGGGATGAAATGCGCTCATATATTACAGGGCTTCTCCTGACAAAATATCCTAAAACTCCAAAATATAACCCAAATATAACTTTCATTTCACTTGCCAGATACTGGGTTGTAAAATGCTAGGGAGCAAATGTTACGTAACAATAGGGTCTAGTCGACCCTCTAGATGGCTAAGACAAAAGGAGGGTTGTGTAAAGACAAAAGGGGTTCTTGTGTCGAATGCATTTTGGATTACGTAATACCACCTGGGGTGGAAGGGGTGTCCAGTTTGGCGCCTCATACTGTTATCAGCAGCCAGAGAGAACGGACGTGTACATAGCATTGAGACATTTGAGAATTTTGACAACTTTATCAGTTTGGACATTTTGGCTTTTTGTCATCATGTTGCTGGTGGCACTGTTAGCACTGGCTGTGCTAACCACGACGCAAGCGTGGACCTGTGGAAATGGCGAGTGTACCTGTTCGTCAAATGGCATGATTAGCTGTCCCGACGCCAACAAGGCCCCGCACTTTTCCCCGAGGGCAAGATTCAACCGAGGCTTGATCATCCGTGTTACCGACCCTGCGACCTTCGACCTCGACAGCCTGGACCTGACCTACGGTTTTGAATTCGTGACGATGACCGGCGCAGATCGCAGCCTGTGCGCAGCAGTGGCCCAGAATCACCCCTGGGTGACTTGTCGATTCGATGCAGTGACGGTGACAGGATGCGTGGGACCTCAATGCAGTCTATTCAGTCGGATATACACCACCCTGAGGGCCGAGTCAACGCTGCAGGACCCCGAGCCCCCGTTGACCGTCGACGACGTGACCCAGGCGAGGACCCGAGCTGACAGGACCCAAGAAACTGTAAGCAGAGCACCCACAACGACCTCGGCGAGGATGACTTCATGGACTCCGACCAATGTGACCTTCTGGGGCTCAGTGATTGCAGGGATAGCCTCCGGACTCCTCCTCACGGTAATTGTGCTAATAATTCTGTGTCGTAAATGCTGTGGGGGGGATAGGGATCCTCCCTGCCTCGTCTTGTCGTGTAAGAAGGCCTGCAAGTCCTGCTGTGTTAAGCCAGCAACTCGATTGGGCAACTGGATAAGAGGCCGACCCAATGGACGCCAAGTAGCTAAATATGGGGGATCCATACTCAGCATGGAGTCTCAGGAGGAGTATTCCAGATTTTAGGCTGAGGTAACTCAAAATTTTATTGTCTCAGTGCTGGCTAACGAAAATACAAATGTCAAAACGAAAGTTGTTAGAAGAGTGCAGTTCTTGACAGTTAAATGCAGTTTCACATGTTTTCATTATGCAATTTTGACATTACTGACAATCTGTCTATTTCTTTTTCAGATGTTCTGGAGAATGGCAGGCCTGACTGGTGGTGATGTGCGCGGAGTGATGCGCGGAGTGATGGAAGCCCTTCCCCCTCCCTGGATGATTTTGGCCCCTGCTTATGGACTGATTGCGCAACCAGCCGAGGCAGTCGTTTTTGCCAGAGTACGGTTCCAGGACGTCAACGGAGGCAACTTCCCCGCGCCCCCTCCCGCAGAACAACACCAGCCAGCCCAACAACACCGAGCCCTCCCCCGTCCCCTCGCTCTCGAAGGCCCCCGTCCCCTCGCTCTCGAAGGCCCCCGAGCCTGGCCTGCCCTCCCAGCTCCCCCGCAGAACCTCCCCATAGCTCTCGTTGGCCCCCTCGATCGTCCCGACCTCGCCGCCCCCCGACGCCCCCGTGCCCAGGGTAATGCCCTGATGAGGCGAGTTGACCCCCAGAATATCATCCAAGGCTTGGGACGACTGAGACGACGTAATTGAGCAAGATGACTACCATGGATTCGACCAGAGACTGACTTATATAACTAGACTCTATATATAAAATCTCGCCCTACTGACTTTAAGCTTTTACAGGGCTGTATATACTGATTTGACATTTCATTTATTGTTAACGAATGTACTTATTCAAGATGACAAGACTTACATTGTTTTATAGGTAAAGGTGCTCTGCAGCTAATGGCTGTATAAATACTTCTTTGATGTTTTTAACCTTGATAAAACTTACATTGTTGCTTGGCAGAGGTGCTCTGTTGCTAATGACGTTGTGGTTGTCATTAGAGTCTGCGCGTGCTTTTTTGATGTTTAGTTTGATGTTTTTAACTTTTTCAACTCCATTTGGCTAGCACGAACGGAGTGAAAAGTGGTGCTGTAACACTTCTATGCATTTTCATGAGCTTCTTTTTTTATATTTCTTAAATCCAACTGTTTGTGTAACATATACCAGTACTTAGTGTTTATATGGCTTAAACTTTTTTATGTGGATTTTTTGAGGTGTCACCACCGGTTTGGAGTAGCAAGAAAGCCAGTTGATTAACAGATAATGTATAAATCTAGTTATTTGTAAAAGCTTGATTGTGAGGACAGTTTTTTAAAAGCCAGGTTTTTTGATAAATGTAGATAGAAATATATTTTATCCTAGAATGATACTTTGGATTTGACGAGTAGTGTAAAATACTTCTGTTTATGTAACAGATAGCAGTGCTTAGTGTTTATATGGTTTAAACTTTTTTGTGCATTTTTTGAGGTGTCACCATCGGTTTGGATTAGCAAGAAAGCCATTTGATTAACAGATAATGTATAAATCTGGTTATTTGTAAAAGCTTGATTGTGAGAAAAGTTTTTTAAAAGCCATGCTTTTTGATAAATGTTGATAGATGTATATTTTTATCCGAGAAATGATACTTTGCGTTTGACAAGTAGTATGAAACACTTTTTGTTCCTGAAGTGTGCTTATTGAGAAATTAAAATTTCATTTTTTGAAACCAGATTGTTTGTTTCATTTCCAAAAAACAGATTTCAATTAAAACAACAGCTTTAGCAAACAGATGGAGTTTAAATTTGAACCTATATCGGTTACAGTAAAGTGGATAATTATGCAGAAGTGGGGAGCAAATTTGTTTGAGACAGCAGCGTTTCTAAATGCATTCTTAAAACGTCAACTTTGTCAAAAGCTGACGTTAATGTCATTTGCAGTAAAGCGGTTATTTATGCAGAAGAAGGGAGGAGTTTGCATGAGACCATGGTGTTTCTAAATACATTTTGATTAAAACGTCATCTTTGCCAAAAAAGAGGACGTTTAAACTGGTCACTAATGTAGCCTACAGTAAAGGAAGAATTTGTTTGAGCCAGCAGGGTTTTCTAAACGTCAACTTTGACAAAAGATGACGTTTAAACCAGTAGCTGATGCGACTTACAGTAGAGCTGTTAGTTATGCAGAAAAGGGAAACTTGCTTTAGCTTTCATAGTGTTTCTAAAAAAGCATCTTTGAATAACGCCAGCTTTGACAAAAGATGGCGTTTTAAACTGGAGCTTTTATGAGTTACAGTCTAGTAGGTAAATAAGCATAAAGGTGAAAAGAAAGCAGTGAAACAAGACGTCATGAATGGTAGAATAGTATGTATTTATTAAAAATATAAGCAGACAGTAGTGACAAAGGTAATATGAGTACAGATACAAACATTTCTATGCATCATACCACGGCAGGTGCAAGGGACCTGTCATGATCATACAGGGTCCTAGAGTCCTCATAGTAGCAGGCTACAAACTTAATGAATAGTGCCTGTAGGAGAGCGTCCTGTTTGTCATACCATTTGGGGTGGCATGTGGGAGTGAACACTTCCCTGTGAGCATGTTGAAATGGGGAATCGGGCTCCTGACTGGTTAACAGGGAGGAAAGCATTTCTGGAGTGGGATTGCTTTTAATATAGCACAAATCTTCCAACATTTCTTTAAGCACACTGCGCAGGAATTGTTGCTGCTTCTCTCCGTACTGCAGCACTTCACGGACGAGCCACGAGCAGGCTGGGTAACTGTGATGCTCCCAGGCAAAACCAGCACATTTGGGGAACTTTAACTTAAACAGTCTCTTAACGACATCGAAGCATAGGTTGTAGGCCTGCGGTCGAGGCACTGCCAGTTCTGTGAGGGTATGAGTGGGAGGGGAAGCCTCATAATAGGGCACAGTTATGTCAGGGTCGATATCGTCCAGGAGATTGTCGGAGACCTCGGAGGCTGGAGACTTTGGGGTCGAGGTGAGCCTGGCGGGGGGATCGAATACGATGTCCTCTTCTTCTTCTTCTTCTTCTTCTTCCCATGATAAAGTGCGAGCGGTGGAGTTAAACACTGCAGAGTCGTCGGCGTACAGCAAGCTGTGCTCTATGACAACTGTTTTAAACAGGCGCTCGATGACAATTCCACGCTCTCTGCTTGCCTCTTCTGGGGTGGCGTAATATCTCAGGAAGCCTGTCTTGAGGTCGGTCCTCATGTACAAAGGCAAAGAGTACGACTCGGTGGGGGGGACGGGGGGTCCAGCACCGCACAGCTCGGAGAAATTATCCAGACGTCTGATGAGGTCTTCATACTGGATCGAGGTAAGAGGGAGGTTTAGTCTCTCGGTGACAAATGAGTCAGGCTTCCTCGGATCGTGAATGTATCGTCTCAGCTGCACGATGGACGTCTCCCAAATCTGCTCGGAGTAAGTGCAACGTCCGAGCAGCTGAAGGTCGTCGGAAATTGGGATGAGGAAGGTCCTCTTCTGACTGAGCAGGGGCCGTCGTATGATCATGTAGTGTAGAAGGTCAGTGAGGTCATAACCGTTGATAATCACTGCATTCCTGCATCTTCCCACTTCCACCTCCAGGCGGAGATAGCTGCTGCCTCTGGAGCTGCCAATGTGGAGTTCTCCTCTAAGTCGGCTGGGGCCATCTCTACACTCAAAGGTTGAATGAAGGTAGGCAGAAGAGTCAATGAAGTGTTCCATGTTCTCGGATCAGAGTTGTCAGTTGTCAGTTGCTGATGCAGAGACAGAGTGTACTGGATGAGGGCTAGTGGTGATGGCTTTATGAGAGCAGAGAGACTCAGCAGGGGGGCAGAGGGGGCAGAGGTCAGACGTCCAGGTGGGAGGAACGTGTCAGGCGAGGAGGCCGAGGTCAGGGGGGTCATGTTTATCAGTCAATTATATTGTTTGCTTTCAAATGATGCAGCTGAATGCAGAGTCATTTTGTCAATCGACCTTGTGGGAGTCGGGGCTGTTCAGGAGGGCCGTCCAAAGTCTATCATTCCAGTCTGTCAGGGCGAATTTCAATACGCAGGCAATTAAGACCAAATACAAAAGAACGGTTTGAGCAAAACATTCAATTGGAGGGCGGTGGTTATGAGAGTTAAAGAGAGCCCAAGGTCCAGGATTGCAATTCTCCTCTGCGGTTGCTGGTGATGAAGGGCAAAGAGCTTCTGGGGAATCCGAGTCCACTCTATCAATAGCAACATTAGCTGAGGGGCTTTCCAGTCTGTTATCGTTCTCACCTCCCATTGTTCGAGGTTCTGCTCCAGTAGACACTTCGTTTCCAGCGGCCAGCAGGCTTTCATTGGCTAGGTGATCATGTATGTCGACACAAGTGGTGTGAGTGGACTGTGAAGAACTCATGGTGGAGGGGCATGTACACAGCTGCTCGGTCCAGGCAATACTAAAGTCATCTGGAGAGGGACAAAGTTGTTATAAGGGACTGGTATGCTGGCATTTTTGAGTGAGTAGTATTTTCAACAGGCTTTTGACAGCCATTATTTTCAACAGGCTTTTGACATCCATTCAATAGAGTGTTCAATTGGAACTGAGTGATTTCTAATACATTATTAAGCTCCCAAAAAAGGCCCACAGGGCAAATGGCAGCAAAGGACAAGATGGAGTTACTGTAATATGCATAATTCTAAAAAGAACTGAGAGATCAATAAGTGACACAGCCGGAGGGCAGGCAGTTACGACATGTTACATGCCCGCAGGGCATGACGATCAAAGTCAACAATGACATGCCCGCAGGGCTTTCCGATCCATATGGCACAACGATTAGGGCTAATTAACTCGAGATCAAAGATAATTTATGCAGATCTGGACCCACTAATCCCTTTGATGTGGCAAAACTATATACATTAAAAATTGGCATGCCAGTGATATTGAACTGGATATTGAACTGAACTCCTGCAAAATTCTACAAAAAATGACCAAAAATGCCCCCGGGGGATATTGAACTGGGGCCCCAGTAGTTCAATGCCATCAAGACAAGTCAGCCACTGAGTCATGGCACTCATCAACGAGGTTACAAGTTACTCAATGACAAATTGCCAATTCATTTCAATGCCATGAATAAGGCCTGTTGTTATCATAGATTGCCACAAACAGCTGGATGTAAGTACCCATCATTCTTTGACTTTAAATATATGCAAGTATTTTGGTGTGTGCTTCTTATAATGATGTTGCATTGCAATTCTTTTAATATTAGCTTTTTAAGGAAATGTATTGATCTACAGAAAATAGTATGTGTATATTGTGTTTCCTCTGTAGCTTTGTTTGAACCACAGTATCCCATAACTTAGGGTAAGCTGATGGATTGCTTTATCCCCACGGATCCTGGAATCCTGAGACACAGCAGTTGTCTTTGACTAAAGGGAATTTCTGATCTCTGGTGGATTTCTTCAGTGCCAGTTTCTCTGAACTGGCTCATTGCTTATTCTTTAGAATCTTACTCGCAAGCCAGGAAGAAGCTTGGAAGTAAAAAGAGTGTTAACAGTAAAATGACATTTAAATCTTGAATCTCCATAGAGGATTGAGTAGAAGGCAAAGACAACGTCAGTTGACTGCTTTCACCAATTTGTCACAGGTCTGTGCAATTACAAAGTGAATGAAAAACTATACCGTATGAACGGAATAACAATTTTTCTTAGGTAAAACTTGTTCTTTCTCCTGGAAAATGACAAAACAAATCTTCTGAGGCTGGGGCCAGTAAGCATGGTTTGGTTTAGACCAGCAGGCAGGTTTGGTTCTTTCCGCAGTGACTTTGAGATGTTCCTTACAAACCTATATGTCTTCCTTATTTTTCTCTTCTCTATTTGCCCTGCTTCTTTCCTTCCCTTTCCTTCTCCTCCTTCTCTCACCTCTCCCCCCCCCCCCACACCCCTTTCTCATTTAGCTGTCCCCTTTCCCTCCTTTCCCTGTACTCCTGTTTGTCACTCTTCCTTTGACTTTCTCGCTCTTCCCCTTACTCCTCTTCCATCTCCTCTTCCTCCTCCCTCTCCTCCTTCTTTCCCCTTATCTCTCCATCCTCCTCCTTCCCTCCTCCTCCTCTTCAATTCTGCATGTTTATTTTCAACTGCAAAACAACCAGAATGTGTGTCTGCATTTATGATAATTGTTGCTTAGTACACGTAATGCTTAATGTGAAACACAAGACAACGTTTATGTTTCTGAAATAAGAAAGGTGGCTTATTTTAGTGTCAAAGACAATATTCCCACCTCATCCCTCTCCCTCCTCCCTTCCCTTCTCCTCCTCTTTCACTTCCACCTTCTCCCTCTCCCTCCTCCCCTACTTGCTCCTGTCCCTCATCCTCTATTGTTCCTGTCTTGTTCCTCCCCTTTTCTTCCTTTTACTCTCTTTTTCCTTACTTTTTCCTCTCCTTACCTCTCCTTCTGCTCCCCTTCTTCTGCTCAGAGGCTCCTTCCCTTCTCTTCCCTTCCTCGACAACAATTCTTATGGAATAGTTCCTGGAAATCTTTTTGATTTTCCAGTTGCTCTTGAGAACATGAACAACTTCCTCATGCTGATATGATCTCAATTAAAACATTTGCTTGCTGGGAAAAATATGATATTTGTTTCTTTTTTTAAAGCTGCTCTTGAGTCAATGATTATTCTTGTCACATTGGCCAAATTCATTAAATCATTCTGCATGTTTATTTTCCACTGCATAACAACCAGAATGTGAGTTTGCATTTATGATGATTATCGGTTAGTAATGCTTAATGAGAAACACAAGACATCGTTTATGTCTCTGAAATAAGAACAGATGGCTTATTTTAGTATTGAAGACAAAATGAGGTTATCTGGATCTCTCTTACAATATTACATAAGCATGCCTTTTATAGATTCAGACCTTTTTTGCTTTTCAAAACTGCATTTAGGGGCCATTGCTTCTCCAAGACTGCCCTACATACATACAGCACAATCTAAAATAAAGTAAGATAATTTTCTGTCAAAGGTATTCTGTTGACCTATTTTGCCCTCACTTCTCCTCTGCACCCCAAATCTCCTTACAACTACCAGGGGCACCTCATGAATGCCCATATCAATGTAAGCTCTCGGTTGCACATCTTTTGTCACACTTAGATAATATTGTTTTTATGCAACTGGATGAAAATATCTGTTATGCTGCCAGCTGAGTTGCCAGCCAGCCCAAGCATCATTCGACACCTCCCAGCCAGCTGATATGAACCTTTTTTTCCCCTGCTATCTGCCTAAACTGCTTTCTTATTACCTGACTGCAAATTTCATCAGTTGAACACCAAAAATTTACTCCTAGATGACAACTTTGTGCCTCTGAACCACTTATGACTCCTCACCACAACTTATCCCATATTAAGAAGTCTAACAAGACAGCTGATAATATAATTGCAATTAGTAAGGGTACGCAATATGAAAGAAATCCAACACAATGGTAAAGACAGGAAGTTATTTACAGGGAGCCAAAAGGTTTCAAAGGGTAAAACAATGGCTGATTCTTCCTTGCTGCTGCTGTAGTTGTTCTTTATTTTGGCTTGTACTGTAGTTTGATATTTCCCTATTTTACATCACCATCAGTGTCATTAATCAGAGTAGTCCCCCATTTGTCAGGCACCGATATGTCTGCTTGGTTTGTTGTGAATATCTTCCCATGCTCCATTAGCTGCATTTCGTAATCATTTTGTTATCATTTTGTCGGAAGTCTGTGATTCAGGATGTATGTGTATATGTTTTGAATAGCCAATACAAGGTCCATCCGTTTAGAAACCATTTTTAAGAGCACTGAGCATTGTAGTTTGGAATATTTTAAAGAGCATTTCATTATCTGGAAAGGCGGATTCGACAACTATGTGTCATGCTTTTACTAAGCTCTAAGAACCCTGAAGCCTGAGGACTTGCTTTTCTTGAGAAAACTGGGAAAAGAAACTATTGAGTGTTATTTTCGGCCAAGGACTTAGTTTTCAAGTGTGAACTTTGGGCTAAAACCTTCAAAGACCTTTGATAGTATGAAAAGTCAAAAAGATGAATGAATCGTCATCCCGTAATCGCTGTTTGTGTTAGCTGGTAAAATGCTCTGTAAGAGACAGAGAACCCATAACATTTGCATCAGGTTTTTTTATTAGACATGAAAGATAATACTAAGCTGGTTACATTATATATATTGCAAAAAAAAGAGCACTTTTTTTCAATAAACTCTCCTGTTTACAAATAAGCAGTTCAAAGCAGTCAGGCTTTGTATCATATTTCACTTTGGTTTCTTTCAAAAAAAGAAGCTTAAACTGTGATATGGCGCATGGTTCAAAGAGAAACATATTTGAAAAGATACAAGGTATGATGTGGGGTTTATGAAGGTAAACAAATAAAAACTTGTTAAAGATACCTGAATTTTTAGAACTAATATTTTTGAAGAATTGAGATAATTAGCAATATGGGACATGAGAAAAGTAAATATTTCTCAAGCTGTTTAGGAAATAGCTGCAAAAGGGATAAGGCTTATAAGAAAATAATACCATTCTTTTTCTGGCTTCAGACTTATATCAGTTCAAAAACGTATATACTGCATCAAAATGTGGTATGAACAACCCACACGATTTGGATATCGTACAGTAGGTTGGTGCATGCATTCCCCCTTTACTTAGAGGTGATATTTGACCTACTTTTTATGGCTGATTCTTTGAATGCTTATTCTGTCAGGAAGATATCACTTGACTCTATTTATAACTAGTGAAACAAATGTCTACCACTTTTAATAAAGGAGTTACAGCCATTTTTATAGAATAATTGAGTATGGCCTTCTTACCCCACCCATCGGGCAAGAAGCCCCTCCATTATAATCCTATGGCAATTTTTTTTGAGGCGATGCTTCAGCCCTTCGCTGATATATTCTTAGTAACTCTATATATAGCCACTCGCCTCTGTATAGCTGGGTACAGGCCTCCCGATAGGAGGCTTTTTCTAAGATTCAAGAATCAGTCTGTGAATCTACGTCAGCAAAACGGGGGGCTAGCGTCGTGCATAAAATGCGGACGGGCCAAATTTGCGGGACGGCGGGCCGCGGGATTTCGTAATAAAACGCGGATACGCAGTTGCGGGACGGACGCTCTTTGCGGGATCGGCCGTAATTAAATGCGGATGGGGCCAAATTGGTTGAACAAGCTGAATTAGCTCTAAAAATCGCCTCTATTTTTTTTTGAAAAAATTTTCTTGTTACGAGTGCATTCAGCTTGAAAGTTATTTCTTAGGGTTCTTCTATCATTTTTAAGGCATTCTATCCACTTTTTCTGAATTTCAGAATTTTTCTGTTCATACATTCATTTTTTAAAATTTTTGCCATGTTTCAATTTTGGCCAATTTTTTTCTCTATTTTAATTCGCTATTCTATCAAGATTCAAGGTTTTTGTTTGTTTGTGTTTTACGCCTCTGCAGCACCTTAGTGGGCTATATCGAGGCAGGCGATCGCCGTATGATGATGAGATGAGAAGACTGTGAGTCTGGCATATACCCTATTAATTCAGGGATGCCCAGGGTCTTTCAGTTGCCCCAGCACAGAATACTGGATACAACCCGCCTCCATTTAATGTCCCATGGGCTTGGACTTAAGTGACTTCCCGGGGTGAGATTTGAACCCAAGCCCTCAAAGCCAGTTTACAAGCGCACTTACCAATTAGGCCACGGGGGAACCCTCAAGATTCAAGGTAAACTACACATTATTAAATGGTTCCTGAAGCAGCTTTGAGGCCCCAATGTACGGGGCCTCATGCCCCATGCCATGTGGGGCCTCTCGCCCCCAACCCACATATTTTAATTTGACCTCTATATTTCAAACCAAAAGGCAAAAAACATGATCCAAATCATATTTATGTGATGGTCCTAAAGTGAAGCAATGCAGATATCCATTATACGTTCAAAAATTTCCGAAGATATTTCTGACAACCGCTTTCAAAGAATTAGACAAGGTTACAAAAACACATTTTTTTTGTTTCTTTAATTTCTACTATGGTTTAGTGTTGTTCGCCGTGAAAATTTGTGACGTCACCAAAAAAAGCCTCTAGCTTCAATTCTAACAATAAAAAAACACACCAAAAATGTAAGTTAAGTAGATATAAGCCTGGGGGGGCCTCTCATCTAACCCGGGCTCCTTGCCCCGACCTGCTCTATGGATATTTACGAGGGGTTTTCCATAAGTTTTGTCCAAGTAGTCATAACTTTTGCTAGATTTGATGTAGAAACATGATATTTGGGACAGATAATTTTGACGTAATTTGCAAATAACTCCCAAAAAATCAGATCATGAAATTAAAAATAAATGCTTATTCTGTTGCCATGGAAACCAGAAGTCATGAAATGCGGCCCAGACTTTGTAGTGCTCACTTAAAATTAACTGAACACCTGCTTGTATTATCTGTGTCCTGACTTATTGAATTGAAGTATATTCATAATTTTTTTCATGAAATATAATCAGTTAATTGTAAAATCATTAATAACGATGGAAACAGTATTTTTTGTTACATATCAGTTACTTTGCCATCACTCATGCAGTTTCTCAATTTTTTACGAGATGAGTAATTTTTTGGATATGAATGACATCATATGTACCTGTTTAATTTTTTCATTTTAATTGGATAAAACTAGCAGAGAGAGTAAGAACCTTTTATCATACACATAAGGAAGACAGTATGAGCGACAGAACCAAATAAATATTGTATAAACTTTTTCTGAATGAAGAGAAGACACAATGGAAAACCTAAGAAAAGAAGACTGGAAAATGCCAAAACTGACCTTAACATGAAGACTGAGGTATCATACTTAGAGATGGATAGAAAGTATGATAAAACTTATTTACAAGGTCCCTGTCATTGTTTTTGGAAGTTGTGAAGTGAGTATGAATGTTTTGAAAAAAATATGTACTATATCTCTTGTAATAATTACTTATTTTACACGATAGATCAAGTATGTTTCAGTTAACAAGCTCTCGGTCGCATTTCATAACTTTTTGTTTTCATAGCAACAAATCAACATTTTATTTTTACCTCTATGATCTGATTTGTTAAGAATTATTTGCAATTTATCTCAATATCAACTGACCCAAATATTATTTTTCTAAAATCTAGCAAAAGTTATTGCAGGCTGGACAGAACTTATGGAAAACCCATCGTAAAGAACAAAAAGTCAGTGAAACACCAACTGAGATCTTAATATAAAGAATATGAGGCATTGATTTTTAAGGGATGTAAGCTTATAAGAAATGTACTCAGTGTCAAGTTCATTATTACAAGAATTTGTGAAGTGTAAGGGATTATTTTTGATATGTTCCTTGTCCAGTAACCCTGGAAAAAATTAATTTTTTTGACAAGATATAATGAATCTGTGTCCCAAATAGTGCCCTGGGCCGCATTTCATGACTTTTGGTTTCCATGGCAACAAATTAACCATTCATTTTTGTTTCTATGATCTGATTTTTTCAGAATCATTTGCAAATCACTTCAATATTATCTGACCCAAATATCAGGTTTCTGCATTAAATATTGCAAAATTTATGGCAAGTTGGACAGAACTTTTGGAAAACCCCTCGTAAATGTTCCGAATTTATATTTTTGCAATGGATTTGTATTAATGATTGCTGATGGCACCAGACTTCTTCCGGTACCAAAATAAATATGCCTGCATACTTTAAGAAAATTTACTGTACAGTCTGGGCAGAGTCCTCATGTTACAGATCTCAAGGAAATAAGTATCTTCGGGAGCTGGTGTCTTATCTGCAAATATAAAAAGCACATGTACAAATGTCAAGAGATATTTTTGTATCTCAGAGTACTAAACTAAGCTTTTAGTAGATGACACCTTTGTGGAGAGTGCCCACAGTGGTAATAATCACTAGGGAAAAAGAAAAGAGAATCACGTGTCATATGTCAGATGTTCATTCGGTACTATATAGTGAAAATTACTTTGGTCTCATCCCATAGTCTGATGTATTTGCCCACGTCTTTGCACTTAACTGCGGAAAGTGATATCAGAACAGAGTCAAATTTGTTTTGCAAGATGCTTCGGTCTTTTCCTTCTTTTGATAAGTAGCTTTCTTTTTACTTCTATTTATCTGTATTGAAAGCTATATGAGCATCTTACAACAAATCAGATACAGCGGTGAACCATGCCATGACACTTCCTGTCTCTCTCATGTTGATTTTGGACTTGGGGGAGGCATATGGCCTTACGCTCTCCTTAATACGCCTCTGTCCTTAATAGCGTGGCAGGTATGTAAAAAAATAGTGCATTTATACATAGAAGCATGAAACTTGGCGCACACTTAAAAAACATCTATGCAAACAGGGATAGGGAACCACTTCAGATTTAGCTTAGGTGGCTACTGGCAGCCATTTTCCAAAATTTAGTTCAATTCTTCAATTTTGCTGCTTTCTGTGCTGTTCCTACAAATATAATACACGTAAATATTAATTTTTATTGCTTCTCTAAGTATTCAGTACATTACTAAGACATTTTTGGTAGCCTTGGTC
This sequence comes from Platynereis dumerilii, assembly GCA_026936325.1. Classification (NCBI taxonomy): domain Eukaryota; kingdom Metazoa; phylum Annelida; class Polychaeta; order Phyllodocida; family Nereididae; genus Platynereis; species Platynereis dumerilii. The sequence goes on from JAPTHN010000013.1 coordinate 29,793,774, forward strand.
TATTTTCAGGCTTCTTGGAATCCTTTTTGTTAGAAATATTGATTCAAACACTGGATTTCGCGGTTACGGATGGTTACACCAATTCTCTATAAATCTCAAAATAAGTTACATATTTGAATTCCTTGTAAAAATAGCTTTCAAATGAGTACCCGCATCAATGGGTTTCGTAAACTTGGTACAAAAATGGAAAAAATGAAAATAAAATGATTTTTGAAGATTTTGAGTTTTCTTTCATTTTGACAGAAAATTTACGGAAACTATTTATGCGACCATTCATTTGAAAGCTCTTCTTACAAGGAACTCAAATATGTAAAATCAATTGAGATTCCATGAAACAACGGGAAACCGCAAAATGATACATTTTCTTCAACTGTTCTACCCTAAAATTCCTCAGTTCAATCTAGAAATCAATTGATAATGTTTTTTAGATCATCAGAAGGAAAAATGAGCACTGTTTTCATACTTTCAAACTATAGGCACTTCACAGAAAGCAGGAAAATTAGATAATTAGCCGCCATTTTGGAAAATGGCTGCCATGGGTCAACCAGGTCAAATCTGAAGTGGCTCCCTATCTTAATATTTTCTTTAAGACGTTTTTGAAATGTGTGCCAATTTTTATGCTTCTATGTATAAATGCACAATTACTTCCCTATTCATGACAAATCTGCCCCACTAAAATTGGAAATTCAGAACTTAAGGTGGCTCGATACTCGTGAACTTTCCAAGATAGGATTTCTTAAAAATATTTTAAAATGATCTAAACTATTTGAGGTTATGTACAAGAAAGTCAGTCCACACACACTTGAAAAACTCAATTTTTTTCTTAACTTTTTTAGTGTGAAGTTTTCCTTGCCATTCAGTGGCACTGAATCAGATATTATGCAATGAAGCATGAAATTAAAGAAAACAATTATATGGAAAAGCTCATTACAATTTCAAAGATATATATTTAGCTAAAAGGACTTTCCAAGTGGCTCGGAATAAAAGTTTCGATTTTGACAATTTTAAGTTTTTTAAAAAGCCATGGTGCTAAAAAAAATCGACGAGATACAATTTCTTATTTCTTTGTCATTTATTTCCAAAAATAGTGAGGAACAATCTAATGCATATGAGAAGGTTTCCTTCCGCGATGGAAATTGAAATAAAAATTTATTTTCATCTCCAAGTCATTTTTGAGAAATTAAACATGCTTGCCGAAAATTGCCTGTAGAAATTTTCCATTGGAGGTAGAAAGCTGAAATTTTCTTACCGAACAGTACACTTCACGGCAAATCCAAAGCTTCAAACTAGAAGTTTCTAGCCCTAATAGAAGTGGCACAAATGCAAAACGAAGCGGCCGTCGCATGAAATTCTCCAAATTGAAAAAAGATTATGAACAGTGTCAGCAGAGCTCAGCTGCAATGGTGACGTTACGATAGATAGGGCCTCTATGGATATTTACGAGGGGTTTTCCATAAGTTTTGTCCAAGTAGTCATAACTTTTGCTAGATTTGATGTAGAAACATGATATTTGGGTCAGATAATTTTGACGTAATTTGCAAATAACTCCCAAAAAATCAGATCATGAAATTAAAAATAAATGCTTATTCTGTTGCCATGGAAACCAGAAGTCATGAAATGCGGCCCAGACTTTGTAGTGCTCACTTAAAATTAACTGAACACCTGCTTGTATTATCTGTGTCCTGACTTATTGAATTGAAGTATATTCATAATTTTTTTCATGAAATATAATCAGTTAATTGTAAAATCATTAATAACAATGGAAACTAGTATTTTTGTTACATCTCAGTTACTTTACCATCACTCATGCAGTTTCTCAGTTTTTTACGAGATGAGTAATTTTTTGGATATGAATGACATCATATGTACCTGTTTAATTTTTTCATTTTAATTGGATAAAACTAGCAGAGAGAGTAAGAACCTTTTATCATACACATAAGGAAGACAGTATGAGCGACAGAACCAAATAAATATTGTATAAACTTTTTCTGAATGAAGAGAAGACACAATGGAAAACCTAAGAAAAGAAGACTGGAAAATGCCAAAGCTGACCTTAACATGAAGACTGAGGTATCATACTTAGAGATGGATAGAAAGTATGATAAAATGTATTTACAAGGTCCCTGTCATTGTTTTTGGAAGTTGTGAAATGAGTATGAATGTTTTGAAAAAAATCTGTACTATATCTCTTGTAATAATTACTTATTTTACACGATAGATCAAGTATGTTTCAGTTAACAAGCTCTCGGTCGCATTTCATGACTTTTGGTTTCCATAGCAACAAATCAACAATTTATTTTTACCTCTATGATCTGATTTGTTAAGAATTATTTGCAATTTATCTCAATATCAACTGACCCAAATATTATTTTTCTAAAATCTAGCAAAAGTTATTGCAGGCTGGACAGAACTTATGGAAAACCCATCGTAAAGAACAAAAAGTCAGTGAAACACCAACTGAGATCTTAATATAAAGAATATGAGGCATTGATTTTTAAGGGATGTAAGCTTATAAGAAATGTACTCAGTGTCAAGTTCATTATTACAAGAATTTGTGAAGTGTAAGGGATTATTTTTGATATGTTCCTTGTCCAGTAACCCTGGAAAAAATTAATTTTTTTGACAAGATATAATGAATCTGTGTCCCAAATAGTGCCCTGGGCCGCATTTCATGACTTTTGGTTTCCATGGCAACACATTAACCATTTATTTTTGTTTCTATGATCTGATTTTTTCAGAATCATTTGCAAATAACTTCAATATTATCTGACCCAAATATCAGGTTTCTGCATTAAATATTGCAAAATTTATGGCAAGTTGGACAGAACTTTTGGAAAACCCCTCGTAAATGTTCCGAATTTATATTTTTGCAATGGATTTGTATTAATGATTGCTGATGGCACCAGACTTCTTCCGGTACCAAAATAAATATGCCTGCATACTTTAAGAAAATTTACTGTACAGTCTGGGCAGAGTCCTCATGTTACAGATCTCAAGGAAATAAGTATCTTCGGGAGCTGGTGTCTTATCTGCTTATATAAAAAGCACATGTACAAATGTCAAGAGATATTTTTGTATCTCAGAGTACTAAACTAAGCTTTTAGTAGATGACACCTTTGTGGAGAGTGCCCACAGTGGTAATAATCACTAGGGAAAAAGAAAAGAGAATCACGTGTCATATGTCAGATGTTCATTCGGTACTATATAGTGAAAATTACTTTGGTCTCATCCCATAGTCTGATGTATTTGCCCACGTCTTTGCACTTAACTGCGGAAAGTGATATCAGAACAGAGTCAAATTTGTTTTGCAAGATGCTTCGGTCTTTTCCTTCTTTTGATAAGTAGCTTTCTTTTTACTTCTATTTATCTGTATTGAAAGCTATATGAGCATCTTACAACAAATCAGATACAGCGGTGAACCATGCCATGACACTTCCTGTCTCTCTCATGTTGATTTTGGACTTGGGGGAGGCATATGGCCTTACGCTCTCCTTAATACGCCTCTGTCCTTAATAGCGTGGCAGGTATGTAAAAAAATAGTGCATTTATACATAGAAGCATGAAACTTGGCGCACACTTAAAAAACATCTATGCAAACAGGGATAAGGAACCACTTCAGATTTAGCTTAGGTGGCTACTGGCAGCCATTTTCCAAAATTTAGTTCAATTCTTCAATTTTGCTGCTTTCTGTGCTGTTCCTACAAATATAATACACGTAAATATTAATTTTTATTGCTTCTCTAAGTATTCAGTACATTACTAAGACATTTTTGGTAGCCTTGGTCTATTTTCAGGCTTCTTGGAATCCTTTTTGTTAGAAATATTGATTCAAACACTGGATTTCGCGGTTACGGATGGTTACACCAATTCTCTATAAATCTCAAAATAAGTTACATATTTGAATTCCTTGTAAGAATAGCTTTCAAATGAGTACCCGCATCAATGGGTTTCGTAAACTTGGTACAAAAATGGAAAAAATGAAAATAAAATGATTTTTGAAGATTTTGAGTTTTCTTTCATTTTGACAGAAAATTTACGGAAACTATTTATGCGACCATTCATTTGAAAGCTCTTCTTACAAGGAACTCAAATATGTAAAATCAATTGAGATTCCATGAAACAACGGGAAACCGCAAAATGATACATTTTCTTCAACTGTTCTACCCTAAAATTCCTCAGTTCAATCTAGAAATCAATTGATAATGTTTTTTAGATCATCAGAAGGAATAATGAGCACTGTTTTCATACTTTCAAACTATAGGCACTTCACAGAAAGCAGGAAAATTAGATAATTAGCCGCCATTTTGGAAAATGGCTGCCATGGGTCAACCAGGTCAAATCTGAAGTGGCTCCCTATCTTAATATTTTCTTTAAGACGTTTTTGAAATGTGTGCCAATTTTCATGCTTCTATGTATAAATGCACAATTACTTCCCTATTCATGACAAATCTGCCCCACTAAAATTGGAAATTCAGAACTTAAGGTGGCTCGATACTCGTGAACTTTCCAAGATAGGATTTCTTAAAAATATTTTAAAATGATCTAAACTATTTGAGGTTATGTACTAGAAAGTCAGTCCACACACACTTGAAAAACTCAATTTTTTTCTTAACTTTTTTAGTGTGAAGTTTTCCTTGCCATTCAGTGGCACTGAATCCGATATTATGCAATGAAGCATGAAATTAAAGAAAACAATTATATGGAAAAGCTCATTACAATTTCAAAGATATATATTTAGCTAAAAGGACTTTCCAAGTGGCTCGGAATAAAAGTTTCGATTTTGACAATTTTAAGTTTTTTAAAAAGCCATGGTGCTAAAAAAAATCGACGAGATACAATTTCTTATTTCTTTGTGATTTATTTCCAAAAATAGTGAGGAACAATCTAATGCATATGAGAAGGTTTCCTTCCGCGATGGAAATTGAAATAAAAATTTATTTTCATCTCCAAGTCATTTTTGAGAAATTAAACATGCTTGCCGAAAATTGCCTGTAGAAATTTTCTATTCAAGGTAGAAAGCTGAACAGTACACTTCACGGCAAATCCAAAGCTTCAAACTAGAAGTTTCTAGCCCTAATAGAAGTGGCACAAATGCAAAACGAAGCGGCCGTCGCATGAAATTCTCCAAATTGAAAAAAGATTATGAACAGTGTCAGCAGAGCTCAGCTGCAATGGTGACGTTATGATAGATAGGGCCTGCCTGGCTGCGCGTGAATGTGCGCTAACTACCATTTCACATGAGTAGCGAGCCACCTTAAGAATGACTCTTGCAAGGTTTATGTTTAGTTTTTCCTGATTGAGGGAAAGAGACCAATTGATGTATGTACATTGTACTTCTTGGAGCTGAATGTTATTTGCATAAATTTGTTGCATTGAATAATTTACATTGAGCTGTGTGTTTCCTTTGCTAGAAATAATGTTTACTTCTGTGAAATAAAGGAATGAAAACTTAATGAAACTTACTCCGAATGTAAAATGATCTTTGTAATGTTAATCTTGCATCATAGCTATGTGCAAGATTAACAAGAACTGCAACGTCACGCTGAAAAAGTTACCATATATATCCTTCTATTTTCGTTCAGAAGTTCCAGAAACAAAACTTATCTACACCAAAGTATATATAAATAATGAAAAGCAAATTTGATAACATAACGTAGGAGGTATTTTCTATTCAGGGTCGATTCATTTGTAGAATTTCTACAAACAAGAAATGTTGACAGTTATTGTAAATGAACGTAAATTTTGCCTTGAAGCATCATTGGTTAGTTTATTTTAAAAAGATTTCTTCTTTGGATAAATATCAGAATGGATCGGCGGTGGGTGGGGGGGGGGAGAATTTACTTTATTCCTACTCCTGAATACAAGTTATTGTCCCAGAAGTGATTACGAGTGTGCATCTTTGAAAGAGCATTGATTTAAGGCGTATAAAAAAGTGAGAGAGAGAGAGTTTATTCGTCACATTCCAAATTAGCATCGTTTAGCACATGTCATTTGCGAGAACAATCATACAAATTGGCAATATTTTCTGGAAGCAAAACCTTGTAGTTCTTTACAAAATGGCATCTAGTAACATTTTATGTAACATCTTGGTCCTGCGTTGTGGAGAAATATATTCTGAGCTTCCCACTAATCACAGCCCAGAGAAGCCTCAGAGCAGTGCCTATGGGTAGAGCCTATAGGAGAAAATTGCCAAGATCCTCATTGGTACTTCTCTTGTTGTTTCGCTCTCTGATTTCACATAGAATGATTGAAGATACAGCAGTTTCAGTTTAATTAATGGAGATTCTTGATCCATCGCTGATGCATAGAATTGTTAATTTTTCACTTCTGGCTATTATTAGCGAAGTAAATGCAAAATTAGACTTTTTTTGGACACTCCTTCACTGTCTTGTTCTAAGTAACAAACCTTGCCATGACGTTATATGCATGTGACGTCATAAAATTTTACATTACAATAGGTGGCTCTCAGACACTTATGCCTGCGTAATGAACTAGTACCTAGGCATTAGTTCATTTGCTGGGTTTTAGTCCAAACAATACATATGATGTGACATGGTTTGGACCAAACAGGGCTCAGGGATTGCAGTTGAGGTGTGATAAAATTTTCTAGGTTGGATGATCACAGATCGCCAATGCAGTGATGATTCATGAGCAGCCTGGAAATCAGGCACATACCCTACTATTTCAATCAGGGGCAGATCCAGGCCAAAGGGGGGTTTGAAACCCCGAAACCCTCCCTCTGGACTAGCTGCTAGAACTTCAGGAATGCCAAATTTTATGTCCCATGGGCTGTATACAGCCGTTTATGAAAACACATAGGCTACAACATAATACTCATTGAATCTGGAACAGCAAAGTAGCTGTCGGCCTCATGTAAATGTGTTTGTACAAGGTGAGTAAAAGATCAGTGACATGGTGTAACATTTTGAAAACTCACGCTCACTCTCCCATCTGAATGAGCTAACCTTGCGAGTGCCTGCTCACTTGTCATAATCTACCTGTCCATCTAATAAATAGACAAAACGTACATGTATACATACATGTATGTCAATAGACAAATACATACTTGCATAGTAACATACATTTAATGTAAATTTGCATTTTATCTGTTTGGCTATATTGTGTCAGGCTATCCATCCCTCTATATTTTTAGCTATAACATCCAGACGTTCAGAAATAGGATTAGCAGACATAATTCACGTGCTCTTGGACAAATGGTGTCTAAGAACTTTTTTTATGGTCAACAGGAAATTATTACGCATTGCCTCAGATCAATATCAATCTGCTTGGGTCCCCAAGGTTCATGTGGCCATCTTGGGTCTCGGAAAATTATGGTTTCATGCCTTTGATTGTTCTGTCTATATTCGGGTCCTTTTTTATGTGTGACAAATCAACAGACTGGAAGGATAGATTCTATTTTGTGATTGCCGACTACTTCTTTTGCATTACAAGTATAATATTATGTTCAAATATGATATTTCAAAACAGCATACCCACCAAGAGATCAAACCCATGCAGACAAAGACCTTCAGTGGAACAAGCCATGACTGTACCACTCATGCAACCCTATCTATCTATCTATCTATCTATCTATCTATCTATCTATCTATCTATCTATCTATCTATCTGTCTATCTATCTAACTATCTATCTATCTATCTATCTATCTATCTATCCATCTTTCTATCTTTCAAGCATCTCTTTATCCCCTGATGAAATTCTGAGAATGAAATTTTCATTCTTTATTCTTGTCATACGTGCAGTAATTCAATTATCAATCTTGTCAAGGAGATTTATTTGTAACATTTTATTTGTGTAGGCTGGGGCAATCCCTTGAGGCTATAGTTCTTACGTTTGACGAATGGCATGTTTCATGTTTATATGTCTGAGGCAAACATTTCTGAAGTACATCCATATGATTTTTCTATTCCACCAGCATCACCTGAGTATTCTTAAGTGGTGATATGTAGGTAGATATATACCATTAAGACCTGATTTATTTGACATGCTAACACCCCTATAATTCTCAGAGGCTTGTTGACTGTTCCCACAATAAATCTGTCTGTCTGCTTATCTGCACATGTCTGTGGGGCTGTCAGTTGTAAATCTCAATGAGGTTTACCAACTTTTTGAGAGCTTCTGTGCACTGGGGTTACTGTATAAGCTCTATACTGATTCCTAGTATTGCTAGGTGATTTTTGGGAGTTGTTTTGCTGGATTTTCAATGGCTCATGGATACTAATATTAGATAATCATTTTCCACTGTATACATGCTTTGTAGATTATTAAAAGTAGCACCAAGTCAATGTAAATGCTGATCATATCTTGGTGAAATACACACACATCAACCACGATATTGTTCGTTATGGCAAACTATTGGTTGAAAAATTATATTCAGCTTCTGACTACAGTTCATTGGAGGAAAATATGCCACACATAACCTGGTGCTATACCTGTATATACAAAATGACTTGGATAATATATGTATGCATGAGGACTAATGAAACAGTTCTTCGAAAAAAATAAAGTACCAAAATTGTACTTTACATTCAGGACACATGGTACAATTGTCTTGCTGGAGAAATGCATTCCTGCATTAAAAAAAAACTGAATACAGTTTCGGCTGGGTTCGATCACTTGGTGAGGAGCTGAATGTTTCAGTGCACCTTCATGAGCAAAATTAAAGCTGGATTTCGTTCTGATGTTAAATCCAAGGGTGCCTTGTGTCGACGTCTATGCTGGGCAAGTAACAGATCCCTCACATTGGGTAATGTGTCGCTATATGTTGAGGACTCTCACTCTGTCTCTCCCATCTCATCAATCTACCCTTGTGAGCACCTAGAACTGGGCTTAGAGGGCTGCACTTACCATGATGAAATGTCATGTCCATGAAAATGGTTAACTCGGGCAGTGATCCCCTATGGGAAATAGTAGCCTGATATTCATTTACTGGCATGTATCCATCAATCAGAAAACTTTAATCATTCAATACTGTGAAAAGTTACGAGTACTTAATACTTTCTTTGAAAATTCTGCCTGTTGTTAACCATTGTTCCTTTGTTTTTGTTATTTTTCAGACCAACCTTGAGGGAAAAGGAAGATCATTCTTCTTAAGTAGGGATACCTACTAATTCCACTTTACCAGGATTTCCTCTTCTGCACAATGGATCTAACTTGTACAGATGAGTGATGGTTTTTCTCCAAGACCTTAATGGAATTAAACATGGTTAGTTGCTTGGTCTTTGTTTACTTTGTAACTTTTGCTACATTTGCCATTTTTAGGTGATTAGTAATTCATTATCATCATTTACTTCTAAGTGCTCAGCTTCCCAAAATATATGGTAACCACTAAAAGTTCTGAGGAGCATGTATACTTAGAAGTCTTAAAATAACACACACAGTTTCTGATAAACCCAAGAACAAATACATTTCTGTATATAATAAATCTGTACCTTCTTGGTCCTCATCCATGGTGCGGGGATATTTGTATTATCACAGTTCAGGGCAGACACAAGCGCACAGCACCAATTGTCTTAGGATATCTATAGGAGCATTCCCAAGGTTCTCATGCCATTGCAGTATGTAGCACCAAAGGCAGAACTGGCTATACTTTTCTCCCCAGCATTTTCCATTGAAAGATATTTTTCAGAAAGACCATATGTAACCATTTGTGGTTAGTAAAGTCTTTGTGTTGTTGGTTAGCAATGTATTGAGTGTCCCTGCGGAGGGCCCTTATGTCAAAGTTCAAACAAAATCCTTTGCAATGCAGAACTGCATCTGCTTATTTTGCTATCTGCAGTGTGAAATATAGACCTGAGAATGCAATTTTAAAGGTGCCAGTGACAAACCAGGGGGGGGGGGTATCCTTCATTGGAATGCGCTTGTGAAGTTGTACACCTTTGGTAATCTGCCTTTGGTAGCACCAGAATACTTTCTACTTGGAACACTAGCGCTTGCTCCGAAACTGAGGTAGATCTAGTCCAACTGTGGATAAGTCACTGAATGAGTCAGATTACTTAGCACTGAGATCACAAATAATCCAATGACAGATTTGCAGTTCATTTCAATGTGATGAATAGGGCCTTTTGTGATGTCATTGAAGTCCATAAACATTCTTTCACTGTAAATCCCTGATTTTACAAATACCAAAAAACACTATACTGACCTACGGTCTGGACAATTTCACTGCAAATCTGTTATAATAATTGAAATGATAAAGCAAGAAATACAATAAGGTCATTCCACTCCCGGGGAGAAAAAAATATCCTCAAAGTCATTACATGCATTTACTGTTACAAGCAAAGATACATGTATGTCATTTTAACAATGATAATTCCAAAGCCAGACAGAAAATTCTTTTTCTCCATGTAATAGTAATTTAATCGGGGTAATTGCTGGATAATCACAGTAATTGTAGATTTTATATGTAGAAAAATGTAAAGAATATATGCTGATATGACGATATGGTAATAACATATGGGCTTACATGATATTAAAAAGATGAAAAAGGTATATGCTTGGTTCCAGAGATAGAAAATATGTATTTCTTACACTGAAATAATAGGTAAAGAGTAATTTTAAGGACTTATGGAAAGCGAATTAGCGTTTCCCTTTATAAAGATAAGTACTCCAATATACAATTAAGAAAGAAACTCTCAGATATTTTCAAAAAACTCCTTCTATGATATACCGAGAATGGTGCTTTGGGAGAACCGCATGATGTAAGTCTGCAATTACAGTCAGGCTTCAGTTTGGAAAAATCATTTGAACTTGGAACTAAAGTGACCTTAATTGTAGTACTTTCAATCTGCACCGTCTGGATATAACAATTTCATAGATAAGTTGAAGTATGTTCCCAGCCAAAATGTGCTGGCTGATAGTAAGCTGAAAAATTGCATCATAATTATTTAAAAATATCAAATGGTATTGAGAGATGGCGAATATTGAATGACACAGTGAGGAAACAAAACCACCTGTTGATTTATTTAACAATATTTGATAGTGTTGTTTTTCTCATGAATTTTCCATATTGCATTGACTTTTTGAAAGTGAATGGTTTCATTACGATTTTGAACTTATGCTTTTCACTATACTGTGTGTCAAGAATAGCAGAGCTCTACTCTACATGGTTTGCATGTCAGAAAGACATTTTCATTGTGTTTTATTTTCCTTTTATATAAAGGATTTATGATTGCATGCAGTCTGCTGGTTGCTTTCAATATGCAGTCATTTCCAGGGAATTAATGCATCAAGTTGTTTTACTTCATGAGCATGGCTAGAAAAAATCCAACAATATTTCACTGCCAGTCTCATGCTTCTGCCTCCATTATTCAGCATGCCACCAGCACATCAAAGCCACTGAAAATGACGTTGTCAAAGTCACATGACTGTCACCTGACCTTGAGTGACGTGCCCCCTGGCAAGCTTTGAAGGAAAAGCATTAGCATGCTACGGTTTATTTATGGCGATGCCTTGGGTTATTATTTTCGCAGGTGGAGGTATCAGTTTTGCTGCCTCCTCACATAAATTCCTCTTTAAAGTACGTACAAAGGACTTTTGTATTCTAAGTTCAAGTAAGTTGTGGTTCTACTGAAGTACATGTAATCGCTAACCTCAAGTGTATATATCAAGACAATTCATGTTATTTTTCTGTGCAGTAGATGCTACTATGAATCCTGTTTCTGGAAGATGTTTTAAAAAATCTGCAACATGGACTGTTGTGTGTGTACGTGCTTTTGTTCCCTCTGTATTTTCACCAGGCAATCATTGCTTTCTAGTAATATCTTTATCTGTGTATCTGAATTACCCTGTACACTGGTGATAAAATGTAAATGTGTCAACCACATTTCAGCTCTTAGAAGGCGATCATTTAATCTCAAGGGGGAGCTCCAGGTGACCTTTTTAGTTTTTCTGAAAAAAAAAAAATTGAAATAGTTATTTTCTTGCCAAGTTTTGCTGAAATACAATTCATTATTTGGCAGTCTTGAAATAAATGATTTCCGGGTGTTGCTTTTTTAGGAAGGCATATTTGGGGAAATCTTTACTGCGAAATGAATTGTATCATGCAGAAGAAAATTCCAAGCTCTCAACCTTCTGAAAATCTAACGCATGCCCCTGAGGTTCAGATAACGTGCTAGAATTCAGCGTCTTGGAGGAATTTTTTTTAATGTATATAGAATATAGCTCTGTAGGTCTAAGTGTATTTTGATATTTTTGGAGGATAAATTATCAGTTGGCCATTCAGATGCATCATTGATCTGCTTTCCTTGGTACCAGGTGCTGTTTGAGAATCTATGACCCACAAATTGAGAGATGTATAACACTTGCTTGTCTCTCTTGTGGTAACCTTGGAAAATTGTTATGAATTTGACCTTTTGTCTTATGTAGCTCTGTCTGGTGCAAAAAGATAATATTATATTATATAATAAAAACAAGAAAGATATGTAGATAAAGAAAGTGCCACTCCAGGGAGACACATTTTTTACTCTAGCAAGTGATGAGCTGAAAAAAATCACTTTGTTGTCTTCATCATGTATCACATTTTTCTTCTCAGTTGTTCACACCTATATGACTTGTTAAAAAGATAAAAATGACTGTTTCATTGTTTATGTAATTATTTGTGAGTACATTTTACAAGCTTGTATTTTCAACAGCACACATTCCATTTTACAGTGTAGTATGCAGTTATGGGGTTGTCCAGAAATGCAGAGGCCTACCAATTACAAGTCAAATCTGATCATCGTCATTCATTTATAACAACAGTGCATTATAAACACAATAGGATACAAGCTGTGCAAATGCTAACGCTCTCATGTGCTTGTCTATTTATTTGCGCCTGTAACCACACCAAACAAAATCTGATAGATGATAACTAAGTTCCCAAATAAAGGCATTGTTCTTTCAGATTGAATGCCAACCACACCCCAAAGATGGTGCCACACCCATGTCAAGTGCAAGTGTAGAGTTTTACTATATATGTTTTATGGTAAATTAATCATTTATCTGGCATCATATTATAAATATCAAATGTCAATATTTATGTTTTTTAAATCAAAATATTATGTTGTAGGTTCTTGATCAAACCCAAAAGTGAAGTACAATGAGTTTTTCTTTGAGGTGTGTGGCACTACTGCAGAAGTTTGAGTTCCTGTTAAAGAACTATATATTACAAAATCAATATTACGAGCGTAAAATCATATTACATTTGTATCTGCTTTATAAAGCATTGTTGGGTGCACTAGAAACTACAAAATAATATCAAGGTAATTAATATATTCTCATCGGATCCAAAACAAATATTTACAACCATCTTGTTCAGAAATATGAGATACACTAATTAACTCAGGTAATAGGTTTCTTTGTCTCCAACTGAGATGACTTCGTAATCCTATGTTGCATATTCCAGAATAATGGGAAATGTCTTATCATGGCTTTGGTGACACACTGAGCAAACATGATGTCGACGACCTTCCTCAAAATAAATACAAATGTATTTTTTCTCTTACTCTCATTCAAAACACAGTGGTACTTGCATCGTAAGTACCCCTGTTGTAAGACCGACTTGCCTTATGTGACTTCCTTCCTGCTGGAATAAGTAGTATTTTTAGTTCATTATGCCCCAAAGACAGACCGCACCCCCTCGAGAGACCACTAAATGAACCTCAGAAGGGGTGGTCTTATAATGCAGGTACCACTGTGCAGTATTAAGACTCTGGAGTGTTTCAAGAAAAACCTAAAAACTCATTTGTTTAAAATGTTCTACAAATAACCCATCTGCCACAAGCGCTTCTGAGCAGTATACTGGAAGAGGCGCTATATAAATAACTATTATTATTATTATTATTATTATTAAACATTGACTTCCTTCTTGTATTTGCATCAGGTGTATGGATGAACGATTGGGCCTTTATGTCCTGTATCTACGCAATCGGCCTAGAGGCAGATATAAAGGACATGGCTATGAGGCAAAGAATGACTGAAACAGCCATCCAACATTGGTCCGAGTGGCCCAGTAAGAGCTCATTCTTAACCCTACGTCTAACACAGCGATTGACCGACCAGCATGTTCGTTGAGACTCCCCCCTCTTTCATGCGCCGTGGCCCAGTGCATTAGGTGTTCGCCTGGCAACTGAAACGTTGCAAGTTCGACTCCCACCCATGGCACGGAGGAACTGAGCAGATCCTCCATCACTCTTTGCTTCACTTCACCCAGGTGTAAATGGGTACTTGGCTATAGACAGTTACGGCTATTGTAGAGTGACTTAGCATTGTGTGTGCTGGAAACGGCGGCCTAGCTGTATACTCCCCGGCGAGTTGAGAAAGGCTCATGCTTGAACAGGCCTGCCAAGGGTGTAATTGTAAAGACTGTTGAGACTGACTTCGTCGGTGTAATGGACTATAAAAAAGTCTACATTTGCATTTACATTTTACATGCATTTTTAGACCAGAGTATCTTTATTATGAGGCAAAAATTATGTCATTTCTCTTATTAGTCAAGAAATATTAATATACGATTCAATTTAATTGCCCAGTCTTGAGAAAACCATGCAGGTTATACATTGAACTTTGGTCCTAACAAAATGTTCAAATACCCTATAAATTGAGGAAAAGTTTAATTTTCTTTGAATAATAGTTATTAACTTATTCCTCAATTCTATCCAATAAAAAAAAAGGCAAATTTGACAAAATATTCCTGTTACATGAGTTTGGAAGGAAAATAATGCCAACATTGGCACCATAGAAACCTGAGTGACGCTTGAAATTTCCATGTGATTCAAATTGGACATGGCAGACAAGTGATACTATTGAAGTTTTTCTGGATAAGGGAACTTAGCTGGCTACTAAGACACTAAGGCCCCTTATGCTTGGTGGAGGTTCCTTAGAGGGATTACAGAACTGTTTTTCTCAGCTTTTATATAATTTCATTGCAAAGTTTCTGTGTTTGTCATAATATTGAGATTAAAAATTAATATACTAATGTGTGAAATAAACAAAGACCAGATTGTGTACAAGCATAGACTGCGCTTGAGCAAACCCACAATGCAATATGACAAGGTTTACATGCATTACAGCAAATATGAGCATTAAAACCTTCGGCGAAGCTTTAAATTACATACACAAAAATCAAACTTAATCGATCCATATAAGACTATAAAATATCCATTGTTAAACCGAGGCCTTCTGTTAACACCATGAATTTGGTGTGCGCATCCTCCTTCTTCAAACATGCACATTAACATAAATATTGTGGAATGGATATTTCTAACATTTGTGAGTGGGGCCTGGTACATGTGCAGTTGTGTATTATTCAAATTTTTACTAAAAAAAAGTAGGGGAGACTTAGGTAAGTTGTGTCGTTTTTGCCTTGGGGTGATTTTCTATTTTAAAAAACTTACTTTGTGAAGCAATTAATACAATGGGAAACAACAGTTAGGGAGATAATGGTGGACCTTCACATAGAGTTCTAGATTGCACATCTGAACCCTGTGTTGCTGTAAGGTTTATCACTGGATTAGTCAGGTTGGTTGATCCCTTTTTTTAAAAACTTACATTGTATTTTACCTTTTTTTCACATATTTTAATCATTCATATAATATTTGCAGCATATAACTGGTTTGTTATAGAATTTACAATTGGCAATTTATTGGTTGTCTAAATGTATCATATCATGCCACCAGTCACTCTAAAATTGGTTTGGGGACAATGTCACTCAAATTACAGCTTAAGTGTTACTCACAATTCTGACAACATATCAGTTAAACATGTTAAATTATAAGTTACATGGGGCAGGAGACATTCATGTTGCTAATTCAGCACTGGCCAATTGTAAGTTTTATCTATAAATTTTGAGTACAGAATTTTCACAATCAAAAATGACATTTTTGTCTGGTGCAGCTGAGACTGAGCCAAGGCCCACACCATCAGAATATGACCATCAATGGAGGCAGGTCTCGAACCTCCAACACTAGCTTCCTGTATCAAATTAGAGAATCATCTGCCTGATTTAGTTTCAAGTTAACGATGGTTTATAAAAGTTACAACCTGCCCCAGTCTCCCCAAGTGAGAATTAGAGTAAATTCTGGAATGCATGCAGCATTTACAGTACAATTTAATTTTTTTGGTTTTGGAAGATTATCTATCTTATTGATAATTTTATTCAATTCAAACCAAAATTATTGATTTAGAGGCACTGAAAATCAAGTAATTATGTTTTGGTCTAGACCCCACCCCCTCGTCCAACATCCTTCCAATAAACAGTTTGATTGTACATATCTGAAACTTTGGCATGTATATCAAGGTATTTTCTTACAGAAAAATTGATGGCACATGCTCCATCACATTGTTCCAGCAACAGAACTGTGCAGTCGTGGGTTTGCTGCTACGCTTCTTGATTTGTCAGTTTTATCAAGATTATGTATGTGTTGGTAAAACAATGCAAGTCAGTTAACTGGTGTGTTTTCCTCAGTATGGGCTTGATGAACCAATGCGAAATGAAATCTGCAAAGTTTGTCAAACAAAGGATTTTCACCTAAGGCATTCTCACTTCTGTAATCCTTCTAAGGGGACATTTTTTAGTAGATTTCATGCTCTGCAAGTGGGTGGAACTAACATAAGTACCCATAAGTACTTATGTTTGGCTGTTAGTGGATTCTTAGGTGCCTTACAGTTGTCATAAGTAGCCAAATGTGTTGTTAGGACCCATTTAAGGGGCCATGGCTACTAATGTTAGTACCTAAGTAGCTCATAAGTGGGTGTTTCATGTCTTAGTAACCACCTTAGTTCCCTTATCCTGAAAAACTTCAATAGATAGATAAGGTGTATGTACATACACGAAATGCAAATGGTGACATTTTTCTGCTGATATCCAGTAATGGACATTGCATTACATTCATGGCCATGACCTAAATATGTCATGTCCAGAAACTCATGAATTTTCAAATTGCCAAACATACCATGGCATGCTGTTCACATTAAGTCATGGGATATTTTGATGGACTATCAAGGTCGTGTGCATGTAGATATACATATATAGTATGAATAAATGAAAGAGCATGCACATTCTGCAGTGATTTACCCAGCTCATGATTTTTCTCTGAAATATGTTCTGGTTCCCAGAAAATACAAAACACTAGCACTACGATGTGAAACAGATCTGTGGATAGAAGACACATATGGATAGGGTGTTAGCGGTAACAGATAGTTTTTAAAACAATGAAGATTTTGGTGTAGCATGCGAAGATCAATGAGGAATTTGCAGTTTGTTTACAAAAAACAAAATCTGAGTAAGCAGCAAAAATGTATTAAGATTCATCGTATTTGTTAATAAACAAAATCTGTACCGGTAAATAGAACAGTCAACTGCAAGTCATAACAGTCACTAACAGTTTGTTGAGCTTGTTTCTAATTAAGTTCATTGAGAAACAACATCTCACTTATGGTTTTCAAACTGCAGATATCTAGACTGTGTAATTAATTATATTGCTCAATAAAACTGGAACTTCCACAATTTTCCTTTGGGAGGATCGTAATATGTACAGGATAATGCTGCAAGTTCCACTGGGATTTCTAATGGTGTTGTTGTGTTCTCACATAGGTAAAAGACTTTCCTGCACTCACATATGAGACACCGCTCTTTGCAACTTCTGTCACTTCTGCTTCTACTTCAAGATGTTTGCTCATTTTTACATAAAATCTGCCATAAGCAGAAGTCAGATGTGTCATGGTGAGTGGGAAATATTTTATTCTTGTCACGGCATTCTCCTCTCATTCATGTGACGTAGTGATGTTAAAATATGACATATGGCATGATTCATGATACAAGGCATGGTACCACATGGAACATTGTTCATGTCCTGTTGAACCAAAAGCAAGTTTTTACAAGATTATTCTGACTTTATTGGGGATACTATTGTTTTTTAAAACCATTATATCTGTGAAGTACTATTTTTGAAATAATGTTAAATTAGGAATCTCCTATGTATGATGTGTCAATAATTTCCTTCTTTTTTTATTCTCTAAATGGAAAATAAATGAGTCTGGGTCTGAACAAAGCCTGCTTACCTGTATTCCTGTGCTGTAAGTTTAAGCTAATTTCACTCATATTGAACTGCTCTCAATAAGCGAAATTTGAAAGTATAGCAAGAAATATAATATTCTTCATTCAGAAACAGCACAGCATATAAAGACAAGGATACATCACCAGCCAATGAAAATTAATGTACCAACATTTTTTGTCAAGCCTTTAATTCTCAAAACATTTCCCTACTCTAATATAATCATAAAAGGACAAAGATACTGTTACCAGACAGGGTTAAATCCCAAGCTAATGAAATGTACAAACATTATTGGTCAAGCTTTCAATTATCAAAACGTTTCACCATTGCAACATTGTCATAATAACCCAAGACTGCGTCCCAAAGCATATTAAAACAAGCAAATTTTTGCAATGGCATTATGGTGAAAACCTTGTGATTTTGTGGTGACATATCTGTGACAAGAAGCTGATGTGACAAGTCAGGCTGTGTCAAATGTCTTGTCGTGTTATGACATGTCATGGCTTGTCATTAGCTCCCACACCTCCCTATTGCCGCACAACTGCCTTTCTTATCTCAAATGTTTAGAAAACCCAAATGTCATTAACCTCTGAAGCTTAAGCCCAAATTGCCTTTCTCTTTGTTGACTCATGTAAAGAGAGATATGGATAAACATGCCACTGGACAAGGCTGCTGAAGATGGCTTTGTGAAGACAGATTCACAACTTTCCTGAAAAAGAATCAGCTTAAAGGGTGCATTAAGCTGGAGAAAGGATGATGTTGAAATTTTAAACGAGCTCAAATACTTTTAAACATCCTCATACAATAATTAACTTTCTCTTACCAGAATTTGGTCTTTCAAAACAGAAAAAAAAACATAGAAAGAGTGGTGTTGTGGAATTGCCTGTTGCCACAACTTGGAATACGGCACACATAACAGTGACCAGTAAACCACTAGCAAGTGCCTTAAGCTAACTTTATTAGTGATTCTTATGCGTGAGCTATAATACTTTTCCCTGTCATAGTTAGCATGAGGTAAATCAGGCACGTCATTAGTGCCAAAAATATCACTTTAAGTGGTGGTGAAGGAGATATACAAGTGCCTTTTATCACACAGGAGCAGATCAAGATCAGTTGCCGATCTAGATTGGATGATTCGGGGTGACAGGGAAATGGAACCAAAGAGGAAAGAACGGTTCTGTTACATGAGGCATATAGTTATTGTATTAAAGGTAGTTAACTTAAATAAATTGTCCAGATGTATCTCTTTCAAAGAGTGAAAATATGTTTTAAGACCACTGATTCAAGTGAATGAATTTGTATGGTCCATCAAATTCATTTATAACATAATGTCAATCTTTAACTATAAGGAGTTTCCTCACCCTGAATCTCAGGTAAATGTTTAACAGGCTGCAGGCAATTACCTCAATGCCATCTCTCTCATCAAAGGCCTGTTGTTTATACCAAGAACCTGACTGTGGTGCTACATATTTCCTCAGTCATCCACCTTTATGAACTCACATTTAGAAATGAGATTACACATAATTTTTGATATCTTGGATATTAACTTCTTAGATGAACTACAAAAAGAAAATGTCAAGCAGATAGTATTGGTTTTGATAACAGAACTGTTATCATGTTTTATCATAATGTCATAGACATTTGATAATATTCGTTTTTGATTACAGAACTGTTATACTTTTTCTAACACACTAAGGTCATAGACATTACTGCACAAACTGTCAAGACATTGCTCTTGGCAAATTTTGTCACATCTGTTTCTGTTGAAAGATGTTTGCTAATTTTTTGCTCAAAATCTTTAATAAGCAACTGCCAAATGTGTCATGGTGAGAAAGATGCTATTCGTGTCAAGTCATCCTCCTCCCTCATTCATGTGATGGAGTGACTTTAAAACATGACATATGGCATGATTCATGATACAAGGCATGGTGCCAAATGCAACATTGTTTTTGTCCCATTTGAACCAAAGAAATGTTCACATGATTATTCTGACTTTTTCAGGATATTATTGCCTTTTAAACAATATACAATACCCGAGAAGCACTCTTTGTGTATTAATATCTGTACAAAGCCTGCTTAGATATATTATTCCTAAGCTACAACATTAAGCTAAACTTATCTGTATTGAACTGCTCTCTTAGTGACATTTGAAAATATGGCATGAGATTTAATTTCTTCTCTCAGTAACAACACAGCATAGAAAGACAGGCAAAACATCACTAGCCAATGAAATTTACCAACATTTTTGTCAACCTTTAATTTTCAAAAAGCTTCACCAATGCAACATCATCATAATAGCAGTACACAAATCTGGATCCAAAAGCATAATAAAACAAGTGAATCTCTGCAATGGCATTATTTTGAAAACCTGGTGATTTTGTGGTGACACATCTGTGACAAGAAGCTGAGGTAACAAGTCAGGCTGTGTCAAATGTCTTGTCGTGTTATGACATGTCATGTTTTGTCATTAGCTCCCATGCCTCCCTATTGCCGCACAGCAGCCCTTCTGAACTCAAATGTTAGGAAAACCCAACTGTCATTAACCCCTCAAGCTTGAGCCTAAATTGTCTTTCTCTTTGTTGACTCGTGTAAAAAGAGAAATGGACAAACATGCTGTAGGACAAAGTTGCTGGAGACGGCTGTGTGCCAAGATTGCAGGCAGATTCACAACTTTCCTGAAAAAGAATCAGCTTAAAGGGCGTACACATAATAGTAACCAGTAAACCACAAGCAGGTGCCTTAAACTACCTTTAGTGCTTCTTATGTGTGAGCAAAAATACTTTCCCTGTCATCGTTAGCATAAGGTAAATCAGGCAAGTTGTTAGTGCCAAAAAATAGCTTGTAGTGGTAGTAGTGAAGAAGATATACGTGCTCCTTTGATCACCCAGGAGTAGATCAGTGGCTGATGTAGACTGGATGATTGGGGGAGACAGGAGAAAGTGACAAGAAAGCACAGTTCTGTTACTTGGGGCATATAATTATTGTAGTATGTGAATTTAATTTTGTTAAATTGTCAAGACTTATCTTTTTTAAACAAAGAAAATATGTTTTAGGTCCATTTTTTCAAGAGAATTTGTATGGTCTATTAAATTCATGACATTTTATCAAAACCTCTGGCACCACTTAAGGTATTTTTAAATGATAACACCTCATATGAAGCAAATAACTAGTTGTTTCTTTTTTCTTAGCATATACTTAAATGTTCATTCATAGAGTTTTGCACAATGATGCATCTGCCCCTGCAATCTGAAGAGTTAGTCTTTCCAGGAGTCTCAGACTGCATTCAGCTGCTTGCATTGCTTCGTCAGCTCTTTTCCCTTCACACTGGTGCCAGACCTAATTCAAAGCATAGATGATCTGTGGAACCCTACGTAACGTGTACCGAGAAGTGAAAAAAAAAAACCCTGAAAAAAGTACTTTAAAAAAGTCATGTATTTGAGTGTGAAGAAAAAAAAAATGAGAGAGGATAATTAAAATGCAACTTCAAAAACCTTGGTTTCTCTGAATGCCCTTTGTCTGAAATAAGTATTCTCAGAAAGTCTTAGACAGCTTTTTTTCAAGATGGAAATAGTATGAAATCTGACGACTGAAAATAAGTTACTTACATGGATAAGAGTACAGCTGTCTTAAAAATCAGCGCTTGAATCTTTGAGATATTTAAGTTGATCCAAAGGGGGACTTATTTTTGTTGAACTGTTTATTTGGATTTTACGTATGATAGTGGTATCATAATCTCATTCAGGAAAAAAATATAACAAAGATTAGTCTGTTAAAAAATGAAGTCATTTTAGGACAGAGTCTGAAATGAAAATAGTATTAGGATAAATCCATAGAAGGAAAATATTCTACTTATTCTTAGCATAAACTGATCATCACATCTTCTTATAAGGAATCCCTTGGCCTTGTGATTTAGTTCATTTTGGCATTTTTGTGGAGATTAACGTAACTTAATTTTGACATATCTATGCATCTGCATCATGGACTATGTATCCAAATATTCACGGTAATGAAACATCTTGGGTATACATTGCATTCACCTATACCTTGGCCTTCAAAATGACAGTTGACCATTGATATTTTAAAAATACGCAACAACAGGAAAAGTGTGTTGTCACAAAAATATTTGCTGCATACATTATAAATCAAAACTGTGTCACAGGGAATTCATTATTGAACTTCTGACCTTTCAGTAGGACACCATTGTCATGATTATGCAGTTTCAATGACAAATTGGCAATTCAGTAAACAATAGTTATTGATTGCATTGTTTCACTTTTGCAGGGAGTCCCACAAATACATTAACAATTGCAGAGTTATGTAATTGACATATGGAAGTAACAATGGAAGTTTCAATGTAGAAATGGAAGTAGAGGATGCCATAACAATATGCATTGTTAAGAAAGGTATTTTCCTGCGCAAAATACTTTCTTGTCTGTTGAATAAAGTTTCCAGAGGGTAGTTAAGCCAACAAGGAGCTTATGTTACTGAGCCACCACAGCCAAGGCACTCCCTCTGAACAACCGTTATCGAGCTATCACTGCCAAGTCCTCCAATTCTGAGAAATGGTCTCTTGTATGGTAATTGATAATATCTTTGAGCGTTTAGGGAAAAATTATCCTACAAAAAGTCTGTTTGAACAATAAAGCAGCGAAAATGAAAAGTGTTGTCCATATGATGTAGGCCACTGTGACTCATCTGGAGTGAGAATCGAACATGGGAACCAGAAAATGAGAGCCCTGAGCAGACTATTATGTAGATGGCCTTACTCCCACTTTCCTTGTTTTTTTAACAGATTAGCGTGGCATTTACATTTAATAGATTGTGCTTCCTTTGTTGCTTTGTTTGAACCACAGTTTCCTCTTACTTAAGGTAAGCTGATGGATTGCTTCATCCACATGGAATCCAGGGATCCTGAGACACAGCAGTTGTCTTTGACTAAAGGGAACTTCTGATCTCTGGTGGATTTCTTCAGTGCCGGTTTCTCTGAACTGGCTCATTGCTTATTCTTTAGAATCTAACTCGCAAGCCAGGAAGAAGCTTGGAAGTAAAAAGAGTGTTAACAGTAAAATAAAATTTAAATCTTGGATCTCCGTAGAGGATTGAGTAGAAGGCTTTCACCAATTTGTCACAGGTCTGTGCAATTACAGAGTGAATGAAAAACTATATCGTATGAACGGAATAACAATTTTTCTTAGGTAAAACTTGTTGCCTCTATTGGAAAATGACAAAACAAATCTTCTGAGGCTGGGGCCAGTAAGCATGGTTTGGTTTAGACCAGCAGGCAGGTTTGGTTCTTTCCGCAGTGACTTTGAGATGTTCCTTACAAACCTATATGTCTTCCTTATTTTTCTCTTCTCTATTTGCCCTGCTTCTTTCCTTCCCTTTCCTTCTCCTCCTTCTCTCACCCCTCCCCCCCCCACACCCCTTTCTCATTTAGCTGTCTCCTTTCCCTCCTTTCTCTGTACTCCTGTTTGTCACTCTTCCATTGACTTTCCCGCTCTTCCCCTTACTCCTCTTCCATCTCCTCTTCCTCCTCCCTCTCCATCCTCCTCCTTCCCTCCTCCTCCTCCTTCCCTTCTCCTCCTCCTTCCCTCCTCCTGCTCTTCCATTCTTATGGAATATTTCCTGGAAATCTTTTTGAGTACATGATTAAAAAAATCTTTACCAGTTTGCTCTTGAGAATGAGAACAACTTCCTCATGCAGATATGATCTCAATTAAAACATTTGCTTGCTGGGAAAAAGAGGACATTTGAGCTTTCTTTTCAAGCCTCTCTTGAGTCAATGATTATTCTTGTCACATTCATTAAATCATTCTGCATGTTTATTTTCAACTGCACAACAACCCGAATGTGAGTCTGCATTTATGATAATTATCGGTTAGTAATGCTCCTCATCCAAGGATACATCGGAGAAAGGAGGAAAACAACCACCTATCACGAAGGATGACCTGACAAATGCTTTGAATGTTATTGACTGTGAAGCAAGTAGCTCCAATGCAGGGGCACCTGCGAAAAATAATAACCAGTGGGAGAAGATGATGTCCAGAAGGGAGAAACAGCAGTTGCGCAAGAACAATGCAACAGGGCAGATGTTGCAAGCTGGCATCCGACCTGCCGCTAAGATTGCAAAGCAGACCGAGAACTATCACATGTTTGTTGGTGGTTTACATGAAGAGAGTACATGCGAGAATATAAAGAAATGGTTGGCACAAAGTGGTATCAAGACTGTTGCAGATGTGACGAAGGTGTCCCCAGCTGACAGACCATATAGTAGTTTTCATGTGGTTATGGAAAAGCGTGAATATCTGAAGATCGTAAAGAATAAAGAGAAGTACTGGCCGAAGGATGCTACATGCAGAAGATATTTCATTGCTGAAAATGACGATGATGACAACCCCAGAACGAAGGAGGACAACCAGAACGATCGGGCTGTGGGCAGTGACCCCAATAATGGCTTAAATGGAGGAACGTCCATGACAGTGGCTCAAACTGGTAGTAACACGAAAGGGTCCAACCAGGACTGATCGATTGACGGACTTCAAAATCAATAACATGAACTTTTTCTCATATAATTGTGAGGGTGCAATTCGCAATAGAAACTGTATTAAGTATATTCTAGAGACATCTGCTCCAGATATTCTCTGTCTCCAAGAGACATGGTTGATTACAATAATATGCACGTATTAAATAGCGTTGATACAATGTACAATGCAGTTGGTAAATGTGGTGTGGATATCACACAAGGTATATTGTCGGGAAGGCCACATGGTGGTGTTGCGATACTCTTTAAAAGATCACTTGAAAAATATGTGAAAATTCTTAAGTGTAAAAGTCGGTGCCTATTTGCCATAGAACTTGTAAATAATAGCTGCAGCAGCACTCTTTTTGCCAATGTATATATGCCCTGTGATAGTAGAGATAGTAATGGTAATCGTGAATTTGATGAAGTCATAGACGAACTTGATCTGCTTATTGCATCTAGTCAGGCCTCTCATATTGTTTTATGTGGTGATTGGAACTGTGATTTTAGTAGGGACTCCACTCAGGTTAGATGTCTCAGGAATTTTTTAGCTAGAAATAAACTTTATAATATGTGGAATAACTGTAATACAGTCTGTGATTACACTTATGTTAATGATAGCCTTGGGCATAAGTCATGTATAGATCACTTCTTTATGTCAAATGAGATGTATCAAGCCATAAACAAAGGTCAAGTAACCTCTAATGGTATTAATTTATCTAGTCATTGTATTGTAAATGTGTGCTGTGATAATATTAGCAATTTGAATGGGGAGCCTGATAATTCTCCCAGGAATTATAATGCCTCCAAGAAGGTGGCTTGGCATAAAGTTAATGAAGATCATATTGAAATGTACCAATCTGCTCTGAATGGCTATATCAATGATATTAACATTCCGACTGATGCCTTACTGTGTACTGATGTATTTTGCTGTAATCATGAACATAAAAATAGCATTGACAAAATGTGTAATGAGTTAATCTTTGCGTGTATTGGGGCTAGTGATGACACCCTACCTCATGTTAACTCTGGTAAACATGTTATTCCTTTCTGGAATGAGAATATAAGACCTCTAAAGGATAAATCACTTTTTTGGCATCATATTTGGATTGAATGTGGTATACCTAAAGATGGTGTTATTGCACAAATTATGAGGTGTAGCAGAGCTGCTTATCATAAAGCCATTAAAGATGCTAAAAAGAATGATTACGAATTGCGGAAGACCAAGATGGCTCAAGCAATTGTAAATAAGAGTGATAGAAATTTATGGGATGAAATTAAAAAGATCAGTCCTGGTAACAAAGTGATTACTAATGTTGTTGATGATAAAACTGAGGCCAGAGATATTGCTGAGGTGTTTGCAAATAAGTATGAATCTTTGTATCATAGCGTTCCAACATGTCCTGATGAAATGACAACTTTATTAGATGATATTAACAACTTGATGGTAAGTGAGCGTTCATTCTCTAATTGTAAAATTGAGGCTGGTGATATTAATATGGCTATTAAAAACCTTAAAAAAGGTAAAGATGATGGTAGTTTACACCTTGTGTCAGATCATGTTATCATGTCCACTGATAAGTTTAAATGTTTATTTGCAATGCTGTTGAATTGTATGCTTATTCATGGGTATAACCCAGGTGACTTGTTAACATCTGTGATTGTGTCAATTCCTAAGTGTTTAAGATCAAGCATGAATTCCAGTGATAACTATAGAGGTATAGCCCTCTGCTCATCTTTGTGCAAGGTTATTGATTATGTGTTTATCATAAAGTTCAGGAGTAAATTTAAAAGTTGTAATTTACAATTTGCATTTGATGAAGGTCATGACACTGTAATGTGTTCTTCCATGGTTAAAGAAATAGTTTCACACTATTTTAGTAAACAATCTAATGTCATAGGATGCCTGTTAGATGCCAGTAAGGCATTTGATCGTGTACACTTCGGTAAACTTTTTAGGTTGCTTATCGAGCGCAAATTACCAGCTGTTGTAATTAGGCGGTTAGTTGACAATTATATGAGACAGCGTATTAAAACTTCATGGAATAATGCTACCTCTCATGAGTTTAATTGTATTAACGGTGTTAGGCAGGGCGGAGTTTTATCTCCCCTCCTTTTTAACATTTATTTCGATGAATTAATTGACAAACTTAGAAATAGCGGTATTGGCTGTAAGGTTGGTACGTACTATGCAGGGGCTGTAGCATATGCAGACGATGTCACATTATTATGTCCTAGCCGTAGTGGCATGCAGAGCATGTTGAAAATATGTGAAGAGTTTAGTCTTGAGTTTAATGTCAATTTTAATGCTCAGAAAACTCAGTGTATACTTTTTCGACATCCTAGCGGATACAAGAAATGTAAAGAATTGTTTTTAAATGGAAATGTTTTACTATGGGTGGACAAAGTCTCTCATCTGGGTAATATTTTAAATTATTGCTTATCTGATGCTGATGACATTAGATCTAAAATAGGTCATTTTATTGGCAGTGTTAATAAGATGTTAGCAAATTTTAGCTTCGTGCAGTCTCATATTCTGTTTAAATTATTTCAGAGATACTGTACAAGCTTTTATGGGTGTACACTTTGGAATTTAGATTGTCCAAGTATGAATGAATTATTTGTAGCCTGGAACAAGGCAATAAGAAAGATTTGGCGTCTACCTTATACTACGCACACCAGTGTACTGGGTCCCATTAGTGGGCATTCCCATATCTCTGAACAATTGTTCTGTAGATTTGCTCGATTTTATGAACGCCTTGTGCAGAGCAAAAATGACTTTGTGAATTTTATGATGAAGAATTGTATGCATAATGGCAGAAGTCATATGAAAAGAAATTTGAATTTTATATATTTTAATTACAATACACAATTACATATTGATGGTGCTAGACATTTCTTGAATGTTGTTAACTTGAGGTTTAACACCTGTGTCAGTGATGACGTTAAAATTTTAATAGACCTGCTCAGTATTAGAGATGGGTTTAAAATCTTAGAAGGTTTTAGCCACCAAGAGATTTTAGATCTCATTGTTTTTATTAGTACATGCTAATATTTTATTTTTTTATAACATTTTACCCTTGTTTATTCAACTGATTTTGTATTTTTCTGTATGTATGTACTGTTTTTATACAGTGAATAAAGATTATATCTATAATGTGAAACACAAGACTTCATTTATGTCTCTGAAATAAGAAAAGGTGGCTTATTTTAGTGTCAAAGACAAAATGAAGTAATCCTGATCTCTCTCAATACATCACAAAAGCATGACTCTATAGATATTTTTTTTTCTTTTCAAAACGTCTTTAGAGGCCATTGCTTCTCCTAGACTGTCCTACATATATAATTTTATATCTCCCCATGTTGCATCACAGTCAGTGTCAATAATCAGATTACCTAGTCCCCAATTTGTTAGAAACTGATATCTGCTTGGTTTGTTGTGAATATCTCCCAATGCTCCTTTAGCTGCATTTCATGATTATTTTTTTTATCATTTTGTCTGAAGTCTGAGAGTCATTATGTATTTGTTTTTGTTTTGACTGGCCAAAGTTAATTCCGTCTGCTTAGAAACCATTTTTAAGAGCACTGAGCATTGTAGTTTGGAATATTTTAAAGAGCGTTTCATTATCTGGAAAGGCGGATTCGACAACTATTGTGTCATGCTTTTACTAAGCTCTAAGAACCCTGAAGCCTGAGGACTTGCTTTTCTTGAGAAAACAGGGAAAAGAAACTATTGAATGTTATTTTCTTCCAGGGACTTAGTTTTCAAGTGTGAACTTTGGGCTAAAACCTTCTAAGACCTTTGATTATGGTGGCTCGAAAAACATCAAATTCACCGAAGAGGGCAAGACACCCCCTCATTTTAAGTTGAATAGAAGTTGATGCTCACGGAGCCTTCAGTTTTTGCCAAAACAGCAAAAAATAGTTATTTCGCGAATCCACTGTGCATAACTTTGTCAATTTTAAAGCTACAAAGTCCTAACTACCATTTTTGAAATGGCCACAAAAAGACATTTCATTGGAATGGCAACATGATGGGTCTGGAAGAAAATTGAGTGGTCAATGTTTTCTTAAATTTTATTTTATATGAAAAGAAAGCAATTTTTGGCTGTTTTGGCTAAAACTTCAGGGTCCGTGAGCACCCACTTATTTTCAACTTAGGAGTCCAAAATTTTGCATGGGTGCATCATTTGGCAAATGGAACGGAATGAGGGGTGTCTTGTCCTCTTTGGTGAAATTGATGTTTTTCGAAACCACCCCACCTTTGATAGTATGAAAAGTCAAAAAGATGAATGAATCGTCATCCCGTAATCGCTGTTTGTGTTAGCTGGTAAAATGCTCTGTAAGAGACAGAGAACCCATAACATTTGCATCAGGTTTTTTTATTAGACATGAAAGATAATACAAAGCTGTTTACATTATATATATTGCAAAAAAAAGAGCACTTTTTTTCAATAAACTCTCCTGTTTACAAATAAGCAGTTCAAAGCAGTCAGGCTTTGTATCATATTTCACTTTGGTTTCTTTCAAAAAAAGAAGCTTAAACTGTGATATGGCGCATGGTTCAAAGAGAAACATATTTGAAAAGATACAATATGGTGTGGGGGTTTATGAAGGTAAACAAATAAAAATTTGTTACCTGAATTTTTAGAAATAATATTTTTGAAGAATTTTAAAAGATAATTAACAATATGGGACATGAGAAAAGTAAATATTTCTCAAGCTGTTTAGGAAATAGTTGCAAAAAGGAAAAGGCTCTGAAGAAAATAATACCATTCTTTTTCTGGCTTCAGACTTATATCAGTTCAAAAACGTATATACTGCATCAAAATGTGGTATGAACAACCCACACGATTTGGATATCGTACGGATATTTTAATGTTCCGAATTTATATTTTTGCAATGGATTTGTATTAATGATTGCTGATGGCACCAGACTTCTTCCGGTACCAAAATAAATATGCCTGCATACTTTAAGAAAATTTACTGTACAGTCTGGGCAGAGTCCTCATGTTACAGATCTCAAGGAAATAAGTATCTTCGGGAGCTGGTGTCTTATCTGCTTATATATATAGCACATGTACTGTAACAAATGTCAAGAGATATTTTTGAAGCTCAGAGAACTAAACTAGGCTTTTAGTAGATGACACCTTTGCGGAGAGTGCAGATAGTGGTAATAATCACTAAGGGAAAAGAAAAGGGAATCCTGTGTCATATGTCACATGTTCATTATGTGCCATTTACTGATATTCCTTTTGTCTGATCCCCACTACTCTTATGTTTATGCCCACGTCTTTGCCCTAAACTGCGGAAAGTGACATCAGAACGGAGTCATGTTTGTTTTGCAAGATGCTTCTGTCTTTTTCTTCTTTTAAAAAGTAGCTTTTTTGTTTTTACTTCTGTTAATCTGTATTGAAAGTTACATAAGCATCTTACAATAATCAGATACGGCGGTGAACCATGCCATGACTTTTCCTGTCTCTCTCGTGTTCATTTTGGACCTTTGGGAGACATATGGCCTAATGCCCTGAAAAATATGCCACTGTTCTAAAATGGGATATACTGAACTTAAGAATGACTCTTGCAAGGTTTATGTTTAATTTTTCCTGTTTGAGGGAAAGAGGCCAATTATTATGTACATGTACATTGTGCTACTTGGAGCTGAATGTTATTTGCATAAGTTTGTATTGAGTAAGTTACATTCAGCAGTGTGTTTCCTTTGCCAAAAATAATGCTTACTTCTGTAAGATAAAGGAGTGGAAACTTAATGAAACTTACTCTCAATGCAAAATAAACTTAGTCAAGTTTTTTCAAAGCATCATAGCTATGTGCAACATTATCAAGAACTGCAACATCATGCTGAAAAAGTTATCATATATATTCCTTTGTTTTCGTTCAGAAGTTTCAGAAACAAAACTTATCTTCACTAAAGTATAATGAATAGCTCTTTAAGAAATATGATAACATAACGTAGGATGTATTTTCTCCTCAGGGTCGATTCATTTGTAGAATTTCTACAAACAAGAAATGTTGACAGTTATTGTAAATGAACGTAAATTTTGCCTTGAAGCATCGCAGGTTTGTCTATTTAAAAAAAATTCTTCTTTAGATAAACATCAGAATGGACTGGCAGTGAGGTTGGGGGGGGGGGGTAATTTACTTTATTCCTTTCCGACTCCTGAACACAAGTTATTGTCTCAGAAATGCTTAAGAGCGTGCTTCTTTGATAGAGCATTGAAGGCATATTAGGAAGTGTGAGAGAGAGTATTTCTTTGGCACATTCCAAATTTGTGTCTTGCAGTTTATTTCCTGAGAACAATCTTATTAATTGACCAAATTTTCTGGAAAACAAAATCTTATAGTTCTTTGTGAAATGGCCTCCAGTGACAGTCCTACAGCGTGGAGAAAAATGTTGTGAGCTTCCCAATGATTACTTCCCAAGGATGCCTCAGAGCCTAATTTTAGTGTCCCATGTGCTCGGACTCGGTTGAATTCCAGGGTGAGATTTGAACTTACACCCTCAGGGCTAATTGTATACAGCCATTCATGAAAACATAAAATAATTATACGTATTTCTGGAATCTGTAGCAGCAAAGTAGCTGTACTGTTTTAAAATATATATTTAAACTTGTTCTGCACAAGAAACAAAATGGTAGTCTGCAAGCACAAAATAGAGTCTATCCTTCCAGTCTGGTGATTTGTCACACATAAAAAACGACTTGGAAAAACTGACAGAAACAACAGAAGTCATGAAACCATATTTCCCCAAGACCCGAGATTGCCATATGAACCAAGGGGACCCAAGCAGATTGATATTGATCAGAGGCATTCCATAATAATTTCCTGTTGACCATAAAAAAAGTTCTGAGACGCCATTTGTCCAAGAGCGTGTGATTTATGTCTGCTAATCCTATTGCTGAATGTCTAGATGTTACAGCTAAAAATATGGAGGGATTTTCTGACATAATATTGCCTTATAAAAAGATAAACATTGGACAAAACTGGTCTCCTAGTCATTGCTAAATTAGGTTCACTGGGAGATCAATTTTTCCAGAACTCTGATTTGATTCACAATTGGTTTGTCATGAGTTGGAGTTCTTGTGCATTTGAGAGGAGGCATCTTCTTTCCATACCAAAACATTTTTCTTCACTGTCTCAACTATTACACTTCTGCTGATGCCATCTTTATGATTTCCAAGTTTCAAAAATTCTTAATTAGTCAAACTTGTTTTGACGGAAATTTACCAAAATCCTAAATTAGCAGAACTTTATCTCATCAGATCAGATTCCCTTTTCGAAGCAAGTCACTATATAATTATAAGATATCATATGGATCTTCAGTTACCCAGTTCTGTCGGTCTCCCTGCCGCAAATCCTTAAAAAATGCTCTGTCTACATGTATGTATGCATGTTTGTATCAGTCTATTTATTAGATGGAGAGATAGATTATAGTGAGCGCGAACTCAAGAAGGTCGATTGTTTAGATGGGATAGAGCATCTTCAAAATGTTACACAATGTCTGATCTTTTACACGCCCTGCACACACACTTTTACAAGGGACCGCCAATATTGTGTTTCATCTGAATGATGGTCCACTGAGTATGTTATAGGTTCCCCACCCAGAGTTCAAACCCATGCAGGCAAAGGCCTGCAGCAGAACAGGCTGAGACTGTACCACTCATGCAGCCACCAAGCTGCTGTATATCTATCTATCTATTATCTATCTATTATCTATCTATCGATCCATCTATCTATCTATCTATCTATCTATCTATATTTCAAGCATCTCTCTATCCTCTGTCAAAATTCTGAGAATGAAATTGCAATTCTTTTCTGGTCATAAATGCAGTAATTCAATTATCATTCATGCCTAGGAGCTTTATTTGTAACATTTTGTTTATGTAGACGCGGGTAATCCCTTGAAGCTATAATTCCTACATTTGACGAATGGTATGTTCATGTTTATACGTCTGAGGCAAATATTTCTAGGTAGATCTATACCATTTTTCTATTCCATCAGCATCGGCTGAGTATTCTTAAGTGGTGATATGTAGGTAGATATATGCCATTAAGACCTGATTTATTTGACATGCTACCACCCCTATAATTCTCAGAGGCTTGTTGACTGTTCCCACAATAAATCTGTCTGTCTGCTTATCTGCACATGTCTGTGGGGCTGTCAGCTGTAAATCTCAATGAGGTTTACCTACTTTTTGAGAGCTGCCTTGCACTGGGGTTACTGTATAAACTCTGTACTGAATGATTCTCCGTGTTGCTGGGAGATTTTGGGGGAGGTTGTATTGCTAGATTCTCAATGTCCTGTGGATATTTAGTCATGGACAATTGTAATTTTCCGCTGTATGCTTTATAAATTATTAAAAGTAGCAGCAATTCAATGTAAATGCTGATCATATCCTGGTGAAATACATACACCTCAACCATGATATTGTTCATTATGGCAAAATATTGGTTAAACAATTATAATTATTCAGCTTGTGACTTCAGTAGATTGGAGGAAAATATTCGAAATATAACCTGGTGTCCTACATGTATATACAAAATGACTTGAATGATATGTATATGTATGAGGACTAATAAAACAGCTCTTCCAAAAAAAAAGGTGCCAAAATTATAGTTTACATTCAGGACACATGGTATAATTGTCTTGCCGGAGAAGTGCATTCCTCCATTAAAAAAAAACTAAATACATTTTCGGGTGGGTCCAAACTCATGGTGAGAAAGCTGTAATTTTCAGTGCACCTCCATGAGCAATATCCAAGCTGGATGACGTTTGGATGTTATATCGATGGGGCCTTGTATCTGTGTCTATGATGGGCAAGTAAAAGATCCCGCACATGGGGTTATGTTTGATATGTTGAGGACTCTCACTCTATCTCTCTCATCTCATTAATCAAACCTTGTAAGCTCCCAGAACTGGGCTTAGAGGGCTGCACTTACCATGATGAAATGTCATGTCCATGAACCCCCTATGGGAATTCATAGTAATATTAATATTAATTTACTGGCATCTATCCATCAATCAGAAAACTTTTATCGTTCAATACTGTGAAAAGTTACGAGTACTTTATACTTTCTTTGAAATTCTGCCTGTTATTAACCACTGTTTCTTTTTTTTTTTTTTTTCAGATCAACCAACCTTGAGGAAAAAGAGAGACCTTTCTTCTTGAGTAGGGAAACCCACTAATTCCACTTTACCAGGATTTCCTCTTCTGCTCAATGGATCTAACTTGTACGGATGAGTGATGGTTTTTCTCCAAGACCTTAATGGAATTAAACATGGTTAGTTGCTTGGTCTTTGTTTACTTTGTAACTTTTGCTACATTTGCCATTTTTAGGTGATTAGTAATTCATTATCCTCAGTTAGTTTTAATCAGCTGTCTAACTCTAAAGTATATGGTAAGCACAAAAAGTTCTAAGGAGCATGTATACTTATAAGTCTTAAAATAACACAGACAGTTTCTGATAAACCCAAGAACAAATAGATTCTTGTATTTGTATAAATTTGTACTTCTATAAATTCTGGGTCCTCATCCATGGTATGGGGATATTCGTGATTATCACAGTTCAGAACGGCGCAAGAGCAGCACCAATTGGCTGAGGATATAGGAGGATTGCCCTAGGTTCTCATGCCTTTGCAGTATGTAGCACCAAAGGCAGATTACCAAAGGTGCAGAACTGGCTATACTTTTCCCCATGAATATTCTATTGAAGCATACTTTTAGAAAGACCATATGTAACCATTTTCGGTTAGAAAAATCTTCTTGTTGATGGTTAGCCGTGTATTGAGGGTGCCTGCAGAGGGCCCACATGTCAAAGTTCAAACAAATTCCTTTGAAATGCAGAACTGCATCTGCTAATGTGTTATCTGTAGTGTGAAAAACAGACCTTAGGATGCAATTTTAAAGGTGCCAGTGACAAACCACGAGTTTTCGGGGGGGGGGTAATATGCTGGTTAAAATATCCTTCATTGGAATACGCTTGGGAAGTGGGGTAAAGGGAAACTTATACACCTTTGGTAGTCTGCCTTTGGTAGCACCCGAATACTTTCTGCTTGGATCACTTGCGCTTGTTCCGAAACACTGAAATTTCTGAGGTAGATCTGGTCCAACTATGGATAAGTCACTGAATGAGTCAGATTACTTAGCACTGAGATCACAAATAATCCAATGACAGATTTGCAGTTCATTTCAATGTGATGAATAGGGCCTTTTGTGATGTCATTGTTGTCCACCAACAGTGGAATGTAAGTTTTACTCATAATATAATTCTTTGACTGCAAATCCCTAATTTTACAAATACTACAAAAACACTATCCTTATCTACGGTCTGGACAAGTTATAATTACTGAAATGATAAAGCAAGAAATACTATAAGGTCATTCCACTCTCAGCTAGGGAGAAAAAAAAATCCTCAAAGTCATTCCATACATTTATTGTTACAAGCAAAGATACAAGTATGTCATTTTAGCATTGATAATTCTAAAGCCAGACGGATAATTATTTTTCTCCAAGTAATTGCAGTTTAATCAGGGTAATTGCTGGATAATCACAGTAATTGTAGATTTTATATGTAGAAAAATGTCAAGAATATATATGCTGGAATGACGATATAGTAATTACATATGGGCTTACATATAATAATGGAAAGATGAAAAAGGGTATATGCTTAGTAACAGAGATTGAAAATATGTATGTCTTAGCCAGAAATACAAAGTAGAGTGTAACTTTGGGACTTATGGAATACCAATTAGTCTTTCCCTTTATGGGACGAGTACTTCAATGTATAATTAAGAAAGAAGCTCTCAGATATTGGTAAACAGCTCCTTTAATGGTGTACCGAAGATGATTGCTTTGGGTGAACTGATGCCAATCTGCAATTACATGCAGTCAGGCTTCAGTTTGGTAACATAGTTTGAACTTGGAAATAAAATGACCTTTTTGTACTCTCGATCTGCACAGTCGGCATAGAACACTTTCATAGATAATTTGAAGTATTTTCCCTGCCAAAATGAGCTGGCTGACAGCAAGCTGAAGAAATGCATCATGATTATTTTTTTTTTTATCAAATGGTATAGAGGGATGGCAAACATTGAATGACACAGTAAGGAAACAAAACCTCTTATTGATTTATTTAACAATATGATAGTGTTGTTTTTCACATTAATTGTCCATATTGCATTGACTTTTTTTAAAGAGAAAGGTTTCATTATGATTTTGAACTTATGCTTTTTACTACTGTGTGTCAAACTGTCAAGAATAGCAGAGCTCTACTCGACATGGTTTGCATGTCAGAGAGACATTTCCATTGTGTTTTATTTTCCTTTTATATAAAGGATTTATGACTGCATGCAGTCAGCTAATATGTTGGTTGCTTACCATATGCAGTCATTTCCAGGGAATTAATGTATCAAGTTGTTTCACTCATGAGTTTGGCTTGAAAAAATGCAGCAATATTTCACTGCCAGTCTCATGCTTCTGCCTCCATTATTCAGCATGCCACCAGCACATCAAAGCCACTGAAAATGACGTTGTCAAAGTCACATGACTGTCACCTGACCTTGAGTGACGTGCCCCCTGGCAAGCTTTGAAGGAAAAGCATTAGCATGCTACGGTTTATTTATGGCCATGCCTAGGGTTATTATTTTAGCAGGTGGAAGTAAGAGTTTTGCAGCATCTCCATATATATTTTACTCCTTTGAAGTACGTACAAAGGACTTTTGTTTTCCAAGTTCAAGTAGGTTGCGGTTCTACTGAAGTACATGTAGTGCCTGTAACCTCCTGAGCAATGTTTGTTCTTTGTCCATGCAGTGGATACTATAATGCATGGAATCATATTTCTGGAAGGATTTATCTCCTCAACATGGTCTGTCAATTGTTTTTGTTTCCTCTCAATTC
This sequence comes from Platynereis dumerilii, assembly GCA_026936325.1. Classification (NCBI taxonomy): domain Eukaryota; kingdom Metazoa; phylum Annelida; class Polychaeta; order Phyllodocida; family Nereididae; genus Platynereis; species Platynereis dumerilii. The sequence goes on from JAPTHN010000013.1 coordinate 29,830,261, forward strand.
CAATCAGTCGATCATTGCTTTCTAGTAATATGTTTCTCCGTGTATCTGTGTTATCCTGTACACTGGTGATAAAATGTATCTGTTCCAAACACATTCTCTTCAGGGGGCGACCATATAATCTCAAGGGGCAGGGGCCTTTTTAGTTTTTTTGATAAAAAAATTATTGAAGTAAATAATTTCTTGTCAAGTTTTGTTGAAATACATAATTTATGTTTGGGCAGTCTTGAAATAGATGATGGGGGGGGGATGTAGTTCTTAACAGGGTGTTGCTTATTCAGGAAAGAGTATTTGATGACATCGCACACCAAAAATAAATAATTATGGTTTTCTTTACTGCGAAATTAATAATTTCACGCAGAAGAAAATTCCAAGCCTCAACATTTTGATAATCGAATGGTTGCCCCTGATGCTCAGATGAGGTGCTAGATTTCAGGGTTTTGGAAGAATTGTTCATGTATAGATCCATAGGCCTAGGTGTCTGTTGATATTTTTAGAGGAAAAGTTATCGCTTAGTCATTCAGATGTATCATTGATGTTTGAGAATCCATAACCCACAAATCAAGTGATGCACTATGCCACTTGTTTGACTCTCTTGTGGTAACTTTTGGAAAATTGCTGCTATGTTGACCTCTTGTCTTTTGTAGCTCTGGTGTGGAAAGATAATATTATATCGTATAACAAAATACTAGAAAGATGGGTAAAGAAGGTACCACTCCCGACAGACAAGTTTTTGACACCAACGGAGGATGAGCGTGAAAGAATGAACTCCTTGTCCACACCATGTGTCACAAAATGTTTCTTTCTTGTTGTTCACACCCATATGACTTGTTATTAGTTGTTAAAAAGATAAAAATAACTGTTTCACTGATGTATGTAATTATTTGTGGGTGTATTTATACGCTTATATTTTCAACAGCATACATTTTCATTTGACAGTTGTTGTCCAGAGATGCAGAGGCCTGCCGATAACAAGTCAAATCTGATCATCGTCATTCATAAACAGCAGTCCATTAGCCTATTTTACACACAGTAGGATACCAAGCTGTGGTGAGGTTATTGTTCTCCTGTGCTTATCTATTTGTTTGCACCTATAACCACGCCAAACAAAATCTGATGATAACTTGATAAGTTCCCTGATAAAGGCATTGTTCTTTTAGATTGAATGCCAACCACATCCCAAAGAAGGTGCCACACCCAAATCAAGTGCAATTGCAGTGTTTTACTATATGTTTTATGGCAAATAATCATTTATCTGGCATCATATGACCAATATGAAATGTAAATATTTATGTTTTTTCAATCAAAATATGATGTTGTAGGTTCCTGATCAAACCCAACAGTGAAGTGCAATGAATTTTTATTTGAGGTTCCTGACTACTGCAGAAGTTTGAGTCGCTGTGAAAGAGCTATGTATTACAAAATTAGTATTACGATCATAAAACCATATTATCTGCTTTATAAAGCATTAAGGTTGTTGCACTAGAAACTACAAAATAATATCAAGGTAATTAATATATTCTCATCGGATCCAAAACAAATATTTACAACCATCTTGTTCAGAAATATGAGATACACTAATTAACTCAGGTAATAGGTTTCTTTGTCTCCAACTGAGAAGACTTTGTAAATCCTATGTTGCATATTCCAGAATAATGGGAAATGTCATATCATGGTTTGGTGACACACTGAGCAAACCAGATGTCAGTGACCTTCCTAAAAGTTCATACAAATGTATTTTTTCTTTTACTCTCATTCAAAATACAGTGGTACCTGCGTTGTAACACCCCCTGTTGTTCGAACGACTTGCCTTATGTGACCGCCTTCCTGTCGGAATAAGTAGTATATTTTGTACATCATGTGCAGGTTGTAAAGTGAATTTTGGTCCCAACAAAATTTTCTAATACTCTATAGATATATTGATGGGCAATAAAAGGATAAGTTGCATTTTCCATGAATAATAATAATTAACTTCTTCCTTAATTTTATTCCACTTCAAAAATTAGATGACAAATACGGCAAAAATATTTCTGTCACATGATTTCAGAGGAAAATAATGCCAAGTTTGGCACCATAAAAACCCAAGTGACACATGAAATTACAGACAAGTGATACAAGTAGGTAGATCAGGTGTATGTAGATACACTCAATGCAAATGGCAACATTTTTCGACTCCTATCCAATAGCTGTACATTGCAATACAAATATGGCCATGACCTAAATATGACACATCCTGAATCTCATGAATTTTCAGATTACCATACATACCATGATGTGCTGTTACAATTAAGTCATGGGATATTTTGATGGACGGTCAAGGTCGTGTACATGTAGATATATATATATAGTATGAATAAATGGGAGTGCATGCAAATTGTGCAGTTCTATGCCCTACTTTTATGTTTTGCCAGAAATGCGCTCGGGAATGAAGAAAGATAAAACATTAATTGGATTTGTAGAAAATCAAAAACCATATACCGGTAAATATAACAGTCAAACGCAAGTCATTACAGTTTGTTACAGTTTGTTGACGTCTGTTTCTAACTAATTTCTTTGAGCAACAACATCTCAGTTACGGTTTTCAAACAGTAGATTTCTAGACCATGTAATTTATCAATAAAACTGTAACTTCCACAGGTTTCTTTTGAGAGGACCATAAAATGTACATGATAATGCTGCTAGTTCCACTGGGATTTCTAATGGTGTTGATGTGTTCTCACATAGGTAAAAGACTTTCCTTCACTCACATAATATGAGACACTGCTCTTCCGAACTTTTGTCACTTCTGTCACTATTTCAAGATGTTTGCTCATTTTTTACATAAAATCTGCCATAAGCAGAAGTCAGATGTGGCGTGGTGGTTGGGAAAAATGTTCAAGTCATGGCATCCTCCTCTCACTCATGTTACGGAGTGACATTCAAATATGACATATGGCATGATTTATAATATACGGAATGGTGCCACATGGAACATTGTTCATGTGCTGTTGAAGCAAAAGCAACTTTTTACAAGATTGCTCTGATTTCATTCGGGATAATATATTTTTTTAAAACCATTATATCTGTGAAGTACTATTTTTGAAATAATGTTAAATTAGGAATCTCCTATGTATGATGTGTCAATAATTTCCTTCTTTTTTTATTCTCTAAATGGAAAATAAATGAGTCTGGGTCTGGACAAAGCCTGCTTACCTGTATTCCTGTGCTGCAAGTTTAAGCTAATTTCACTCAAATTAAACTGCTCTCAATAAGCGAAATTTGAAAGTATAGCAAGAAGTATAATATTCTTCATTCAGAAACAGCACAGCATATAAAGACAAGGATACATCACCAGCCAATGAAAATTAATGTACCAACATTTTTTGTCAAGCCTTTAATTCTCAAAACATTTCCCTACTCTAATATAATCATAAAATAGGAAGATACTGTTACCAGACAGGGTTAAATCCCAAGCTAATGAAATGTACAAACATTATTGGTCAAGCTTTCAATTATCAAAACGTTTCACCATTGCAACATTGTCATAATAACCCAAGACTGCGTCCCAAAGCATATTAAAACAAGCAAATTTTTGCAATGGCATTATGGTAAATACTTGGTGATTTTGTGGTGCCAGAGCTGTGACAAGATGCTGATGTGACAAGTCATGCTGTGTCAAATGTCTTGCCTTGTTATGACATGTCACGGCTTGTTATTAGCTCCCACACCTCCCTATATTGCCACACAACTGCCCTTCTGAACTCAAATGTTTGGAAAACCCAAATGTCATTAACCTCTGAAGCTTAAGCCCAAATTGCCTTTCTCTTTGTTGACTCATGTAAAGAGAGAAATGGGCAAACATGCCATTGGATAAGGCTGCTGAAGATGGCTTTGTGCCCAGATTGTAGGTAGATTCACGATTTTCCAGAAAAAGAATCAGTTTAAAGGGCATACTAAGCCTGGAGAACGGATGTTGTTTAAATTGTAAATGAGCTCAAACGTTTTTAAACATCCTCAAATTCCTCATACAATAATCACCTTTATCTTATCAGAATTACTCAGAGATAGTTCTGCGAAACAGACCACAAATACAGAAAGAGTGGTGCTGTAGAGTTGCCTGTTGCCAATACTTGGAATGCTGCAAGCATACACATAAGAGTAACCAGTAAACCACGAGCAGGGGCCTTAAACTACCTTTAGTGCTTCTTAGTTGTGAGCAAAAATACTTTCCCTGTCATTGTTAGCATAAGGTATATCAGGCAAGTCGTTAGTGCCAAAAAATTGCTTGTGGTGGTAGTAGTGAGGAGATATACATGCTCCTTTGATCACCCTGGAGTAGATCAGTGCCAGATATAGATTGAAAGATTGAGGGACACAGGAGAAGTGAGGCAAATAGGAAAGTACAGATCTGTTACTTGAAGCATAATATTTTGCTTCATCAAATTATTGAGACGTAGATACATCAAACTCACAATTCTACAATTCTCAGAGTCCTACTGTGCTAGCAGTTCTACCGTGCTCGCAGTCCTGCACAATGCTGGATATGCCCCTTCAATCTGATGAGTTTGCCTTTCCCGAAGTCTTAGACTGCCTTCAGCTACTTGCATTGCTTCGTCAGCTATTTCCAGTCACACTGGTGCCAGAGCTAATTCAAAGAATCTGTGGAACCGCGAGTACTGAGAACAGACAAGAATAGGAATCTGAAAAAAGTTTATAAAAAACTTCATGTGTTTGAGTAAAGAAAATAGATATTTGAGGGGATAATTAAAATACTACTTCAAAAAACTTGGTTTCTCTGAATGACTTTTTTCAGAAATGAATATTCTCGGAAAGCCTGAGGAGCTTTCGTCATGATAGAAAGTATATAATTACTTATACTAGCATCCATGAATAAAAGAGTTTTGTAATATCCAGTTTTTGATCATTCAGTTTCTATTTTACAAAACTTTTTATTAGCATACCTTCATGAGCAATAAATGTATAATCAATCAGTTTCTTGAACAACTGTTACTGTTTATTAGCATACCTTCATGAGCAATTAATTCATTATCATTCAGTTTCTGACACAACTCTTCATTATCATACCTTCATGAGAATTAATCTATAATATATTATATTATAATTCAGTTTTATAATGCAACTGTTTATTAGTATACCCCCTTGCCACTTGTTCTTAAAAATATTTTAAAATGTTTACTTTGTTTAGCAATTTTCAAAAACGTTCCTCCATATCAAGTACATGTTTAACAAGAAGTGGACTACTCTCCCCGGAATGTCTTTTCTCTGATCAAAGGCCTGCTTTTAGCATCGTGAACTTATTTATAGTTTGTTACATATGTCCATATTCCACAATCACCAACCAAACTGTGTTTACATTTAAAGAAGAGAATATGCATAATTTTGAACTCATGTAATTGATAAAAGCTTATTTGATAAACTTTCCGCCTTTAAATTCAAAGTTAAGCAGATAATATTTGTTTTGATAATAGAGGTGTTAGCATGTTCTAACATAAGATCATAGAGATTTGATAACATTTGTATTGATACAGAAATGTAAATATGTTCCAACACTAACATGAGACATTGCCCTTTGCAACTTTTGTCACATGTGCTTCTGAATTGCAAGATAGTTACTCATGTTTTACACAAAAATATTCCATAAATAAAACAGCTGTCAGATGTGTCATGGTGGGAAAAATACTATTTGTGTCACGTCATCCTCCTCTCTCATTCATGTATATGTATATATATATATATGTATATATTCTTTATTATAGTGACATAGCACTCAAAACACAATTACAGGTACAACAAGAGTATACAAATGCGTGCCCAACCCATACGGGTTTATCAGTCACTTTTTTAAAGAAATAGGCAGATAAGTTTACAGCTTGTAATAATCACAACAGGTTATAGAGTTCACTTTGCCTCAGGTTCCAAGCACATTTAAGAAATTTAGAAAGTGGTTTTGGAGCATTACTTAAAAGGAATACCAATTTATCGACGTCATCTAGACTTTCAAAATTGACAGGAGTTGTTTAACAATTAGAAATAGTTGTTCTCTGGGAGTGTCATATAATGGACATCTGGTAACAAAATGAACTCCATCTTCAATGGTATCTAAATTACACAGAGTACAAATTCTATTTTCAAGAGCTAAATTTATAAATCTACCAGTTTCAATTTTGAGTGGAAGGATACCAAGTCTTATTTGGGCCAAAAGAGATCTTTCATATCTAGGTAAAAATACATAATCTTCTCGTTTGAATACTGTCTTAAATTTCACATATGTTCGTAATTTCGGTTTAGACATTATTTCTTCCTTCCACTCTTGTATGAATTTGTCTTTTAATATCGCTTCACTTTCTTGAATGGTAACAAATGATTTGGAGTGAAATAGATTAGAAGCATTGATGTTTTCAAAGATCTTTTGGATATCTCTGGACCAATTGTTATTTGTTTGCTCATAGTCCCCAAGAAATACTTGCTTTGTTAGTCTACAGTCATCAAGGGTTAGTAAACGATTCCAATATTTTAACATATTTAACTTATTTCTAATCACGAGATCTTTCCATCCCATATCACCTATTAAACCAGCAATGGGCGCAAATCTATGGACCCCGAGAAAATATCTAATGGCTCTCAGCTGGACTTGTTTACATGATTTGTATTCTTTATTTCCCCAAATTTCTGAGCCGTATTCCAAGATTGGCATTACACATGACTCATAAAGCTTAGTAAATGTATTAGGCTCAAGTAGCTATTGCTACTTTTGCCCTTTATTATTGCAGTTTATACAGTGGTAGGAGTAGCAATAGCTACTTGGGCCATGTATTATATCCAACATCTTTTAGTTGTTTAAATTTGGCTATTACTGCCCCCAATGCTCGGCCAGCGGATGATGATAAAAATTCAACGGTCTTAGTCATATTAAAATGTTCATTAATCACTAAGCCTAAATATTTATACTCTTTTACCTTTTCAAGTGTTACATCTTCGAGCCTAAAATTGTAATTTGTAATGGGTGTTTGTTTGTTCCTGATGTGCATAATTTTGGTTTTTTCTGTGTTTACAGTAAGTCTCCATTTTTTTGTCCATATACTACACTGATTGAGCATGATTTGTAGATCTGTTTCATTATCAGCAATGAGCACAATGTAACAGAGTAACTTTAAAACATGACATATGGCATGATTCATAATATCAGGCTTGATGAAACATTGTTTTTGTCCTTTGGGTCATTTCATGCCAAATCACCCAGAGCCTCCAACATGACCGTCTCAGATTTTACCGAAAAAAATTCACACATGTTCTAAAATCTATATCACTGGTGGATCCCAAATTTCAGGAGCCTATCTCTAGTAGTTTAAAAGTTATGACCAATAACGTGAGGGGGGGGGGGTATTTTCTGACAATTTGCAAGTCTGATATATGACTGTTTGGAAATTGGCATTTCTCAAATACTGTGCGATACATGAATTTGAAACTTCCTTTATAATTTAAAGTGATCCTAGACATTCCATAACTCTTCCCGCCAGCTACAGGAGACAATAGAATGGCTGCAAAAAAATTTTGAATTTGATGTTTCAGACTCCCTTCTATTTTTATTTTTACTAGAATACCCACTGGAAATGGATTTGTGACATATGAAGAGTTTGGTGTTCGCATTTAATATGTAGATGGCATGGCCATGAATTGCGTTAGAGTAAGTTTGAGTTTTATTTGATATTAAATGTATGAAAGGCAGCAATTTATCGTTTGAATAGGATAATGAACTATTCCATAAAAAGGATAAGCACAGAGAATATGACTGAAGGAAATTGAATTTGTAAGGCACTTGTGAATTTGTTATGTTTTGTTAAATATGAAAGTAAATCGATAAGAAGCTGGAGCCACTCGACGTTATTCGCTGCTGTGGACTGCTGATGTTGAGAGCATGACTGGCCTTGGATTTTGGAGTCCTGTCTTGGGCTCAATTCACTGCGCGAATATGAGACGGTGGCTTCAGTTGTATGTTGTAAGGGGGGGGGGGGGATTTTCTATGTTAATTGGTGGGACAGACTAATTAGCTGTGTATATGGCTGTGTATGTTAGCTATCTATCAAGCCATTTATGTCTATTAATCTGTCTACCTATGTATGTATGTATGTATAGGTATATGTGTCCCATCAATCATCTATTAATATATGTATGTATGTAGAGATGTATATATCTATATAGATCTATCCATTTGCCCTTGCATTGGAAATAAGCAAAAAATTCACTATGGGGAAGGCCTAAGATGCACCATGTGGCGCCATCTATAGCAAGCATGAACATGATCTTTTTTCTTAAATGATTTGTATGTTTCAGTAAATATTATCACTTACTAAAGAAAAAGGAAGACATTCGGAATCATCTGTTTTATCCAGTAACATAAAGATGTGTATAAGTATACAAATACTTTTTGAGATTAGGTCAGTTGAACTTTACACTATTGTAAACACAAATAAGCAAGGGGCAAAAAATATAAGTGCTTAAAGTTTCATGACTTGCCTCAGGTCATTTAATTTTATTTGACTCGTCGCAGGTGCTCTTGTGATTATGCAAATGAGTTAGGTTGCAGGCTGTTCTTTCTATTGGACTGCCCCTCCGAAGCACATAGGCTGAATGAGTGAAGCAGGGGGTATGACCATTTCCTAAGTAGTGACCCGGCTCACATGTTCCATGTAGGGGTTAAGATATGGCGAAATAGAGCGGTCCTACATGGTTGTGTAAGCTGGATCAGCTTATAGGGATGGGAGGGTGGGAATTCGCAACATGCCACTGTCCCCTCCATATTGGCCCTATTGGCTCTCTAATCAGAAAGCCACCAATTAGGCAATCTCGCACCTTCGCTTCCGACTTCATTCTCCACCTTTGTGGTGTCTCTCAAAGAACTGACTCATTCCACATGTTCGGGGGGGGATCACTAGCTTAGGATATGACCATTTCCTAAGTAGTGACCCGGCTCACATGTTCCATGTAGGGGTTAAGATATGGCGAAATAGAGCTTTTCCTTTGGGATCTAGTAGCGCTTCCGTCTTGTATGATCCCAGCATAAGTAACTATTAACTCTTATTACCAAACCTTATTACCAAAACTTATTAATAACCTCTATATACTTTAAATCTATAGCCATATCTTATTAACAAAAATCCCCCAGTCCTATTAAATACCACAAATTTATGTGCAATGTGTTTTGCATTGAGTTTCTGTACAGAAGTCCCTACATGCTTCCTTAAGCTGTGGTTTCCAATCCAATTCTGGAGTCAAGTTAGCCTTTGAAGTTGTAGAGATCTGTTAAGTACAGGGGTGACCACCGTTTCCAAGTAGTTTCGGCAGTGGTGGGGGGGGGGCACCTTGGTGGCACATGATTCTCTTGGGGGCACCCCCTATGTAATTGTATGTAATTGTATACTTTAGCAGGCACATGTCCAATATGGGGGGCACGTGGCCACCAGGCCCCCATTGGGACACCACTGAATATCGGAATGCTGTCAGATATATTCGTAACTTCAATCAAATTTCTGTGACTCCAATCAAATTTCAGTGACTCCAAAAATGTGCAGTTTTTAAGGTGTGCAGTAGGGCTCTGCATGTTTATCAAATAGTCGATTAGTACAGATACTGATACAGATACAGATATACTTTATTGATCGCATGGCGAAACTTGTCTCATACAACTCATACAGTGCATTAACTGTTAAAAACCCGAATAACACTGGGCACAAACGATTTCAAATAACAATTGTGTTACACCTCACAGAGCGCAGTCTGCTTCCTGATGTAAATATTCAAAGTATTTATACAAAGTATGACTCTGAACTTTGAGTATATATATTCTTTGCCTTTTTTATAGCAGTGTATGTACAGTTCATTAAATGATTTTAAATTAATGCATCCAAGTCTTAAAGCCAATCTATTTATCTTTTCGAGTCTGTTCTGATTGCATTTTGTAATGTTACCAAAATAGCGTATTGTGCAGAATGTCACAACTGACTGAATAATGCTAGAATAAAATTGAGTCTTCACAGTTGTATCTACTTTAAGTGTATTCAATTTTCTCAAGAAATACATGCGTTGACCAGCCTTTTTACAAATTCTTTCAACCTTAGCAGCTCCGCACAACTTATCATCAATAATTGTTCCCAAATATTTATACTCATGAACAACTTCAACACTTTCATCATTAATCATCACAGGTGGTTTTATAGTAGAAAATTCCGCCCAAGTCAATTATGAGCTCTTTTGTCTTTTTCACATTTAGATTTAAAAAGTTTTCATTACACCAATTGTGGAAATTTGCGATCTCATGAAAATACATTTGAGTATCATTTACCGAATCTTCATGCATAAGTCCAATAATTACAGTGTCATCACCATATTTTAATCTTTTTATAGCCTGATGTATATAGTGTAAACAGTTGCGCTGAGAGCAGGCATCCCTGCGGTTCTCAGGTGTTCAAGGTCAGTGATGTTAGATAGATTGATCATGGTCAAAATTCCCAGGAAACGTTATGACCATAAAATCGATTATGTGCCATCAGCGTTTAAAGCTATGTTTTACACATATCCAATCTATGTTATATTTGGATTAATTCCACAATTCATCTTGAGGTCTTGTGAAAATACCATGATAATAAAATGGCACCAATCTTGTGCCTTGATCAGCATTCGGACTGAAGTATTTGTCCAAGATAGTGGAACACAATCCGTGTTTCATTTAAAACAATGTGTCAGAGGGCACCACAGAATAATCAAATGAGAATGGGGAAAAAGCCCTATTAATGATTATTCACCATCATCATATATATGTATGTCAAAATTAATAGGTCATATCAAATCGATCATTTGCATTACTACCATACGAGAGGCATTATTTTAGAAAACCTTTTACATATTTGATTTATGGAACTTTGTATCGTGTTTCTGTATACATACATACTTTGCCGTCTTTAAACGGGTCCTGTGAGCAGCTTAACCGCTATTAGTGGCCCAGTCAATGACAAAATGCATGATAGCTTACCAGTTAGTAGTATTCGCCAATGCCCAGTAACCAATATTCAGTTCATAGTAACTTACGCACCCTGGTAGGTCTTTAGAAGAATTTATTAATTAATTAATTTATTTTTTTTCCATAGTTGAATCTATATAATTTGCCAGTCGCCATAAAATTTCCAGTTGCGTTTTCCTCCCAGCATCTGCCTTACTATAGGGTACAAAGGAAATTAAGCTTATATATGGCTGTGTCACAATTTTTATGAGAAGACCCTGTAGGCCTACACTTCAGTCAGTGTAAAGGTTGCCTTGGTAACTAAATTGCATCTTTAATAGATACGTTTGTTAATCAGAATTAAAATAAATTCTTAGGCTCATTTGCAGGGACTTGAAAGAAGTGCTGTGGGCCTAATCAAAGCACATCATAAGCAACACAAGCATGAAGAGATTGAGTTGAATTTAGTGACGTCCCAATTTATAGCTGCTTTAAATGTTTCAGCCCTCCAGTTTTCATGACCTTATCATGTTCAAATCCACTGTTCTCAGGTTTGGCACCTCAGAATGACCTAACATATTCAGAACTGGTTATAAATGTTGACCTTTCAAATGAGCGATCACAGTGACAAGTGCCAAAATGCTTATGTGTGTTTCTGTTCAAACAGTGCTTTTCCAAACATAGTGGATGCATAAAATAATCACACAACTCTTGACATATCCTTGCTCCACCACACCTTTTGAAGAGGGCTTTCCCTGTCATACAGTGCACTATAATGTTGCAAGGGAATGCAAATCAACAATCATCCATAGTTGATGGTTTCAGCTCAATACGACAAGCTTGATATACACTTGTCAGTACCAATTTTGAAGGAGATCTTAGGGCCATCTCCATAAATCTGAAAAGAGCACGCTACATATACAATGGACCTAATCGATTGTACATATTTGTCATGCTTGTAACATGCAAGTGCCTGTTTGCAAGGAATGATTTGAAACCAGCAGGATCCGAGGATTAAGCTAAATTCAGTGAATTGGTCAGTTGGAACCCTCATCTTCCCATCCGGGTCACGCTGTTCTGCCCAATCTACATTGTACCTTGCTCTGTTTACAGTGACTGCATGAGTGACATAGAATGATAAAAGATCACATGCATCGTTTTTTCTTACCTGCTGTTCTATCACATTGTAATACAGCACTGCTTCAGTTATAATGGATATTATAGCACTCTATGTCTGGTTCTGTCTCTTTTGAAGGTTTGTACTGACCCAGTAAATACCACTAACTGAGGAAGAAGTCATTCTTTGAAAAATGATTGCCATGTTCACAACACAAGGTTTCTTCATATCAGCCGAATCAACATGATAAAGGCGTCCATGTTGATTGTTTTTTAAAAATTATTTATTTATTTTTAAAAATATATATTTGTATTTCCCGATAAGCAACCTATTTTAAGTGAAGAAGGCTTGGTTTTTTCGTGATATCATCAGAACTTTTTCCGTGAAGGTAAACACATCCTATTATTACTCGTGCAGGCACGGCACCATTTACATTGGTTTTGCTTGGTATAAAAGGGGCCATTCTAGGTATGTTATCGCTTTTCCCTGTAATACGGTGTGACACTTGTTCCAATACTGAATATCACTCTGAGCATAAGTGTAGTTTTGCCTAAAACATACTTTTGCAGCTTTGAGTAACACTACAAGACTGGGCATGTCTCTAGCCTCAGGTTGCACTAATTGTGTATCGTCCTGTAGAATTTTTAAAATCAAAAGTGGGGGTAGCCAGGTTGCTTTTTATCCAAGATGTCAAGGAATCTTAGGAACTTCTTTCTATCCCCTACAAGTGTGGTGACTTTTGGGTGTGTTACGCCAATGACGTCATACAAGTCCTTTTGTTTATTGCAAACTAGCAATTCCTTGACCGAAAATTCAAGAGCAAGCCCTCAAGGGTTCAAATTCAAGTTCAAGTTCATTGAACGCAAAAAATGAATACAATACACATATACTTTATAAAGTGAATCGCAGACGGTAGGCAGATAATATATGTGCCTTTACCAATACTATAATACAATCAGTTTAATTAAGACATATGAAATAAATAATTAAGATTGAAACCGTGGTACCAGATAGTATCACTTATGTTTCTGCCTCCCAGTCAAGCGTGGGGCCTAAATTGAGTTGATTGTTGAATACCAAACAATGTGAAACTTGGAGTAAGTTAATTGTTTGATACCTGTTCGTTACCATTCCATTTATTGATAAATCCTTTCCAGTTTCCCTTTTTGGAACATTTTGTTGCCCAGGTCATACCAAGCTAAAACAACAGAATAAATTATTATAATCACGGCCATCATAACCTGTGGGAAGATTTCAAATTACCAATTTATTTTTATTCAGTTTAGTATTTCTTTTTTTTTTTTAAATATTTACAGACACACCTGGTCCCGAAAAACTAATGACACTTGCAGACCAATCCATTCGATTGTTTGATTACTTTGTAAACTTTGGCTTGGACTAATCAGAATTGATGGCTTTTGACAATACCATATACATGTTAACTTGTCATCTTTTATATTGGCCATTTACAGCTAGGGGGGCAGGCTTATTTCATATCTTTTTGGCCGCTACAATTTACGTGATACATATCACACCTCAGGATATTCTTAGATCATACATTGAGGTGGTTTGAAAACAGTGTAGGGCAAACAATAATGCAATGCCATTAAGAAAAATTTTGTATGGGTTTCCCTGTACCTTGAGCAGCATTATCGATTATTTTCCAATATGACAGCCCCTGTCGCGTTCAATATGAACAGCATTCATGTTTAAGGGAAAGGATACACCCTGAGACTGATGTACCACTTCAATGCATCTTGACCAGTCCTGTGAGGAGTATGCTTCAATGGAGCCTGTGGATCTCACTGCATTGGCCTAACACTGTCTCTACCAGACTGGACACTGCAATCCATGTATGGTGCACTCAGCGGCAAGTGGCATGTGGCCCCTTTAACTCAACTTGTCTGGCTAAGACACTGTTCAGTGGTCTATTTTAACTTTGATAGCTTCTTCGACAATAAAAGTACATAATTTTTAATCTTCAAGTGAAAAAATTGTACTTTTTGTTTTGCCCCATTTTGCAGATCCTAACCAATGTGCAGAGTCTGGCCCTGGCACTACCCATAATGTGGTGCCTGTCCTATTAGCAGCCCTAGTGCATTTGAATATGATATGATGTAACTTCTACATTGGCCTCTAATTCCATTGTGGGGTAGTTTCTCAAACAGAACAGCAATCATTCAAGAGCATGATTACCATTTGTCCAGGTTAAATATAAAATAACAATGAATTTACAGCCTTTTCACCAGTCACATATACATGTAAGTCACGTCAATCACGGAAATCACCTTCCTGTCGGCAGCTTGTACTGGGTTATACATTTTGTATAGGACAACTTGTGCAATGACTCAATTAATACCATACATTTTATTTTTTGAATTGATACACAATATGCTAGTATTCCATGCTGTCATGTGTTGGAAGTCTGGCCTCTTTGTAGGCCTATCTCAGTTATAAGATTCAACTAACCAATCTACTGGCCACTGGTCAATATCAAATAAGAGCATAATTTAATCTAAGCCAATTCCTTCCCCCTTGGCCTATTCTGTCAGTAAACCTGGAAACCATGTCTATTTTCGTGATATGTTGTATCTTAGCTCATCTTCCTTGTAAGTAACACATTCATTTTCCCTGATTTTGCTGTGTAATCTGCACATGAGTGTTTCCATGTTCTTGAAATAGTATAGAGTGCCCCCCTCCACCCCGAGGCACCCCCCTTGAGAAACACATAATCTGTTTCACTAGAGACATATATGTCCCTGGGAGGTGACCACAGGCAGAGGGGTACAGAACCCTCATGTACTTGAGAGCTCTGTATGATTTAATTATATTTTAAATAGATGTAATATTGAAACAATCTAGCAATTTTTTCTTTTAGTTAGCCTGGGCTATGCCCACAGCATGACAAATCACAACTGCATTTTCCAAGAATTCCAATTCCTGGCAATTCAACTATATCTGTCAACTTTCAAGAACAAAAATTCAGAATGAAGTAACACATATGTTTATCAGTGCCTTTGCTCATTTCCATAGGTGATCAGGGCCCACAAAATGAAGTGTTAAGATTACCTTGCTTTACATTATTTCATGGGATTTCGTCATCAATCGATGATTTCAACAGAGATTACCAAAAGTACCAACAACAACCTGAAGTATCATAACCGAAATCTGTAGATTTCCATGATCAAGTTATGGCTTTCTTTGCAACCACCATGTAACTCATCTTTTAAAGTAAAACTGTATTCAGTGCATCACTTACATTGTATAACTGCACTTCCATGCAGCCTTTATTTAGCTGTTTATTTTGTTTATTTCCTGTTTCATGGTAGCATTTTCAAGATGGTTACTGAACATGCTGAATGTATAATATTATCTACAAGCATAACTCATTAAGTTAATTTGAGTGCATTATGATCTGATTTCCCCAAATGTGATTAGTCACATTGCCACACTCTGTCCCACTCTCTTCCCTGTTTGAATCCTTGCACCTGCATATAAGCATTTGCCTAATAAATGAAATTTACAAACAAAATATAATATTTTCCAAAAAGTCTTACTTATCAACCTTTAGGATCACACTCATAATGCTCATGCAAAGCCCTTCACAGCTGTTTTGCAGCTTGCTCACAAGAGGCAGCACCAGTGACAGGGGAGTGGGGGGGGGTGACATATATGTTTTCTTTCTTGTTCTCCTTTCTTTCTTTTCTGTCTTTGCTTTCCGGTTTCCATCTCTGTGCATCTTTCAATACAAAGGATAGACCGTTTAATTACTGTTCCAATTATTATATTGCTCCATTTGATTCGACCTTACATTACATGATCCACTTTTCAATTAGGACTGGATTAAAAACCCAGGGTTTTGTATTATAATGCAATAGATGTCATCATTCCCTCTTAACTGAATACAAATAGTAGAGCAGTGGTATGACCAAATCACTATTCTAGTCATTGTCTTAACAAATGTTACCCATCACCCCATCCTCCAATAGGTACATGTCCTCACTGTGCAGGAGGGTGCCATCACCCAGGAATCCCTGTATGGTCCTGCAGGTGCACATGCACTCCTCCCAACTGAGTTGACTGGGCCACCCTCGATCCCTGCTAGGTGAGGGGGGGGTGTAGAGGGTACACTGGCTAATGTACCTTCTTGCTCTCTAGCGTGGTCATTAACTGTCATTGCCCCAGATACCATGTGTGGCTGCTCCACTTGCCTTATATTCTTACTAAAGAATTGTTCTTATTTAACTTTCTGTGCAACATTTGACCACAGAGGGCCACCAATGTATGAGTTAGTTAACTTAGTTTCAAGGAATCAATCCATTAAACTGAAAACTAGTCAGAGGGAGAGTCTCAATTACATGTGTGTAATAAACTTACATATCACACACAACTTCAGCTAAGTTTTAATATATAGTCCACCTAGGCATCTTACAACTCCCAAGCAAATAGAGACCAATTTCACAATAACATGGCCATCACATATATATATTCATATTCATCAACAGGTGAGCCAAGATCACACAGCATGGCTACATGTTAATAAATCACAAAGACCAAGATCACAACAGCATGGTCATAGCCAAGATCACAACAGCATGGCCTTAAATGATTACTAGTTTTAAATAGACCAAGATCACTTTCAGCATGGTCACTCACACCAGCCAAGTTCACAACAGCATGGCTTCAACATTACAACACAGACCAAGATCACAACAGCATGGTCTCCTGCCAAGATCACAACAGCATGGCATTAATACAACTACAAGTTCATTACAGCATGTATCCACATCACAAGTCACACTTAAATCCATGTAATTGCCCAGTATACTGTACAGTACACTGGCACTAAGATACAGCATGATGGAGCGCTCTGGAGAAGCGTCCATCCTGCTTGGTGTCTCTCAAAGAACTGACTCATTCCACATGTTCGGGGGGGGATCACTAGCTTAGGATATGAGAAGTACTGATGGAAGAGCGCGATCATTTTGAAGGTTGTTTTTCCGTGAAGAAGGTGTGACATAAGGCAGATTTGCTAAGGAATTAGAGCGTTTTGAAGGATTACAGAGCTTACTTCAAGGGAGAATGGCATTTTCTTGAGCTGTAGCAAATTTGGTGGTGATTGAGAAAGAAATGCATGAGAAAAATGATAAACAACAAAGTTTAAGAGATAGCGTTTGATTACATAGACTAGCATGGTACCCGTGAAAGTGGAATAAGAAAAGATGATGGAGAAATTGTGATTGAAGAAAACATACATTTTGTGATGACATAAGAAACATAGCATGCAGGACTGAGAGCTTGAGGTAAAACAGAGAAATGGAATAGGAAATATTGGAGAATATTGATGGTCGTGCAGAAATGACTAATAAGTTTCCTGGTATAATATGAACAGTTTGAGAAACCACAGGCACTTATGGTTGTTGTAAGACTTGAAATAATGTTAAATTGTAGTTGTGGGCAATCAGTAGTTTGTTTGGAGTAGCGTAAAACATCCATGAATTTATGGTATGATTAGAAGTTGAAAGGAGCCTATTAGTCCCATTAGAAATGTGAAGTTAATACTTTTCACCATACAGTGGATATGATAGATACTGTGTATGTAATGAATAGCACTTTGCATATCTTCTTCATTTATATTTTGTAAACAGTCTGTGGAAGTGTGTGATTGAAAATGTGGGTTTTCATTATTAAAAATAGGTGAACATAAACTGTTGATGCTAAGGAATGAAATGTACATGATGTTGAAGAATTGTGAGATATGACATTGCTCAGTATTTTATTGTAGAGGTCAGAATTCTTTAATATTTTGTAAACAGTCTGTGGAAGTGTGTGATTGAAAATGTGGGTTTTCATTATTAAAAATAGGTGAACATAAACTGTTGATGCTAAGGAATGAAATGTACATGATGTTGAAGAATTGTGAGATATGACATTGCTCAGTATTTTATTGTAGAGGTCAGAAGTATCTAAAAATATGTTGAGGTCAATGACACACTAATAGCAGATGCCACAGAAAGTTCCCCACACACTTGGTATAGCAGAGTGACTGACACTGTGCTGCCCTCTGGCATAGCAAACTTTGTGGGGTGGAATATTTCTGAGGCATTTGCATAGTTCAGTGAAGGAGGCTGTTGTTGGTGGAGGTGAAAGGTGTGAAATGAAGATAGATTTCAGGGGGAATTAGGAGGTTTTGGAGGATGGCACTCCTTATTTCAAGGGAAAATGTCAATTCCTGTCTATATGCCAAGTTTGGTGATGATTGAGACAGGAATGGAAGAGAAATAAGATAAACAACAGAATTACAGAGATGTGCAGTTATGTGATAGATTTTGGCAAGCTTTATCATCACAAGTATTTTAGTAAACTTCCAATAGTTAACAAATTAAAAAAATATGGGTTCGGAAGTCTACATTGAGACAAATATTTAAGGATACCTTGGGTCATAATAGTTTTGGACAATTTCGAACATAGTTCCAGAATGAAAATACCTAAAAATAGGGGGTATTCTCAGGGGCGTAGCCAGAAAGCAGGTAAGGGGGGGTTTTGTTCCAGATGACCTTGGCGAGGCCCGTAGGGCCGAAGCCTATTCGGCGGGGGGTTTGGGGGCCGCTTTAGGCCCCCAAAAGCCAACGGATTTTATGTTGCTAGATATTGATTCTGAGCTATTATAAAGCTATTATTCTTTCATGGAAGGTCTGGTATAAAAAGCTAAAAATGCTGTTTTTTTTTGTTAACTTTTCTGTAAGTTATCATTATACAAACTATTTGAGAATCCCCCCTTACTCAGCGCCATGATCAGGATATGGCAAAAGTGTCCAACAATGTTTTTTTTTTTTATTTTGTTTTGTGCTTTGGATTGGATTGGAATATTTGTCAAGTTGCAAGGGAGTGTGTGAATATATAAACTCTCATCCTTGGGATGTTAGCATAGTCTGGAGATTCCTATAGGGTACGAATTACATAAATTTATGCCCATTATACGTCAGCCCCTGTTCTAAATACATGTACAATATGCAAGGGATCGACTTTCTGGAATCTAAATCCGTTGATTTTAAAACTTTATCATAGACTTCTGGGTTTAAAATAACCAACATTCTCCCATTGGCAAACATGCTACCGGTTATGGTTGGTCTTTTGGTGAAGTGAAGGAATGCAAAAAGTGTCTCTCACAAGAAAATACCATAAATTTAAAAGACAATTTTTAGAGTAAAAGTAGTGTTTCTGAAGAACAACTTTCAGGCCCGCAAGTCTTGATTTTCCATATATTTACGTCAAAGCCGACCAGCAGACATTCCTCCGATTTATATTCTTGACCCACTAGAGCTGTTATACGGTGCTCATCTGGCAAAATACACTTAATTACACTAAAATTGCAACAGATGGAATTTATGTTAAAAATAGGTTAGATCTAAAAAGAACGGGTCAAGGAAATAGTTCAAATTTTTGTAAAATCCGTGCTCATTTTGCCGTAAAAATGGGTCTGGCATCGAGAAAAGCCCTGGAACAAACTTTTGTGATGGAAAATAGAATTGTATTTTTGCATCAAGTTACCCATAATTTTGGCACTTGTGAGGACTTACTTTTAAAATTCTGGCAAATGTGACTTTAGTTTTGGTCAAAAGGGGGGGGGGGGTTCTGACCCCCATATCCCCCCCCCTTGGCTACGCCCCTGGACCGTATTCTAGAGATAGACAACTGAAATTTGGGATCCACCAGTGATATAGATTTTAAAACATACGAGGGGTTTTTTCAAAAGTTCTGTCCAACTTGCCATAACTTTTGCAATATTTAATACAGAAACATGATATTTGGGTCAGATAATATTGAAGTAGTTTGCAAATGATCCTGAAAAAATCAGATCATAGAAACAAAAATAAATGGCTTATTTGCTGCCATGGAATCCGAAAGTCATGAAATGCGGCCCAGGGCACTATTAGGGACACATATTCATAGTATCTTGTCAAAAAATGCGATTTTTACCAGGGTTACAGGACAAGAAACATATCAAAACTAATCCCTCGCATTTCACACATTCTTCTAATAATGAAATTGACACTGAGTATGTTTTCTGTAACCTTATATCCCTTTTAAAATGAATGCCTCTTAGTCCTTATACTAAAAGCACGGTTGGGTGTTTCACAGACATTTTGTTCTTTACGATGGGTTTTCCATAAGTTCTGTCCAACCTGTCACAACTATTGCTAGATTTTAAATATAAAAATGATATTTGGGTTAGTTGATATTGAGATAATTTTCAAATGATCTCCGAAAAATCAGATCATAGAGGTAAAAATAATTTGTTAATTTGTTGCTATGGAAACCAAAAGTCAAGAAATGCGACCGAGAGCTTGTTAACAGACACATACTTGATATACCATGTAAAATATGTAATTATTACAGTAGTATAGAACAGAATTTTTCCAAAACTTTCATATCAATTTCACAACTTCCAAAAATAATGATTGGGAACCTGGTAAATACATTTTCTCATACTTTCTATCCATTTATAGCATGATTCTTCAGTCTTCATGTTAATGTCAGTTTTGCCATTTTCCAGTCTTCTTTTCTTAGGTTTTCCATTGTGTCTTCTCTTCATTCAGAAAAAGTTTGTACAATCTTTATTTGGTTCTGTCACTCCTACTGTCTTCCTTGTATGTATGATAAAAGGTTCTTACACTCTCTGCTAGTTTTATCCAATTAAAATGAAAAAATGTAACAGGTACATATGATGTCATCCATATCCAAAAAATTGCTCATCTCGTAAAAAACTGAGAAACTGCATGAGTGATGGTAAAGTAACTGAGATGTAACAAAAATAGCAGTTTCCATTGTTATTATTGATTTCACAACTAACTGAAAAATTTCATTTAAAAATTATGAATATGCTTCAATTCAATATGTCAAAACACTGATAATGCAAGCAGGTGTTCAGTTCGTTTTAAGTGAACACTACAAATTCTGGGCCGCATTTCATGACTTCTGGTTTCAATGGCAACAGATTAAGCATTTATTTTTAATTTTTTGATCTGATTTTTTTGGGAGTCATTTACAAATTGCGTCAATATTATCTGACCCAAATATCATGTTTCTACATCAAATATGGCAAAAGTTATGACTAGTTGGACAGAACTTATGGAAAACCCCTCGTATGTGAATTTTTTTAGGTAAAATCTGAGACTGTCAGGTGGGAGGCTCTGGGTGATTTGGCATGGAATGACCCTTTTTGAACAAAAATAAGCGTTCACAAGATAATTCTGACTCTATTCGGGATACTATTGCTTTTTAACAATAATACCTGTGTGTACAAATTTCAGTACAAAGCCTGCTTAAATGCATTATTCCTATGCCAAGCGATTCAGCTGAATTTATCCGTAGGCCTATTGAACTGCTCTCAATAAGTGACATTTGAAAAATGGCAAGAGATATGATATTCTTCTCTCAGTAAAAGCACAGCATTGATAAACAACGGAAATCACCAGCAAATGAAATGTGCCAATATTTTCATCAAGCTTTTAATTTTCATAAAGCTTCCTGACTGCAATATCAAACCGTTGCTGTGAAATGGCATTATAATAAAAACTTGATGGTGACTTTTGGTGTAACAGCTATGACAAGATGCTGATGTGACAAGTCAGGCTGTGTCAAATGTCTTACTGTGTTATGAATTGTCACAGCTTGTCATTAGCTCCCATGTCTCCCTATTGTCGTACAACTCCCCTTCTGAACTCAGATGCTTGGAAAATCCGACTGTCATTAACCCCTCAAGCTTAAGCCCAAATTGCCTTTCTCTTTTTTGACTCACTTAAAAAGAGAAATGGGCAAACATGCCGTAAGAGAAAGCGGCTGAAGATGGCCGTGTGCCAAGATTGTAGGCAGATTCACAATTTTCCAGAAAAAGAATAAGTTTAAAGGGTGTTGTAAGCCTGGATAAAGGATGGTGTTGAGTTTGTAAATGGGCTCAAACATTTTTAGACAGACATCCTCATACAATAATTAACTTCATCTTATCAAAATTATTTGGAGTTAGTCCTGCAAATCTGACAATTGATATAGAAAGAGTGGTGGTAGAGTTGCCTGTTGCCACAAGTTGGAAGGCTGTACACAATGTGTACTACACATCTAAGTAACCAGTAAGCTGCTAGCAGGTGCCTTAAATTACCTTTGGTGCTTCTTATGGGTATATATATAGCACATGTACAAATGTCAAGAGATATTTTTGAAGCTCAGACTACTAAACTAAGCTTTTAGTGGATACCTTTGTTGAGAGTGTAGACAGTGGTAGTAATCACCCAGGGAAAAGAAAAGGGAATCATGTGTCATATGCCAGGCGTTCATTTGGTGCTATTTAGTGACATTCCTTTTGTCTGTTTCCCACTACTCTTATGTTTATGCCCACGTCTTTGCACTTAACTGCGGAAAATGATCTCAGATCAGTGTGACATTTGTTTTGTTAGATGCTCCTGTTTTTTCCGGAGATTCAGACCTCTTTTCTTGTGATGACTTCCATTACTACTATCTGCCTTACATATATATTTGAAAATCTCCAGTGTTACATCACAGTCCGTGTCATTAATCAGTGTAGTCGCCCATTTGTCAGACACTGATATGTCCCCTTGGTTTGTTGTGAATATCTTCCCCTTGCTCCATTAGGTGCAATTTGTAATCATTTTCATATCATTTTGTGTGAAGTCTGAGAGTCAGGGTATGTTTTTATTTGTTTTGACCCATCAATGTGAGTTCTGCCTGTTTAGAAGCCTTTTTCAAGAGCACTGAGAACGGTGGTTTGCAATTATTTTTAACAGCATTTCATTATTTTGAATGCCTGATTGAAGCACTTTTGTGTTATGCTTTTACCGAGCTAAAAGATATCTGAAGCCTGCGGCCTCGCCTTTTTTGAGACCACACTTTTAAAGGGAATACAAACTGTTGATTGTTCTTTTCTTCCAGGGATTAACTTGGACTTAGTTTCCTTGGTTTTCATGTTTGGCTAAGAACCTTCTATGACCTTTAATGGTTTGAATAATAAAATAGACGAAAGGAGGGTCTTCCCATAAGCACTCTGGCCATGCTCAAAGAGGCAAAGAAAACCTTTATAAACATCAAAATTATATTCTTTCATGAGACATATATGAAAACATTTCCTGAGCTCTTTACATTATATAAATAATAATGAAAAACATCACATATTTATAGGAACCCTTCTGATTATAGGTAGGCAGTTCAAATAATTCACCATTTTTCTGTACTCCTTTGTAGCACATTTCATTTGGGTTTCTTTTGAAATAAAGAAGCTTAAACTGTGATATATCTCAAGGTTCAACAAGAAAAGTAATTAAAAAGGTGCAAGGTATAAAATGGAGGTTTATGAAAGTAAACAAATAAAAACCTGTCAAAGATACCTTGATTTTTAGAACTATACTGTGTTTGAAGAAGTATGTATCCTTTGCTCAAAAAAACATTTACTTCAGCAAAATAAAAGAATGAAAACTTAATGAAACTAACTCTCAATGCAAAATAAACTTAGTCAAGTTTTATCAAAGCATCATAGCTATGTGCAAGATTAGTTTTAACAAGAACTGCAACATCACGCTAAAAAAGTTACCATAAATACTTATATATCCTTCCCTTTTCGTGCAGAAGTTTCAGAAACAAAACTTATGTTTGCTAAAGAATATGTAAATAATGAAAAGCGCTTTGCTTAAGAAATATGATAACATAACGTAGGATGTATTTTCTCCGCAGGGTCGATTCCCATTTGTAGAATTTCTACAATTAAGAAATGTTGGCAGTTATTATAAATGAACATAAATTTTGCCTTGAAGCATCACAGGTTTGTCTATTTTAAAAAGATTTCTTCTTTTGATAAAACATAAGAATGGATTGGCGGTGAGGGGCGGGGGGTAATTTACTTTATTTAGTTCCGACTCCTGAACACAAGTTATTGTCTCAGAAATGCTTAAGAGCGTGCTTCTTTGATAGAGCATTGAAGGCATATTAGGAAGTGTGAGAGAGAGTATTTCTTTGGCACATTCCAAATTTGTGTCTTGCAGTTTATTTCCTGAGAACAATCTTATTAATTGACCAAATTTTCTGGAAAACAAAATCTTATAGTTCTTTGTGAAATGGCCTCCAGTGACAGTCCTACAGCGTGGAGAAAAATGTTGTGAGCTTCCCAATGATTACTTCCCAAGGATGCCTCAGAGCCTAATTTTAGTGTCCCATGTGCTCGGACTCGGTTGAATTCCAGGGTGAGATTTGAACTTACACCCTCAGGGCTAATTGTATACAGCCATTCATGAAAACATAAAATAATTATACGTATTTCTGGAATCTGTAGCAGCAAAGTAGCTGTACATTTTTTAAATATATCTTTAAACTTGTTCTGCAAAGAAAGAAAATGGTAGTCTGCAAGCACAAAATTGAGTCTATCCTTCCAGTCTGGTGAGTTGTCACACCTTAAAAAGGACCTGGAAAAACTGACAGAAAAAACAGAAGTCATGAAACCATATTTCCCAAAGACTCGAGATGGCCACATGAACCTTGGGGACCCAAGCAGATTGATATTGATCTGAGGCAATGCGTAATAATTTCCTGTTGACCATAAAAAAAGTTCTTAGACACCATTTGTCCAAGAGCACGTGAATTATGTCTGCTAATCCTATTTCTGAACGTCTAGACATTACAGCTAAAAATATGGAGGGATTTTCTGACATAATATAGCCGGACAGAATTGGTCTCCTAGTCATTGCTAAATCGGGTTCACTGGGAGATCAATTTTTCCAGAACTCTGATGAAATTCAAAATTGGTTTGTCATGAGTTGGGGTCCTTGTGCATTTGAGAGGAGGCATCTTCTTTCCATACCAAAAAGATTTTCTTCACTGTTTGAACTATTATACTTTTGCTGATGCCATCTTTATGATTTCAGTTTCATAAATTTTTAATTAGTCAAACTTGTTTTGACGGACATTCACCAAAATCCTAAATTAGCAGAACTTTATCTCATCAGGTCAGATTCCCTTTTTGAAGCATGTCATTATATAATTATAAGATATCATATGGATCTTCAGTTACAAGGTTCTGTAGGTCTCCCTGTCGAAAATTCTTAAAAAATGCATGTATGCAATACTATGCATGTTTGTATCTGTCTACTTATTAGATGAAGAGATAGATTATTGTGAGCGCGAACTCAAGGAGGTCGATTGTTTAGATGGGATAGAGCATCTTCAAAATGTTACACCATGTCTGATCTTTAACACGCCCTGCACATACACTGTCACAAGGGACCGCCAATATTATGTTTCATCTGAATGGTGGTCCACTGAGTATGTTATAGGTTCCCCACGCAAAATTCAAACTCATGCAGCCACCAAGCTGCTACCTATCTATCTATCTATTTATCTATCTATCTATCTATCTATCTATCTATCTATCTATCTATCTATCTATCTATCTATCTATCTATCTATCTATATATCTATCTTTCTAAATTTCAAGCATCTCTCTATCCCCTGTCAAAATCCTGAGAATGAAATTGTCATTCTATTCTTGTCATACGTGCAGTAATTCAATTATCAATCTTGTCAAGGAAATTTATTTGTAACATTTCATTTGTATAGACTGGGGTAATCCGTTGAAGCTATAGTTTCTACATTTGAAGAATGGTATGTTTCATGTTTATAGATCTAAGGCAAATACTCACAAGTGGATCTATAACATTTTTCTATTCCACCAGCATCACCTGAGTATTCTTAAGTGGTGATATGTAGGTAGACATATGCCATTAAGTCCTGATTTATTTGACATGCTAACACCCCTATAATTCTCAGAGGATTGTTGACTGTTCCCACTATAAATCTGTCTGTCTGCTTATCTGCACATGTCTGTGGAGCTGTCAGCTGTAAATCTCAATGAGGTTTACCTACTTTTTGAGAGCTGGCTTGCACTGGGGTTACTGTATAAAGTCTATACTACATGATTCTTTGTGTTGCCAGGTAATTTATGGGAGTTGTTTTGCTAGATGCATGCAAATGCTCAATGGCTCAAGGATATATAGTCATAGATAATTCTCATTTTCCACTGTATGCTTTTAAAATTATCAACAGATGCACCAAGTCAATGTAAATGCTGATCATATCCTGGTGAAATACACACACCTCAACCACGATATTGTTCGTTATGGCAAACTATTGGTTGAAAAATTATATTTAGCTTCTGACTGCCGTTCATTGGAGGGAAATATGCCATACATAACCTGGTGTCCTACATGTATATACAACATGACTTGAATAATATATGCATGCATGAGAACTAGTAAAACAGTTATTCCAAAAAACAAGGTACTAAAATTATAGTTTGCATTAAGGAAACATGGTATAATTGTCTTGCTGGAGAAGTGCATTCCTCCATTAAAAAAAAACTAAATACATTTTCGGGTGGGTCCAAACTCATGGTGAGAAAGCTGTAATTTCAGTGCACCTTCATGAGCAAAATCCCAGATGCATGTCGTTTGGATGTTAAATCGATGGGGCCTTGTATCCATGTCTTTGCTGGTCAAGTAAAAGATCCGTCACACGGGGTAATGTGTAGCTAATCTCTCTCCCATCTCATCAATCAACCCTTGTGAGTGCCCAGAACTGGGCTTAGAGGGCTGCACTTACTACAATAAAATGTCATGTCCATGAAAATGATTAACTTGGGCAGTCATCCCCTATGGGATATAGTAGCCTAATATTCATTTACTGGCATCTATCCATCAATCAGAAAACTTTTATCGTTCAATACTGTGAAAAGTTACGAGTACTTAATACAACTATACTTTCTGCTGAAATCTGCCTGTTTTTAACCATTGTTTCCTTTATTGTTGTTTTTTCAGACCAACCTTGAGGAAAAAGAGAGACCTTTCTTCTTGAGTAGGGAAACCCACTAATTCCACTTTACCAGGATTTCCTCTTCTGCTCAATGGATCTAACTTGTACGGATGAGTGATGGTTTTTCTCCAAGACCTTAATGGAATTAAACAAGGTTAGTCGCTTTGTCTTTGTTTTCTTTGTAACTTTTGCTAAATTTGCCATTTTTTGGTGATTAGTAATTCATTATCCTCAGTTAGTTTCAAGCAGCTGTCTAAAATATATGGTAACCACTAAAAGTTCTGAGGAGCATGTATACTTATAAGTCTTAAAATAATGCAGAGTCACAGACAGTTTCTGATAAACCCAAGAACATATAGATTTTTGTATTTGTATAAATCTGTACGTCAAAATATTCTTGGTCCTCATCCATGGTATGGGTATATTCGTGATTATCACAGTTCGGGGCAGCCACAAGAGCAGCACCAATTGTCTGAGGATATAGGAGGATTCCCCTACAGTACAACCCAAAATAATGTAAGAACATTTTCTGTCAGAAGTACCCTGTTTACCTATTTTGCCCTCTTTTCTCCTCTCAACCCCAAATCTCCTTACAGCTCCCTTTGACTCCTTACAACAACCTTAGCCCACATTAAGAACTCTATTTAGACAGCTACCAATGTAACTGCAATTAGTACAGGTGAAAAATATCAAGTAAGTCAAACACAATGAGGCTGATTGAGTTTAAATTGGTGTTGTTTTAAATATGATTTTTTAATGTAATTTTAAAAGGTAGTTTCAAGTAGGAAGTGATTCAGAGGTAGTCAAAAGGTGTGAAAGGGTAAAGTAGTGGCTGATTATTCCTTCCTGCTGGGGTAATCATACTTTATTTTGGGTTGTACTGTAGGTTCTCATGCCATTGCAGTATGTAGCACCAAAGGCAGATTACCAAAGGTGCAGAACAGTGGCTATACTTTCCCCCCAGCATATTCCATTGAAGGATATTTTTAGAAAGACCATATGTGACCATTTGTGGTTTGAAAAGTCTTCTTGTTGATGGTTAGCCATATATTGAGGGTACCTGCAGAGAGCCCACATGTCAAAGATCAAACAAATTTTACAAATACCAAAAAACACTATACTGACCTACGGTCTGGGCAATTTCACTGCAAATCTGTTATAATTACTGAAATTATAAAGCAAGAAATACAATAAGGTCATTCCACTCCCGGGGAGAAAAAAATATCCTCAAAGTCATTACATGCATTTACTGTTACAAGCAAAGATACATGTATGTCATTTTAACAATAATAATTCCAAAGCCAGACAGAATCTGATAATTCTTTTTCTCCATGTAATAGTAATTTAATCAGGGTAATTGCTGGATAATCACAGTAATTGTAGATTTTATATGTAGAAAAATGTAAAGAATATATGCTGATATGACTATATGGTAATAACATATGGGCTTACATGATATTAAAAAGATGAAAAAGGTATATGCTTGGTTATAGAGATAGAAAATATGTATTTCTTACACAGAAATAATAGGTAAAGTGTAATTTTAAGGACTTATGGAAAGCGAATTAGCGTTTCCCTTTAAAAAGATGAGTACTCCAATATACAATTAAGAAAGAAACTCTCAGATATTTTCAAAAAACTCCTTCTATGATATACCGAGAATGGTGCTTTGGGTGAACTGCATGATGCAAGTCTGCAATTACAGTCAGGCTTCAGTTTGGAAAAACCATTTGAACTTGGAACTAAAATGACCTTGTGGTACTTTCAATCTGCACCGTCTGGATATAACAATTTCATAGATAAGTTGAAGTATGTTCCCAGCCAAAATGTGCTGGCTGATAGTAAGCTGAAAAATTGCATCATAATTATTTAAAAATATCAAATGGTATTGAGAGATGGCGAATATTGAATGACACAGTAAGGAAACAAAACCGCCTATTTATTTATTTAACAATATTTGATAGTGTTGTTTTTCTCATGAATTTTCCATATTGCATTGACTTTTTTTAAAGTGAATGGTTTCATTATGATTTTGAACTTATGCTTTTCACTATACTGTGTGTCAAGAATAGCAGAGCTCTACTCTACATGGTTTTCATGTCAGAAAGACATTTTCATTGTGTTTTATTTTCCTTTTATATAAAGGATTTATGATTGCATGCAGTCTGTTTGTTGCTTTCAATATGCAGTCATTTCCAGGGAATTAATGCATCAAGTTGATTTACTTCTGGAGCTTGGCTTGAAAAAATCCAACAATATTTCACTGGCACTCTCATGCTTCTACCTCCATTATTCAGCATAGCACCAGCACATCAAAGCCACTGAAAATGAGGTTGTCCAAGTCACATGACTGTCACCTGACCTTGAGTGACATGCCCCCTGGCGAGCTTTGAAGGAAAAGCATTAGCTTGTTACGCTTTATTTATGGCGATGCCTTGGGTTATTATTTTCGCAGGTGGAAGTATCAGTTTTGCTGCCTCCTCACATAAATTCCACTTTGAAGTACGTACAAAGGACTTTTGTTTTCTAAGTTCAAGTAAGTTGCGGTTCTACTGAAGTACATGTAATCGCTAACCTCAAGTGTACTTATCAAGACAATTCATGTTATTTTTCGGTGCAGTAGATGCTACTATGAATCCTGTTTCTGGAAGATGTTTTAAAAAATCTTCAATATGGACTGTTGTGTGTGTACGTGCTTTTGTTTCCTCTGTATTTGCACCTGTCAATCATTGCTTTCTAGTACTATATTTATCTGTGTGTCTGAGTTATCCTGTACACTGGTGATAAAATGTAAACACATTTCAGCTCTTAGGGGGCGATGATTTAATGTCAAGGGGAAGCTCCAGGTGGCCTTTTTATTTTTTCTGAAGGAAATAAAATTGAAATTAGTTATTTCTTGCCAAGGTTTGCTAAAATACAATTCATTATTGGAGAGTCTTAAAATAAATGATTTGGAGGGTGTATTTTTCAACTGGGTGTTATTATTATTATTATATGACATGTTAAAGTACATTATCTCGTACGATTCTAATGCACTTTACAAGAAAATTAGCAGAAATTAAAACAGTCAGAATTAAAATCGAGATAAAAAGGTAAATTGTAAAACTGATAATGTTCATTAAAAACCGGTATTAAAAGTTCACTCAAATGCACATTTAAATAAGTAAGTTTTCAGTGACTTCTTGAATTGTTCCATCGAAGTTATTGCTCTCATTTCAAGTGGAAGATTATTCCAAAGTTGTGGGGCACACACCTCAAATGCTCGCCCGCCATATGTTTTACAATTGTACTTTGGGATGGTGAGTAAATTACTATTCGATGATCTTAAAGTTCGACTAGGGTGGTAGGGCACAAGCAGATCCTTAATGTAGTTAGGGGCCATGCCGTTCAGCCCTTTGAATGTCAAAAGAAGAATTTTGTATTCCACCTAGGAAAGAGTATTTCGGGACATCGCACATCTAAAATAAATAAATAACTATGGTTGTCTTTACTGCGAAATAAATATATATATATGTAACAGGGTGACAGGTGTCCCCACTGTACAGTAAAATTTGTAACACAAGAGGGCAGCAGTTTCCAGTTGAAACTGCTGGCAGCTAGGTGGTGCTAGTGAATAATTTGCCACTCACTTTTGACACAGAAGCCATGTGAGAAGCATGTGGCCTGCTTTGTGATGTTTGAAGATATTTTAAAATACTTGCTAATTAGGTGAGTTGGATTTATATTATTGTTAGCCTAAATTCAATAAGGTTGTATTTGTGAATTAATTATTGGTTTGGTTTAATTCAGAAATTATGTCAGAACACATGGTATATTTAGTCTTGGTAATTTTCCAGTTCTGGGGATCCATGCTGTGGATATTCAATATTCAATATTGTGCTGTTCTATACAAGTGTAAACCCTGACCAAGCTCAGGTGGGTCTAGAATTTGTGATAAATGCAATTATGATATTTTTATTATATATTTTGTGGGTGAACACATGACTTATAAATTCCTGTACATTGCAGGGTTTTATTTATGGATTGGAATTAAAGCCTTGGTGCATTGGATTGGAAACTGGTGATTCCTAGTCGATCAGTTATACAGGGGGCTCGTCCGGGATTCCCTCATCGCTCCAGAAGAAGCATTCCAGGGGATTCCATTGAACTGGCAGAATCTACAAGGAGTCATCAGCTGGCTAGATCAAGATTACACTGCAAATTAGACTGCATCTACACTTCACTTAAGGACTTAAGGGCTGCTAATCCTCAGGAGCAAAAGTTGTTAAGGCCAGTATATAACTGTGAAAACTGTGGAAGGTCAAAGCACTGAACTTTAATAGACTTGTGCAATCTTATGCAACATTGAGTAATCCAGTTGTTTACATGCTGAATGACCTGACCTGGCCCATATTATTGTTTACATGAACTGTCAAACTCAGCTGATCTGCAGTAATTTGAAGAATTTGGACATTTTCTTCAACTTTAACACTTTTAAAATAATTTAATTATAAGACTGACATTACTACGTGATTGCAGCTGCCTGTGGATTTAGGCTCTGAATTTCAGAATTATTTTTCACCAACTTTTGATCGTTTGAGAATTTATTTGGACTTTACAATTTTTTGTTGGATTGAAAATTTACTTATGCTTGTTGAATGTGAACATTGTGGGGATTGTTTATTTCTTGTTGACCATTGATTGCATTGATGATTGTTGATGGTTATTGAATTGATGAATGTTTTGCTTATGTTGTGACATTATTGTTTGATTGTGATATTGCGTATTGTGAACTTAGATATTTAATTTTTCACAGATTTGCCTTATTTTAGAATAGTACTTGGACTTATTTTGAAGTTTCATTGATATTGTTTAGTAGTTGGTTATCCTTGTTCACTGTTAGCATTGTTGATAGTTACAATTGTTGGTAGTTATCATAGGTAATAGTTACTATTGTTCATAGCTACCATAGTCATTGAATTAGTTAGCCACTATTGTTACATACAACCATGGAATTCTCAGAGGAGGAGAAGAACCAGTTGGTGGAAGTCTGCAAGCAGTTGGGGGCTAAGCCGAAGTTTGACTCCAAGGATGACCTTGTCAATTGGATGAAGGACTATGTCAAGGGGTTGGAACCAGGTGAAGGAGGCGGAGGAGAAGTCAAGCCTGAAGTAGTCAAAACTAATGATCAGCAGCCTAAAAAGGAAATTCTACCGAAAGTCCCCATCTTTTCAGGACACCCACCTGTCAAGTCGGATCATGTGCCCTTTGAAGTTTGGCTTTATGAGTTACAGTGTCTCATGAATCAGCAGCGCTTCACTAAAACGGCAATCCTTAGTGCCGCAATGATGTCACTTCGCAGGGATGCCAGCAAGGTTGCAGTGCCCCTTGGCCCAGACGTCACCATTGAGCAAGTCAAAAGCTAAAGCGAAACAGTTTGTTCATCAGGCAGCAGACACCGAGACTCCGGAAGCAGAATCCACCACTTCGGCACCCACTTTGATTCAACTTCAGGCATAGATTGCGGAACTATCGACGCAAATGAACTTGTTGACTACAAGGAAACCACCTAAGTGCTGGCGGTGTGGAAAAATTGGGCATGCTGAAACATATCCTGTATCAATGTGATAACCTTGCGAAGTTACGAAATTACGATGCTTGTTTATAATTAATGTTTTTTTTATATCTCATTAAATAATTAAATGTTTTTAAGGGACATGTTAATCAATGTGCTAGTGCCTGCTTTGACACTCTGCATGGACCTTACTTATAAACAAACTGATGAATCACAATATCTTATGAATTACATATAAAGGTAAAGTTTTAGGTGCTGTCCTCAGTCTCAAGTGCAGAAAAGCAAAACTTTGAAAAGAAATTGAGGGTGGTCTTGTGGGCTTTCATCCTCTAAAAGAGCCATTACTCCATCAAGGCTCCATTGCAACAGATAAGCTGCAGAAAAGAAGGCTGTCTGGGGTTCTTGAAAGTCTTCATACTCATTTGAAACATATCAACAATTCAACATGTGTTGTCTGAGACTTCTCACAGCAATTATAAGTAGTGAATACTAGTGATATTGAAACTATTGTTGTGTAAAGATGACATTATGACTTGGAATGTACAAAGTCAAACAACAATACAGGGATGAAGAATGAGGGATATATTTAAAGAATCTCAATGATTTGTTTCTAAATAAAAAGTTTTGTGATTACATTTTTGTCTCGCGCAAAATTACCTACGGATGAACATTATCCAGTGGAGGCACTGGAGGGTGCGGGGGAGGGGGGTAGGGCTTTAAGGTTTTTAAAATTGATAATTTCTTGTTCAGTTTTGGTGAATGAATTTTACTTTTTGGGCAGTCTTGAAATGAATAATTTCTACCAGGGGTATTTCTTGAAAGGTGCTGCTTGATTTAGGAATTAATATTCGGGACGTCGGGCACTTGAAATAAATATAATCTACCCGCCATTACCATGAAGTAAATAATTTCCCATCAAGGAAAACTCCAACCCCCCCCCCCCCGCCTCACCTGAATATAGGATGGTCGGCATTAACTACAATAAAGCCAACTTGGTGAAACACGAAAATCTTAAATCACATGAGCCCGATGGATTAATGATCGGTGCCGTGCAGCCATATCTATAGACTGGAGGTGGAAGACACTTAAATTACAAGAAGGGTGTTTATGTAAAATATGCGCAAGAGATCGAATTTGTCACTTTTTTCTTAAATATTTTTTCTAAGATTGACGATAATTATATGAAATTCCACTCAATTGTTAGTCTGACCAAAACACCACATATAGGGACTGACGATCAACGAATTATTAGTACCCTCAGAGACAAGTTCCATGACCAGGGTGTGTTAACCTCGATGCACTAACTGAAAAGAGTAAGCCTCATGGCTGTTTACTCCAGAGGATCATGCACAAAACACCCTTGGACATGATATTCTGAGTGATGGTCCATCGGTCAATGCGATTTGCCCTAATCTCTTGGCTTATGGTCGGTTGATCATTGGTAATGGAAAGGCAGCGACTGTGGCCTAAAAACACTGCCAAAAAGGTCATTGACCATAAACATCATACCCAGTTTCATAGAATGTGAATATGTTCTTGAAAGTCTTTGTTCTCATTAGAAACTGCCTTAAGCTGTATCATTGAGGAAGCCACACAGTAAATTTGATGCAGTGTATTCACTCTATTTTTTTCCATGCTTGACAATGCATTCACGCTTTCATGCTTCAGTGAACACAAAATACCCCTCCAAATGATAGCATTCAGGCTGGAGGTCCGCGGGCTGCCAGAGGCCCCCAGTAGCTGAGAATTTTCAGAAAGGACTACATGTACTCTGAAATGAATTTTGAGTGATTTAAGCATGTATTATTTCTTGAAAATTACTTCTGAAACCCCATTTCTGGACTAAATCATGCACACTCAGTATTTGAGGGGATTTTTTTCAGGATCCAATCAGGACCCCCCCTAGGTCCCTCTAAAAAATGTATTTGAGGGGTCATTTTACCATTTGTGGTCAACAACTGATGACAACAGACAGATTATCATAACTTTCTTAAAAAGAAAGGAATTGCTCAACCATCTTACTCTATCATTTAAGTTGACTCAAATTTCAAATTTTACAGTTTGGGCTTAAAGAGCTGCACTTGCCATGTAGGTCTATCTATCTATCACTATATCAATCTATCTATTTATCTCTCTCACAATCTATCTATCTATCTATCACTTGAAATTGCAGTTTTAGTCCAACTAAGCAATAAATTAAGTCACATTCATCACTTATAATTATTGATTCTATCAAAGTTACATTGCAATTTATGGTTACTTTTCCTGGAAATACTGAAAACATGTGAAACGTCAGGCCAATATGTGGCAAAGTGGCCAAAGTCAATAATAACTGTCTTTTTTTCATCACTTTTGACGCTTTTGACAGGTGACACTACTGAAGTGTCAGCGTAATTAACACCGAACTACGTGTTACCTCAGCATCATAGGATCGCCTTTATATTGAGATAGCACCGTTTTCAAAAAGAAAAAAATGTACTAATGACACATGCAACGGAAAAGGAATGGGAAACCAAGGAGAAGATCCGAAGACGTCATTGGTCTGCAACCTATAATTAAAACAATTGTCAGAAACTTCTACTTTGGCGTTGTGAATGCTTGCTTTCTCCACTGTCATCTGTGACTTCCATACCAAGAACAGACAGTTGGTAAGTGAATTTTCAGGTAGTTCTTTTAATTTGTATTATATTGCATGGACATGATGCTCTTACAAGAACAACTTTGCAACAGAATCAAATCACGCAGGAGAGAACAAACTTATTGATGGCCCAAGTCTCATCACACAGGCCATCCCAGAGCATTATTTGTATATATACTTATTAATCCAAGAAGAGTATGAACAGACACTTTTGTTTGTTTAAAACACATTTGCTTTTTCTAATAAGAGTAGGAAATTGTGCTGGTCTCAACTTAAGAGGAAAAACAGCTTGGTGAACACCACAAAGGCACTAGAGTTTATTGTATGCTCTGAAACATGATAACTCCTACACCATGTCAGTCTCTATTCATGAAAGTTACAAGAGCTGCTGTGTCATCAAAACATCGATTCATAAATCTATGGCTTACAATCACTGTAGCTCACAACAGATATGACGTCATGCACACCAGTTCCGTTGTGACATTGTGTAGCACCTGAGCATCAAATGAATGGCAGCCCATTACGTGATGTGAATGGCTTGTTGCGCGCATTAGCAGATTCTTATTGGCAGAGAAAAACAAAGCTGGATGACAGCGAGAACAAGAGAAGTCCTACTTGAAAGAAGGAACCGACAGAAAGAACTAAAGAAGTCCTGTCTGAAAGTCAATATAGACATAGAGAAAAAAAGAAGTCCTTCTTGAAAGAAGAAATAGACAGAAAGAACTGAAGAAGTCCTGTCTGAAAGTAGAAATAGACATAGATAATACGATAATTCCCACATGGAAATAGAAACAGACATAGATAATAAGATAAGTCCCACAT
The DNA here is from genome assembly GCA_026936325.1 of Platynereis dumerilii. Taxonomy (NCBI): domain Eukaryota; kingdom Metazoa; phylum Annelida; class Polychaeta; order Phyllodocida; family Nereididae; genus Platynereis; species Platynereis dumerilii. The sequence continues at coordinate 29,866,250 of JAPTHN010000013.1, forward strand.
GGAAATAGAAACAGACATAGATAATAAGATAAGTCCCACCTCAAAAAAGAAACAGACACAGATAATAAGATAAGTCCCACCTGAAAATAGAAACAGACATAGATAATAAGATAAGTCCCAACTGAAAATAGAAACAGACATAGATAATAAGATAAGTCCCACCTGAAAATAGAAACAGACATAGATAATAAGATAAATCCCACCTGAAAAAAGAAACAGACATAGATAATAAGATAAGTCCCACCTGAAAGTAGAAACAGACATAGATAATAAGATAAGTCCCACCTGAAAATAGAATTAGACACAGAGAACAAAAGAAGCAGTACTTGAAAATAGAAATAGACAAAGATAACAAAAGAGGTCCTGCCTGAAAGTACTAACAGACATAGACAACAAAATAAATTCTGCCTGGAAATAGAAGTGGACAGAGAAAAAACAAAAGTTCTACATGAAAGTAGAAATAGACAGAGAGAACAGGAGAAGTCCTACTTCTACTTCATAATATTTCTCTATACAAATGAGTTTCCAAAAGTTCAGTAAACCTATCTCATAATAACTTTTCCTAGATTTCACACAGGCACATGAAATGTGGGACCATGCACAGCTGACCTGCAAAATATCATATCTTAGAATCAAAAGGTTGTATTTTGGTCATGGAAACGGATAACGAAACAAATATTGTATCAAAGTGATAACCTTGCAAAGTTATGAAATTACAAAGCTTGTTTCAGTATGTTTCTTTTTGTATATTTCCCATTCTACAATTAAAAGTTTTAACAAGACATGTTGCCCTGGACCACACTAATTAAATAAACAGATGAATCATAATATCTTATGAATTACAAATCTTGAGGCAAAGTTTGAGGTGTTGTCCACAGTCTCAAGTGCAGAAAAGCAACTCTTTGAAAAGAAATTGAAGGTGCTCTTTTGGAATTTCATCCTCTAAAAGAGCCATTACTCCACCAAGGCTACATTGCAACAGATAAGCTGCAGAAAAGAAGGCAGTCTGAGGTTCTTGAAAGGCTTCATACTCATTTGAAACATATAAACATGTGTTGTCTGAGACTTCTCACAGCAATTATAGTGATATAGAAACTATTGTTACTTAAAGGCTTGAAGTTTTTCTCCACATGAAGTTATTTACTTCACCATAACAGCCACAGTAATAATTTCCTCAAATTCCTTTCTAAATCAAGCAGTACCCTGAAATAATCCTTCTCCATAAAAAGTGGAATTACAGTAATCAGAATTCACATATAGATCACACATCAAGTGCAAAAAAAATTTATTCTCCGAAAGGTGTTATTTCATGATAATTTTCAAGGTAATAGATTAGTAATAGTAACTGTATACATGAAATGTTTAGAAAATATGCGGCAATGCCGCTAAAGTGTGAAAATGATCTTCAAAAAAGGTATTTTACTTATCAAGGAAATAAAATTGAAATATACAATAAATGAATTGATACTTTAACATTGTTTTATCTTGTTCTAGGAGTTTGAATTAGAATTCTAGAAATACTGCACCAGCACATTCAGTAGTAACAAAATCATATTATATTTCATGTTTCATCAACGTCCCCAAAAAATACAGAACCCCTAAAATATTAGCTGTACTTGTTTGAAATCATTTTGCATAAGGGACTGGATTGATAACTTTAGTGCTTAAATATTTTTCCAACAGTGACCATACAAAAATCAGTCTGACCAAAACATCACCTGTACTGAAGTACAACTAATTATTATTCTCCTAGGAGATGAATACCGTGACCGGGGTGTGTTAACCTAGATGCACTAACCAAAAAGAGCAAGCCTTGTGGCTGTTTACTCCAGAGGATCATGCACAAAACACCCTTGGACATGATTTTCTGAGTGATGGTCCATCGGTCAATGCGATTTGCCCTAATCTCTTGGCTTATGGTCGGTTGATCATTGGTGATGGAAAGGCAGCGACTGCAGAATAAAAATACCGCCAAAAAGGTCACGGCCCTGAACATCATATTACCCAGTTTCATACAATGTGCATCTGTTCTTGAAAGCCTTCGTTCTCATTAGAAACTGCCTTAAGCTGTATCATTGAGGAAGCCACGCAGTAAATTTGATGCAGTGTATTCACGCTTTCATGCTTCAGTGAACACAAAATACCCCTCCAACTTATAGCATTTAGGCTGGAGGTCCGCGGGCCGGCACAGGCCCCCAGTAGCTGAGGAGTTTCAGAAAGGACTACATGTACTCTGAAATGAATTTTGAGTGATTTAAGCATGTATTATTCCTTGAAAATTGCTTTTGAAAACCCCATTTCTGGACTAAATCATGCACACTCAGTATTTGAGGGGATTTTTTTCAGGAGTCAATCAGGACCCCCTCCCCTCTAGGTCCCTCTAAAAAATGTATTTGAGGGGTCGTTTTACCATTTGGGCAAAAACTGATGAAAACAGACAGATTATCATAACTTTCTTAAAAAGAAAGGAATTGCTCAACCATCTTACTCTATCATTTAAGCTGACTCAAATTTCAAATTTTACAGTTTGGGCTTAAAGATTTGCACTTGCCATGTAGGTCTATCTATCTATCATTCTATCAATCTATCTATTTATCTCTTTCACAATCTATCTATCTATCTATCATTGAAATTGCAGTTTTAGTCCAACTAAGCAATAAATTAAGTCACATTCATCACTTATAATTATTGATTCTCTCAAAGTTACATTGCAATTTATGGTTACTTTTCCTGAAAATACTGAAAACATGTGAAACGTCAGGCCAATATGTGGCAAAGTCAATAATAACTGTCTTTTTTTCATCACTTTTGACGCTTTTGACAGGTGACACTACTGAAGTGTCAGCGTAATTAACACCGAACTACGTGTTACCTCAGCATCATAGGATCGCCTTTATTTTGAGATAGCACCGTTTTCAAAAAGAAAAAAATGTACTAATGACACATGCAACAGAAAAGGAATGGGAAACCAAGAAGAAGATCCGAAGACGTCACCCATAATTAACACAATTGTCAGAAACTTCTACTTTGGCGTTGCAAATGCTTGCTTTCTCCACTGTCATCTGTGACTTCCATACCAAGAACAGACAATTGGTAAGTGAATTTTCAGGTAGTTCTTTTAATTTGTATTATATTGCATGGACATGATGCTCTTACAAGAACAACTTTGCAACAGAATCGCATCACGCAAGAGAGGACAAACTTATTGAAAAAGTCTCAGCACACAGGCCATCCCACAGCATTATTTGTATATATACTTATTAATCCAAGAAGAGTATGAACAGACACTTCTGTTTGTTTAAAACAAATTTGCTTTTTCTAATAAGAGTAGGAAATTGTGCTGGTCACAACTTTAGAGGAAAACAGCTTGGTGAGCACAAGGACAGCCCACCAAAGACACTAAAATTTGTTGCATGCACTGACACTTGAAAACTCCTACACACCGTGCACCATTCCCTCTATGCAAAACGACCTTGTTAATCATAAAGTCTTAAATGTTGAACTTGAAACCAATTCAATTACAACATAGCATAGCCAGTATGCTGTATTTAAGTTGGCCAATTTGATATCTTGATTTTAAATTGCACGAACACTATATTTATATTCAACAATCAAAAGATAAGGCAATTCTTGTAAAGAATTCACTATAATTCATTAAAATTGCCTAATCTCCCAGAAAACTGAACTGATTGATTGGCAGAGAAAAACAAAGCCGTGGAAAAATAGACAGCGAGAACAAAAGTAGTCCGGCTTGAAAGTAGAAATAGACAAAGAAAGCAAAAGAAGTCCTGTCTGAAAGTAGAAATAGACACAGAGAATAAGAGTCCTTCCTGAAAATAGAATTAGACACAGATAACAGAAGAAGCTGTACTTGAAACTAAAAATAGACGTAGATAACAATAGAGGTCCTGTCTGAAAATACTAACAGACAGAGAGAACAAAATAAATCCTGCCTGAAAATAGAAATGGACAGAGAAAACAAAAGTCATACCTGAAAGTCGAAATAGAGAGAGAGAACAAAAGAAGTCCTGCTTAGAGTATTTCACTACACGAACGGGTTTTCCAAAAGTTAAATAAACCTATCTCATCATAACTTTTGATAGATTTTACACAGGCACATGAAATTTGGGATAGCTGATCAGCAAAATATCATGTTGATCATAGAATAAACAGGTTGTTTTTTGGTCATTGAAACGGATGAAAGTATCAAAGTGATAACCTTGAGAAGTAACAAAATTACTAAGCTTGTTTTCAATATGTTTCGTTTTGTATATCTCATTCAATAATTAAATGTTTTGACAGGACATGTTAATTATTACAGTTTGTCTCATCCAGCATGCAAACTGTTATTTAGCATTGGTTCAGCAGGCTGTATAAATCCAACGCATGTACTTGGAGGAATGCCACTGGAACCAAATTACCCAGAACTAACTCAAGAGTGGCGATGCAATGCAATATTGTGAAGTCACGTCAATTGTTGCTGTCATCTGGTCTAGTCATGAATATAAAAAAATCAGAATGGACTGTCGTCATAAAAAATTGCAGAATATCGGCAAAAAACGACCCCAAAACATTGCATGATGTGATATTACAGTATTGCAGAATGGCTAATCTACGCACAAGTAGGTTTATTTCTGATGTGGGACTTCTCGAAGCTGAGGAATCAGGCCAAACACCAGTTTGCATGTTGGATGAGACAAACTGCCTGCTTTGACGCCATGCAATGGCCATGCTTGCAACTTAACTGATGAATCACAATATCTTGTGAATTACATATCAAGGTAAAGTTTTAGATGTTGTCCACAGTCTCAAGTGCAGAAAAGCAACACTTTGAAAAGAAATTGAAGGTGCTCTTTTGGGATTTCATCCTCTAAAAGAGCCATTACTCCATCAAGGCTACAATGCAATAGATAAGCTGCAAAAAGCAGTCTGGTTCTTGAAAGTCTTCATACTCATTTGAAACATATAAACATGTGTTGTCTGAGACTTCTCACAGCAATTATAGTGATATAGAAACTATTGTTACTTAAAGGCTTGAAGTTGTTCTCCACATGAAGTTATTTACTTCACCATAACAGCCACAGTAATAGTTTCCTCAAATTCCTTTCTAAATCAAGCAGCACCCTGAAATAATCCTTTTCCATAAAAGTGGAATTACTATAAATAAAATTCATATATAGATCGCGCATCAAGTGCAAAAAAAATTGATTCTCCGAAAGGTGTTATTTCATGATAATTTTCAAGGAAATAGTAATGTCTAGGAAATATGAGGCAATGCCGCTATGGTGTGAAAATGATCTTCAAAAAAGGTATTTTACTTATCAAGGCAGTAAAATTGAAATATACAATAAATGTTCAAATTGATACTTTAACATTTTCACCAGGTATTATTTCATGATAACTTTCAAGGAAATAGTAACTGTATACATGAAATGTTTAGAAAATATGCGGCAATGCCGCTAAAGTGTGAAAATGATCTTCAAAAAAGGTATTTTACTTATCAAGGCAATAAAATTGAAATATACAATAAATGTTCAAATTGATACTTTAACATGGTTTTATCTTGTTCTAGGAGTTTGAAGCTTATAACTCATGTACAGGCATTCTTTCATTTTAGAATTCTAGAAATACTGCCCCAGCACATTCAGTAGTAACAAAATCATATTATATTTCATGTTTCATCAACGTCCCCAAAAAATACAGAACCCCTAAAATATTAGCTGTACTTGTTTGAAATCATTTTGCATACGGGACTGGATTGGTAACTTTAGTGCTTAAATATTTTTCCAACAGTGACCATACAAACATGCACTGAATCAGTCTGACCAAAACATCACCTGTACTGAAGTACAACTAATTATTATTCTCCTAGGAGATGAATACCGTGACCGGGGTGTGTTAACCTAGATGCACTAACCAAAAAGAGCAAGCCTTGTGGATGTTTACTCCAGAGGATCATGCACAAAACACCCTTGGACATGATGTTCTGAGTGATGGTTCATCCGTCAATGCGATTTGCCATAATCTCTTGGCTTATGGTCTGTTGATCATTGGTGATGGAAAGGCAGCGACTCTGGCCTGAAAACACTGCTGAAAGATCATTGGCCCTGAACGTCATACCCAGTTTTGCACAATGTGAATATCATGTTGAAAGTCGTTGTTCACATGGAGTACTGCCTCACTACAAATTGTAATCATATATATATTCACAGCCATTGACTTTTCAGCTCTGAAGCCTATAAAGCATAGTCAGTGGTGTATTTAGGGGGGGCATGGTGCCATGCCCCCCCCTCAGGCCCAAAATTAACATGGATGAGATAGGAAGTGCCGCAAAGCGCCGGCTATTTGCCCCATTTTATGCCCCCCCCAGGCCATTTCTAGATATGCCCCTGAGTACAGTCCTTGATTTGCAAGTTACTCAGACAGGCGTCTAAATGTTTCTTGCGAGGTCATATCCATATACCTGCCATATTATTCTCAATGTCTCCTATGCATGCTATTTTGATAGCAAACACCATTGCACTGACTTGTGAGGTGATAAGTTATTCAATGTGAAATTTGGGGCCCCTAGTGAGATTATTTTAAAATCGCTCCAAACAGCTGAATGAAAGTACTTGTAATTTTTTTACTTTAAGGGTGCTGCCTCACGTAACTTCGGCAGCTGGGTGGCCAGTGGCAGAGCGGTTAAGGTTCCTGCCTGTTCTGCAGGAGGTCCTTGTCAGCATGGTTTCGATCCCTGGTTGGGGAACCTGAAATTTTCAGTAGACCTTCATGAGAAAAAATCCTAGCTGGATGTTGTTCGGATGAGACGTTAACTTGGCGGCCCCTTGTATTAGTGTCTGTGCTGGGCAGGTAAAAGATCCTTCACATTGGGTAGAAGTGTAGCATGTTGAATACTTCTGCTCTCTCTCCCATCTCATCAATCAACTCTTGCGATCACTCAGAACTTGGCTGAGAGGGCTAAATTTACCATATCTCTATCTAGCTGTTGATAATGTAAGCGATTCAAATCATCATATACAGATATAAGAACAGTCTGGTATTGCCATCTTTGGTTTGGCTGAGGTACGTGATATCAATCATCTTTTACCTTATCACAAGCGCAAGAAGATGAGCCAGTAATTATAATAATTGAAGTTAATAAGGCCCATGTCAATGAACAATTAAGAAGGTGATATGCTGGTCACTGGCTTGGACAATTACATGTCATTATGGCTTTGTGAAATAGAAGCAAATGACCGGTGTACATAAGATGAAAGAAGTCAAGGATCTATAGCTGCACAATTATTTCAATGACTGTTTTCTCAGAGAAACAAAGACACAAATTGCTGACCTGATTTATTATGTCACACACTTGTTATGCATGTCACTGACCTGATTTCCACTCCTTTGTTACCTGAAGGCCTTTCTGACTAGATCGCTTGGACATTGGTCTTTATTACTAAAAATTTTCAACAGTTATTCAATTTACTGAGTTAATCAATCAAATTTTGATGATATTATTCGAATTAAAGAAGGAGCCACATGTTCCGCTTTGTCTTTGGAGGAGGATTGTTTCCCAGTGACTCCAACAAAGTTGTATGCGAATGCAACGTCATATTGGAGTTACATTCAAAGGGCATCTGACTTATAGTATGACATCAGCAGAAGGTCAGTCAAAAACCTGGCTGAAGGACAACATTTATGCAATATAATTCCTTGGCATCATTGTGAGGTCCCTATCTGACCTCAGTCGGATGTCAGTAGGAGAAGACGTTTTATTTTAGTCAAATTCAGTTACGACCTAAATATTAAATCAAAATACAACACCAGACTGACATCACAATGCCCGCTGGGAAGGGGACAAGATCTCCCCTATCTTACCCTAGGTCCCGACAATATCACTGTCTAACTTAAACTGAACCGGCAGTCACCTAGTAATGCTGCATCATTATGTGCTACCTGATACCACTACCCGGTAGTAAAATGTCAACTGGTTTGTTTCTCACCAAGTTGTGTGTATGCCAAGCTCACTTTTACATAATATTTTTGCACGTTAATGCCTTGATATGGCCTGTCATTTATCTCAGAATTGTTTACACTCTGTTTTTAGCCCTGTGTTATTAATTCCTGTCAGATTTGATCTCATTTAGGAGAGATTAGGTGACATACTGTTGACTAAGTATTAATATAATGTAACGCTCTGGTGACGGTTGACAGTTTTGGTCAAAACAAGTCTGAAATAATGCCTAGTCCTGACAAGCCATACAGCTTGATATGTAGAGACTCATTTCACAACAATATAACTTTCATCATTACATTTCATCAAACATCACCAGACTGATGTTTGTTTCGCATATTAAAGTTCAAGCATTTGTGCATTATTATACCATATGACAATATAGTTCCCTCTATATATATTTTCCTTATATAGGTAAGCTCGTTCAGCCTCATTGCAACTATTCCATTCTATGCCTACTTTTTGAAGATAGATTGATATATAGATAGATAGATACTATAAGTGCAGCCCTCTAAGCACAGTTCTGGGCGCTCACGAGGGTTGATTGATGACATGAGAAAGAGAGCGGGAGTCCTCAACATATTACACATTTACTCCATGTCAGGGATTTTTACTTGGCCAGCACAGAAACTGATACAAGGGGCCACCAATTTAACGTCTCATCCGAACGACATCTAGCTGGGATTCTGCTCATAAAGGTCTACTGAAAATTTTTGGTTCCCCCCCTGGGGTTCAAACCCATGCAGGCAAAGAAGACCTTCAGCAAAGCAGGCGGGAACCTTAACCACTTCACCACCCAGCTGCCTGAAGAATGATATAAACTGGAAGGTCAATTCATACATCCCAATGCTGCAGACTCATAAGCTGTTTCAGCTCTTGTGAGGTGTTGTCAGGAGAACATGTAATGATGATTATGATATGCTTTGAGTCCGCACTAAGGTGCTTCCTGTAATCCTGTTCCCAAAAATAGGGGTGTCTTATACTTGCCTCAGCATAGAACACCATGTAGGAAGCAACTTCGCGCTTTGTCTCACATACGATTGACAGAATTTTAAGTGTTTTCCGAGTAGATTTGAACCCACAGCGTCGGAAGCTAGAGCTTACTTTCCATCCGGCATTCATCCTAATATTTTGTTGTCATTACTACTATTGAATGCGTTCAATTTTCTTATGGTCTGATTAGTTATTTTTTTGTAATAGTCTTCAATCTTATCCTTCAAAGAGCATTGTTCCACCTGTGACGTCATCCTTTGATTTGTTGCATTGTTTGTTCTTTGCCAAAGAGCATATATAGAGGAATCAAACAGGCCATTCACATCACGTTATGGGCTGTCATTCACGTGGTGCTCAGAAGCAATGGCATGAGGTGACAAAGCAGTGTATGACGTCATTCTCTTTAGCATGAGGTGATGTCATGCAGTACTCCATACACTGATGCCTAAAAGAAAGTGGAATCCCTTATGTTTGTCGATTGGGTCAATGCTAAAAATCCATCACCAAATTCCTTGTGGAAGTATTGATAATCACCCATTGAGAAAAAAACAACACAAGGTAATAAATGAAGATATTTGAGGCATGTGCATGGGATACAAATGGCTGTCAATAATTTTCTTTCTGCATAAGCCTTTAAATAGGGGTCAAAATCATTGAGCGAACCCCCTCTCCTTGAACTAGCATTCGCCTTCGGCTTCACAAAGAAAATGGGCCTGCAGCTAGTTTGATCTCACATATTTCAAATCTCACCCTTTACAGTGGCGGATACAGGGGGGCCTAGGGGGCCCGGACCCCCCCCCCCTCTCCTAGACCACTGAGATTGAAAATAGCATTTTGAAGAAAATACGCTGCGACGCGGGCCCGCGAATGCTGAAACACGCCCGGGCCCCCCTATAGATGACCCTGTCTAGTTCCGCCACTGCTTTGGGCTTTATGACCCACCATGACATTGTTTTCATCTCATTTAATAGTTGACAATTCAAGCTGCCACTAACAGTTTAGTGTAAGATTGTGTAAAAATACAATTTGCATATCTTTGACCAAATGACAAAAGATGAATCACCTGTTTCTCTTATTGGCAGAACAAAAGGTGGCAAAAGACAGGTTTGCATCCAATTCACCTCATAAAGTACTTGCATCACACACTTAACAACCCTTTGGAAGCAACATAATTCTTCAAAATACCTGAAAAATTGTGCAGGCCAAACCTGTTTGTCTATGGCTGAGAAAACAAAGAAGAAAAATGCATGCATGCGAAGGAAGAATGCTCTGGAGGTTTTGTATGCTCAAATTCTGAACGGGGATGTTGAATGACAGGAAGATGGTTTTGAACAACCAAAACAATGTCAATGCCCAATGGATTCTTTGCCTGCAATTTCAAGAAATGCTTGAATGTAAATTGTGCTGATTGCAAAGGAGGAAAGAAATCCTTGTTCTTCACTTAAAATGTATTGGCAGTTTCGTCTAAGCTCGAGAACTCCATCAAAGCTTGAAAGATAATGTATTGATAAGTTTTACTCATTCTTCAACAAAGACAGATATTAAAAGTACGTATAAGTACCCTACAAAAATTCAACTTTTGGAACAACAGTTTGCAGCTTACTACTTTGGGTTGGAACAAGCACTGTTGCATTGAGAACCAACTTCAGTGCATGTCCTCCAATAGATACATGTAAGGCATGTTTCTGATCCATACGGCCACAAAGCTGCAGTTATGGCACCCTCAGGCAAAATGAATACAAAATTTGGTGGCTTTGAAGAATATGTGGTGTTCAACCCAACATTTTGGTGTGGATTGGTATGCATCCATTCAAGGGCATGACTCACATGAGATTTGGGAAAATAATTAGGTTGCAGACAAGGTCCTGTACATTTCTAGGAATGCATTTATATATAAGGGCAGGAACAAGGGGAGCAGGTGGGGTGCCCTCTAATAATCAAGAGTAATTGCAAATTGACAAATTAAAAAACGTGGAATTTGGGTTAACATCTTAAAAGGCAAATATAACTTTCAGGTGTCAGCCTGTCACATGTTCTTTTTGGTACAATAAACTTGAACCTTGAAACTTTTGACCATATTCAGAAACTGGGAATGTGACTTAGCCAGGTAGATAAAAGACAGTGAGAATACCTCCAACTAAGGCATATACACTGTCCCTTCACTAGCTGTCAGCGGTTCAGCCCGAGTTTTATTCCCAAACGGCCAATCGGAAGTACTAATAGCACCCTTGAGCCCTGTAAATGCCGGATTCAGTGGCCATGTGGAACATGTCTATTACATTGTATATGATGTCCTGGGTCAATGCCTTATTGATGATGTTTTTGGGCCACAGTTGCTGCCGCTCCATCACCAATGACCGGCAGGCCATAAGGGACCGTTCAGAATTTATGACTGGGGGGGGGTGGGAGTTTTGGCCGAGGGGGTACTAACTTTTCACACGTGTTTCAAGGGGGGGTATTAATTTTTGACAACACTTCCAAGGGGGGGTAAGAAATTTTAACAAAGAAAAAATGTTAAAAAACTCACATAAACTCATTTTATTTGGACTTTTCTACGCACAAAAGTCCGCGAAATGACGCGAATCTGTGCGCGTGGCAATGTATAACAGTATATATATGTATGCATTGTTTTGTATGTCGAGGGGGGGTACAAAAAATCCGCGTGAAACCTAAGGATGGGGTACTTAAAATCCGCGTGAGTCTCAAGGGGGGGTATCAATTTTTGACGGGAAGTTCCAGCAAAACTCCCACCCCCCCAGTCATAAATTCTGAACGGTCCCTAAGCCGAGAGATTAGGGCAAATTGCATTGACCAATGACCCATCGATCAGAACCTTACAGTACAACCCAAAATAAAGTAAGAAAATTTTCTGTCAGAAGTCCTCTGTTGACCTATTTTGCCCTCCTTTCTCCTCTCCACCCAAAATCTCCTTACAACTCCCTTTGACTCCTTACGACAACCTTAGCCCACTTTAATAACTCTATTTAGACAGTTACCAATGTAACTGCAATTAGCAGAGGTGCAAAATACCAAGTAAATAAAACACAATGGGGGTGATAAAGTTTGAATTGTTGTTGTTTAAACATGATTTTAATGTAATTTTAAAAGGTAGTTTCAAGTAGGTAAAAGTGGGAAGTGATTCAGAGCTAGTCAAAAAGTGTGAAAGGGTAAAGTAGTGGCTGATTCCTCCTTCCTGCTGGGGTAATCATACTTTATTTTGGGTTGTACTGTATGTTTAAGGGCGTTTTGCACAAGAATTCTTCGGAGTAAAGAACCCAAGGGCTTGACAGTATTGGGTAGTACGTTCAATTTAACACACTCGGGTAAGCTGATCACGTGGATGAATACCAATAATACCCTATAGACCATACAATCGTATGCAATTCGAATTTTGAGATTGCAGGAGCAGAGCCATTTTGCAAATAACACATTTATTTGGCGCAAATTCAATAGCTGACCTTATACATCTCACTTATTTTGATAATGTTCTGGCATGCAAAGTTTTTTCGCTTTTATATTATTTGCATATTATGAAGAAATACAAAACTAGTGGGAGCTTAGTCCAGTAGATTGTAAAAGAGCTGACTTGGCAATACCAGCAGCTGAAGGAAATCTTAAGACTCCCCAGAAGATTAAATCAAGTAGGGGCAGATCCCGCAGGTGCAAACTACATAAACATATAAGCTTAATTTGCTGAAGAAATGCATATATGTAAATCATTGTGAATGACTCCAAACATACCAGAGGAAACTAATTTCAGGCAATATTCATACAGTGTTTTATTTCTGTAATATGAAGTGCACTATTCTATATGGTACACCAATAGTCTTACTGTAATAATTAGTTTGTTAGAAGGGTTTCAGAGATTGCTAGGAAGAGATCTTTAAAATACTAATCTTGAGATCTTACTCTTAGCTCTGCTTTGTGCAGCTTAAATGAAATATCAATTTTGGCAATCTACATTGACTCAATTTTGGAGTATAATAGGCCATAATATTCTTAAAACGTATGCAATATATATGTGCTTAAAATAGTAGATCAAACAGTCAAGGAAATACTTTCATGTCAAGTGTAGTAATGTTTCTACAATATCTGAACTCCCTGCACTCTTCTCCCCCCCCCCTCTGCCTCAATCAACATATCTGGATCTGCCAATGCCCACACTGGGTGATCAAAGGCCCACTATGTCTCATTCACTGCCACTACTACAAGCAATGTTTTGACACTAACTGCTTGCCTGATTTATCTTATGCCATCGATGACAGGGAAACGTATTCTTGTTGGCACAAAAGAAGCACTAAAGTTATTTTAAGGCACCTGCCAGTGGTTTACTGGTTACTACTACGTGTGTAACATTCTGACTTGCAGTGATGGACAATTCTGTTGGTGAGTAATGCTTTGGTCAGATAGTAAGCTGGAGGAATGGAAAGAAATCAACGTATATTTACATAAAAGTATTAAAACAAGTCACATTTCACCTGTTTTATACATCTCCAAAGTCTCGATATCTCTAGAGCTTTATTTTGACTCTATATAGAAGGTATTTCTGTATAAAGTAAGTCTTACATAAGTGCATTCAAAATAACACATTAATACAAAAGAAGTGTAGTCTCAGCATAATACAAAAATAAGGTGAATTTGTACTTTGTTCACTTCACCTAGTAGCATAATTGCAGAACTCATTGTTTAAACAACCCATTGCGAGAAACTTAATCTTAATGCAAAACACCTTTATTTGCAGGCTGAAATTGCTTGTTTATTGTTCAAAAAGAGAAAAGAGAAATGCAAGCAATACAAGAGTACTCCTGCGAAGGGGTTTTGTGTGCTTACATTTTGAAGGGAAAGCCATCGGACAAGAAGATGGTTTTGAACATCCAAAAGCAATGCCGTCAGTTTCTTTGTCCTCCATTTCACGAAATACCTTAACGCATATTGTTCTGAATGCAAGGGAGGAAAGGAATTATAGCGCTTCATTTAAAATGCATTGAGAGTTTTCTTCTAAACTACAGAAATCTACCAAAGCAAGAATGAAAATGTATTAAGTTGCATTGCTTGTTTGCAAATAGAATCTAAACTTCGAGAATATAAACTTACAGCTGACTTGTTTTGACATGTGGTCCTACGGCATGAGAAACAACTTCACTACAAGTCCTTCAAAAGTTATGGCCACTATTAGGGGGGGGGGATGATAATCCTGAAAATTTGCGGGGACGCCTTCAAAAGTTGCTCATTGTCTCCAGAATGGAGTAAAATTTTACCAAATTGAATTTCATGGCTTATATTATTCTGACTGCTACTGGCCAAAATGTCAAACCGCGTCTTTTTAAATGTCGAAAATAGCATTTTCCATCAGAACTTGAAAAGTATTGATTTTAAGTCACATAAATGTATTGACATTGAATAGGAAATAGGGTATTCCGAACATTTTGGTGTATATTTCAACTCTCTAGGTGCAGTGGTTCTTGAGATATGGACATTTACGGTCCATTTTAAAAGAAGTTTCTTGAAAATCCCAAAACATCAATTGTTGTTTGAGTTGGACAATGACAAGAATTTAGATTGTGGATGGTGGACCTGAATCTTGAACATATCTCTGACTTCATCAAGAAATAGAAAATTACAGATAGTGAATTGCAAGTCAGTATCACTTGTATCAGCAACCTGCACATTTGAAGATTGCCAATACTGACGGCTTGAAGTAGATGGAAAGGAGAAGAAATTGGTGATGGCCCTATCAGAGGTTGTGTGGAAAAGGACTGTGTCTCTGCCACTCCTTAGCTGTACTTTCATAAACAGAATGTAGAATTATTTGTGATTTAGTGTTGTGACTGTTTCCAATTCCAAAATTATCACTTGGAGGTATAGAAAAGGTAGCAACAGGAGTATTTTTTGGATTAATCACAAAAATCCCACAATGTGCCCCCCAGAATGGCATGACTCTGAATGGCAGATGCATATAAAATGCAATAATTTTGTTTAGATAACTAATGCTGCAAATCAATGAAAATCGTAATGAATGCTTTTTTGCAATATTCACGGCGTTCTTTGTAAACCACAACATGGGATTCACAGTGACAAATATTAGGTCTGGGAATTGGTGTGGTGCTGGTGATTTTGCTCTGGCTTTGATAATTTGTAATTAGATATGTCATAGCTAAATTTTGATCATCATTATAATAGTGTCACCATTACTGCTGACATTTACTATTTTCACCCAAAAAGTCGTGAGAAAGTACAGATATGATTCTGATGGCTTTGTTCCCTTCTACACATACAAGTCTTAATATAACTAGTATAACTGATATTGCCGTACGGCAATATCGGATAATCCCCCGCGCCCCCCCTGTCTCCCTTGCCCTGCATACTCCCTCTTTCCAGTTCATGTCCTTCATGATGAATTCTTAAAACCATGTATGAATGTAGCAATCTTGTTTGTGCATATGCCTATCAAAAGTCGAGGCAGCCAGACACAACTGTTGTGGTGAAGCATACCACCCTGCAAGCAGTGCATATTGATTAAACCCTAACCCTAACCCTAATGGCCTGTTGCAGGCAAGCCATAAGAGTTGCATGGTTGGGTCTACATGGAAAAATTGGGCAAAAAATTAGCAACATGTCGTTTGAGTTTTAACTGATTTGAGATATGCATTTAGTAGCTATAATTGAATATATGAAATCATACATGTAAAATAGGTTATTAGAATCAGGTCCATGCCCTTAGAGAACAGATAAGGCCATAATTTTACACATCTTTTAGTGTTAATTTCATAAGATTTGGATAGTTAGAAGCTGAGCAATCTAAAGTTGAAATTTGAATTTAAAAAAATTCTCTAGGAAAAACCTTTTGATGTAGGCAAATTTCCTTTGAGGACAGTATGTAGGCGTAACAAAGGTATATAGAAAAAAATATTCACGAACATCCAAGAAGAACTTCATAGATTTTTTAGCCAAAAATGTTTTGAAAGGCGCAAAAAGTGACATGAAATTTTCAATGTCTGACGCGATTCTACGCCGAGCGTCTGACACCATCATGCTATACACCATTGGAAAGCTGACAAACAGACCTTTCTTGTGATATGTCAAACTTTGCTGTAGCTTAAATAGGGACCGAGATATGGCCACTTGAAAATTGCATTTTTGGACGTCCGTAGCGCCAAGACCGTTGGTCCGAGCGGTCCGTAACTTTGTGAAGTTTGTACACTGTGGTACATCTGTATGTCCACCCATTTTCAGCTCTCTAAGAGCATTCCTTCCCTGTCTTTCAACAAAATTTTGGTCAGTTTTCGGGATATCCAATTTTCAAAAAATCATATCTTGAAATGTGTTCATGAAATCTCCACGAGACGCCTTTCAGACCTGAAGACTTAGTCAAGGCATCTTACAAAAAATCAACAGGTCTCAGTTATGCTTAGGTTCTCAGAAACCTGCGCCGGAAATTTGTTTTATATTTTCCTCATAACTCATAAGCATCATGAAATTTGATCATGAAATTTCGTATGAAGTAGCGCGCAATGGAGTTGCATACTACCCTTTGACTTGTAAAACAGGATCTTTAATAGTTTTGTAGTAATCACAGTTTTCCTGAGCTCAATAATAATAATAATAATAATAATAATAAAAGGTAATCGAAGAATATCAATATAATCCCCCGCCGCTTCGCGAGCGGGGGAAAGCGGCGGGGGATTATAATTATGATAGTGATTACCATTTTGCAAATAGTAACTAAATATTGTGGCAGACCTTCACTTGCAGTATGAAGTTTCTCCTCTAAAATTAAAATTCAAAATGGTCAGTGTCAGTAAACTTCGTGAATTTTTTTACTTCTCGGAACCACAGACTAATAGAATTTGATATTAATGCACTTCACCATGCATGCAGGTTACAATATAAGTTTAACTTCAAGGTTTAGTCATTTATTTACAGCACTTCTGTAATTCATTATTTACCAATCAAAAATATTTAAGTGCACATCATTCCTAAATAACGGACATTCACTTATGTAAAGATTTAGCTTGATTATTTCTGTTGGACCCTTACTGATTGGCGAATCAATAAAACATTTATATGAGTGTACTTGCTGGGGATACTGCATTTCCAGGCAGAGGCTTTACTTAACAGATTCTACTGTCTACAAAGTGTCATTTGTTTCCTGATAATGACTAGCTATAATTTAGGCCATTATTTTCATGCCATGTCTTTGATAGTTTCGTAATCATATAATTTAAAAGAATAAAATAAATATTTATCTGATCTTTGTGTTTGTCACAGACTATAAGTGTTGGCATGCAAATGAAAGCTCTCTTGACACTCTGTTTTATGATGTTATTTTCAACTTTCTATCTTTACACATGTTAAAATTAACAAATATCGCGAATAAGCGAAATTTCACAAAAACTTCTCTTTTCCTGTCATACAAAAGTGCCAGTAGCAGCTAGTAGCAGGTCCGAAATCCAGAAATTTCAGTATGGATGGACTTTTAAAACAATAAAGATTGATTTGGAGGTGTCCCCGCATGGGCCCAGCGAAAAAGCCATTTTATCATCCCCCCCTACGGCACTATGCTGCTGTTACTGTCCCCTTTAGTCCAATGAATGTGCAATTCTGTGGCTGTGAAAAGTATGTGCTGTACAATCCAACACCTTTTCACTAGTTGCTCACACTTGCAACTATACTTCCCTGCTTTATTGCTTTCCAGCCTACCCTTCAGTAGAAAATCCATTCAGCGTCGTCTGGGGCAGCCCAAGCGTTTTTCAGCATTTGTAGGCCCACGTCATTATGTGTTTCTCAAAAATGCAATTTATTTTGTCAGTGATTTGAGAGGTTAGGGGGGAAGGGGTCTGGATCCACTGTGGCTTCCACGTCCCAACTTTTCTTTTACATTTAATTTTAAATTTCTTTGAACAAAGTTGAGCATCTTAACCCAAGTCCTCCAAAAAAGTTCAGGATTCCGAAAAAAAAAACTAAACATATCCACAAGTGCATTGGGGCATGTTGTGAATGCATAGTACAAATGTGGCAGAATCTTTCAACATTATAAGAGATCGGCCCAGCAACTTTCCTTCCCAAACGACCATTCTGAAGTTGTAATGGCACCCTTGAGCCCCATAAATGCCGGATTCAGTGGCCACATGGAACATGCCTATAACATTGTATATGATGTTCAGGATCGATGGCCAATTGATGATGTTTTTGAGCCACAGTTACTGCCACTCCATCACCAATGATCGGCAGTACATAAGCCGGGAGATTAGGGCAAATCGCATTGACCGATGACTCATCGATCAGAACCTTGTGTTCAAGGGCGTTTTGTGCACAAATTCTTCAGAGTAAACAGCCCTAGGGTAGGGTGTGGCTGGTCCCCCAACAAATCTTAATTTTCAAGGCATCCCTCCTGACTTTTTTTGGGCATGAGGTTCATCACAAAGAGTATTTCTGCCAAGTTTCATCAAATTTGAACATTGCCCTAGGGTGGCTCATTTGAGTTGAAAATTTGAAGAAAAACGCATATTGTGCCAAATCGAAGGAGTGCTAAACGGTTTTTCCTTGTTCAACCATCATCAAGAAACATTCATTATAACATAAAATCAAGATTAATATAATTGCTATGTAATTTATGACCACAATAACACCTACATTACAGTCCTATACCATCCATAAGTATCTTGTTTATTCTCTCAAAATGCCTAACATTTAGCTCTCAATTTCTCACACTTGGCAAACTTACTGGTACTGCTGCTAGTTCTTGTCTTGACAGATTTAATAACATTAGGGACTAGTTTTACTCCTCTGAGCTATTATTACAGGCTTATAAAGTCTCAATAACTTGCTTGTCATTGGTATATATAAGAATCAAGGGTGTCTCATGAGATAACCAGTTCATCCGAGAGAGTAACATCTACCCGGAACAGATCAAGAAAATGCCTACAATCTTGGGATTTTAACATTTCCTGTATACATGTACTCCAGATTTTGAAATGATGCTTTGAAAAAAAGTATTTCTTATCTCCAAGGATAGTGCTTATAGCATCAGCTGCTTTTCTCTACTCCTTGTTTAGTAAATTTACATAAAATAGAATGTTGGGTGTGATATTGGATGAGACGTTTCACACAATTATTATTCAATTTAAATATGTGTTTTGAGCAACAACCTCATCAATTTCTTAATATTGGGGTAGGCCTAAATGGCTGGTGAGCAACAAATCATTCAAAGGGGGAATAGCATTCATACTGCCAATGAACCACAATTAGATGAGGACAATGAAGTCAGCAAATTATTTGATTTTCATGTGACTTTTCTCACTGACTTTTTGAGGAATAACTATTTTCAAAGCATATCCTGTTTCCCAATCCCCATCCACCTGGCCTTGTGAGTAGCCCCTGGCTTATTTATGGCATTAAATACTTGCAATGTACAGTACAAGAAATTATGTCAGAACCAGTTCCAACAACTCTGTCTGTAATCTTCTAAAAATTTGTTGATGTCTTCCTTGAAATGGTTCTGTAAAGTAAAAACTTTACTGCCTTTGCCCAGTGGGAGAAGGATAATCTGGTGGAGGTACAAAACTAAGCATGGTATGTCTTTATAAAGGATAGAAAGTTTCCAAAAATTTCCAAAATAGATATTGTCACTTTCATTTCCAGCCAACCCCATATTTTTGACAGCATGAATCCTCCAACATGTTTCCTATAGTGCACCAGAGGATGGATGCATACACAGACAGCTTCTAAGATGACCTGCCAAAAAATCATGTGATTCTTTTTTGCCCTTACAATGTAGTATTTTATTATTACTAAATTAGTTCTGATTGCTGTATGAACGGATTAGATTAAGGAAAATGATATTATGATAGGAAAAAAGGCAATGCAAGTTGAAACTCCTACTTGTGACTTTCTGGGTTTGTCTCTTATATCCTGTGCAAGTTTCAAGATAATTTCAAAGATCAGTCTGACAAGTTTGGGTGCTTCAGTGGTAGCTTGTCTCAATGCTGCTCAAGAGGCTCAATATATTGTCATAATTGATGGAGCCTTGACTAGAAATATCTGGTTTGGTGTGCCATAAAAGACATTTTTAGCACTTGTTCTCTACAGTTGAGCCATTCGGTCTAAGCAGTCACTGAGGCTCTGTGTTTCAGGTATTTGCTCTGCATATAATTATTGCCCATATTATAAACTACAGTACAACCTAAAATGAAGTCAGAAAATTTCTGTCAGAAGTTTACCTATTTTGCCCTCCTTTCTCTTCTCCACCTCAAATCTCCTTACAACTACTTTTAACTCGTCACAACTGTTACAACCTTAGCTCATATTAAAAACTATATAAAGACAGCTATCAGTTCAATTGCAATTAGCAAAGGGGCACAATCTCAAAGAAATCAAACACAAAGGGGGTGACAGAGTTTGAATTAATGTTGTTTAAATGTGATTTTGAAGTAATTTTAAAAAGGTAATTTCAAGGAGGTAAAGGTAGGAAGTGATTTGGAAGTAGCCAAAAGGTGTGAAAGGGTAAAATAGTGGCTGATTATTCCTTCCTGCTAGGGTAGTCATACTTTATTTTGGGTTGTAATGTACATATACACTCAACAAGCAGGGTGACATTGGTCTGATAATTGACCTGATTGTCAACTGCACAGATCAACAGCTTTGTAGAGAACAGATCTCAGCCCAACAATGCTTCATATGTAGCCAATGACATGTATATATGGTTCCTTTATATCAGTGCTTTAGCATTCAGGTGTTTAGTAGACAGAGTCTGACAGACAGACAATGGGTGGCAAATTTTGGCACCTTGTCACCCTGCAGAATGAGAGTCATTCTTATACATTTACTTTTGAAATTTTGTGAAAGG
The DNA here is from genome assembly GCA_026936325.1 of Platynereis dumerilii. Taxonomy (NCBI): domain Eukaryota; kingdom Metazoa; phylum Annelida; class Polychaeta; order Phyllodocida; family Nereididae; genus Platynereis; species Platynereis dumerilii. Next base: position 29,887,087 of record JAPTHN010000013.1, read on the forward strand.
CAGCGACTGAATTATTAACATAATGTATGATAAACTCATTGCTCAGTGATTACCATAAACCCTCATACTGACATAATTTCACCATTGTAACACCATGTTACAATCGGAAGACTTCATAAGCTCCTATAGGTTCATTTTAAATTAATTATACATGGATAGGTAATGGGTATACACACATTGAAAAATATGAGATAATTGCAAAATAGCGAAAATAGGCAAATTTCATGAAAATTTCAACTGAAATGAGCCACCCTAGAGACTTCATGGAATTTCCTGAAATTTTAAAGTTTTAGTGTACACATCATACCTCACCCCCAAAAAAAAGTAATCAGGGATCAGACAATGTTGGGGGATCAGCCACACCCTACCCTAGGGCCTAACAGTGTTGGTTAGTACGTTCAATTTAACACACTCGGTAACCAATCCACAAAATTTGCTGAATTTTTTTTTCTTGTCTTTAAAGATAGGCCTATATTTAAAATCCAGTTGAGACTGAATATTCTACAGTTGCTACAGTGTGCCATTGAATTGAGTTTTTTTTTGCGTGCATATTTTGTTAATATTTTATTAAGTTATTATTTCATTGTTTGTCTATTGAGTTATTATTTGTGTAATTGGATTATTTGTTTGGATAAATTTATAACCTTCTGATAGCAAGTCTTTTCAAGAGAGTCTCTGAAATGATCAAACCTCCACGAAGAAAATATCTCAATGCTTTTTTTTCCTCTGGCTTATATAAACTTGTGGATTCCTTTGGGTAATTTTATATTCCCATTATCAACATTTTATGTTCTGGTTTGGTCAGGATAACAAGGCATTAACAAATCTACTGAAATTACTCTGACATCAGTTGATTGCAAAAGAGCTGACTTGGCAACATCTGCAGCTGAAGGCAATCTTAAGACTCCCCAGAAGGTTAAATAAGAAGGGGCAGATCCCGCAGGTGCAGGAGCATCCACACTTTTCAAACCATATAAACATAAGCTTAATCTGCTGAAGATATGCACATGTAAATCATAGTGAATGACTCCAAACATGACAAGATTTTAATAGCATCAAAAAAACCATTCAAATTACAATATGAACTGTCGGAGTGTTGGTCATGTCGAGCAAAGACATGACATGCTGCGCATGATGTCATTGTCTTTTGTAAGAGGGGACACCTTTGACAGGTGATTAATGAATAAATTTTTTTTAACCCAATTAGATCAAAATGCATGCATATTTTGCTGTTCCTATAAAATTACTAAAACAAGTCACATTTCCGGTGATTCATACATCTCCAAAGTCGCTATATCCATTTTTATTGTTACTCTATATATAGGAAGTTATTTTTATATAAAGTAATTCTAATACAAGTGCATTCAAAAATGACACATTAATACAAAATAAGTCTTGTCTTAGCATTGGTTATTGAAGTAAGGTGTATTTGTACTCTGTACTCTTCATCTTGTAATGTACTTGCAGAACATGTTATTTAAACAATCCATAGCAAGAAACTTCATTTTAATGCAAAATACCTTTATTTGCAGGCTAAAATTGCTTGTTTATTGTTCAAAAAGAGAAAAGAGAAATGAAAGCAATACAAGAGTACTGCTGCAAAGGGGTTTTGTTTGATTTTGAAGGGAAAGCCATCGGACAAGAAGATGGTTTTGAACATCCGAAAACAATACCATCGGTTTCTTTGTCCTCCATTTCAAGAAGTTCCTGAATGCATTTTGTTCTGAATGCAAGGGAGGAAAGGAATTATTATTGTTTCATTTAAAATGCATTGAGAGTTTTCTTCTAAACTTCAAAACTACAGAAATCTACCAAAGCAAGAACGAAAATGTGTTATGATGCATTGCTTGTTTGCAAATAGAATCTAAACTTCGAGAACATAAACTTACAGCTGACTTATTTTGACATGTGGTCCTAAGGATATGGCATGAGAAACAACTTCACTTCAGTAGTTATGGCCACTATGTTGCTGTTACAGTACTCTTTAGTCCAATGAATGTGCAATTCTGTGGCTGTGAAAAAGCATGTGCTATACAATCCAACACCTTTACAAGTAGTTGCTCACACTTGCAACTATACTTCCCTGTTTTATTGCTCTCTAGCCCACCCAGCAGAGAATCCAGGCAGTGTCGTCTGTCGCAGTCCAGGCCCAAGTCATTATGTGTTTCTGAAAAATGACCTTTATCTTGTCAGTGATCTGAGAGGTTAGGGGGAAGGGGTCTGGATGCATCGTAGCTTCCATGTCCCAACTTCTTTTTTTTACATTTAAATTTCTTTAAACAAAGTTAAAACATTTTTAAATAAAAACTAATTCATCCAAAAAAGTACAGGATTCCAAAAAAAACTAAACATATCCTTGTGCATTGATGCATGTTGTGAATGCATACAAATGATGCAGAATCTTTCAACATTATAAGAGATCTGCCCAGCAACTATCCTTCCTAAACGACCATTCTGAAGTTGTAATGGCACCCTTGTGCCCCATAAATGCCGGATTCAGTGGCCATGTGGAACATGCCTATTACACTGTATATGATGTTCAGGGTCGATGGCCTGTTGATGATGTTTTTGGGCCACAGTTGCTGTCCTTCCATCACCGATGAACGGCAGACCATAAGCAGACAGATTATGGCAAATCGCCTTGACTGATGACCCATCAATCAGAACCTCATGTTCAAGGGAGTTTTGTGCAAGAACTCTTCGGAGTAAACAACCCAATGGCTTGACAGTGGTGGTTACTATCTTCCATGTAACACACTCGTGTAAGCCAATCCAATAAATTTGCAGAATATTTTGCTTCCTGTCCATTAAGATATATTTTTAATTCAATTGAGACTGAATATTCTACAGTTGCTACTGTGTGCCATTTAATTGAAACTTTTTTTGGGCATACATAGTTATTATTTATTAAGTTTTTATTTCATTGTTTGCCTATTAGTAATTATTTTGTGTTTTTGACTTATCTGTTTTGAAAAACCTTTGCTGGAAAGCAATTTCATAGGAAGTATTTTAAGTGATAAAGCCTCTTTGAAAAAATATCAATTTAAAACACTCGGGCGAGCCAATCCACTTAATTTGCCGAATATTTTGTTTCTTGTCTATGAAGATATTTTAAAAGACTCTCATATGATCAAAGCTCTTCGAAGAAATGTCCTTTTTTCTCCATACAATGTTTTGCTAAGACTTGTATGAACTTTGTTCATTTTATATTCCCATTAACAACATTTTATGTTCTTGTTTGTTCTGGATAACAAGGCATTAACAAATCTACTGACATAACTCTGTCACCAGCTGATTACAAAAGAGCTGAGTTGGCAACACATGCAGCTGAAGGCAATCTTTAAAGACTCCCAGAAGGTTAAATCATCTGAGTTGAGGTGCAGCTCATGCAGGATACTGATTTCAGGCAATAAATAGTGTTTTATCTCTGTATGAATTGCATGCAATATTCTACATCTTACAACAACAGTCTTACTGCAATAATTAGTTTATTAGAAGGTTTCAGTGATTTTACTTTTACCTACTTGAAACTACCTTTTAAAATTACATTAAAATCATATTTAAACAACACCAATTTAAACTCAATCACCCCAATTGTGTTTGATTTACTTGATATTTTGCACCTTTACTCATTGCAGTTACATTGGGCTATGGTTGTTGTAAGGAGTCAAAGGGAGTTGCAAGGAGATTTGGGGTAGAGAGGAGAAAAGAGGGCAAAATAGGTAAAATGAGGACTTCTGACAGAAAATGTTCTTACTTTATTTTGGGTTGTACTGTACATACATGAAGAGATGTTTGGAATACTAATCTTACTCTTAGTTACGTATGCTTTGTTCAGCTTTAATAAGATAATGTTAGGGCAATTTCCATCATACAATAGTATTTTAAAGTAGGTAAAGACAGGAAGTGATTTGGAGAGAGCCAAAAGGTGTCAAAGGGTAAAATGCTTTATTTTGGGTTAATTTACTTTGTGAAGAGATGTTTGGAACATTAATCTTACTCTTAGCTATGCTTTCTTCATCTTCAATATTGGGGCAATTTACATTGATTCTATTGTAAAGTAATTGGTCAAAATATTCTTAAAATGCATACATTTATTGGTTCAGAATATAAAAGATCAAACAATTGTTGAACTGCTTTCATATATCAGGTCTAGTAATGTGCCATATATCACTGAACTCTCTGTATTGTTCTATTTGCCTCCCTTCCCTTTTCTGCCTCAATCAACACATCTGGATCTGGGTGATCAAAGGCCCACTATATTTCATTCAGTGCTACTACTACAAGAAATATTTTGACACTAACTACTTGCCTGATTTACCTTATGCCATCGATGACAGGGAAAAGTATTTTTGCACTCACAAAAGAAGCACCAAAGTAATTTTAAGGCACCTGCCAATGGTTTACTGGTTGCTACTAAGTGTATTACATTCTAAGTTGCGGTGATGGACAATACTGCTTGTGTGTAATGCTTTTGTCAGATTGTAAGCTGACTGGATGGATACAAGGAAATCAATGGAAATTGTGATTGGTGAAATAGTCACTTAGATATTCTAATGGGTTTTTTTGTATGACAACACTAACTGCCAATGTGGACTTGTAATTTCTTCACAGGACTAAATTCCGTAATTTCGGAATACATTCAGCAATGTGAATTTCCAGTCAATTTCTTATCATGAGACGAAAATTCACACAAATGCTGCGAAGCGAGCGACTACTGCAAAGTCAAAAGTTTGGACCTTCCTTCAAAAATTTCAACTGAGATTTAGAAATCTCCAGGCAATGCCCAAATTCCATACTTTTTCCAGCCATGAAATTTTAGAACTCATTCTGTGATAACATTTAAACTGTTATCTCAGCTTTTTGAGACACGTAATAATGAGGCCAAATAACCAATGATGATCATTACATTATTCGTCCTTTGCTAAAGATTTTAGCATTATCAAAAATGCCATTTACATTACAATATGAGCTGTAAGACATGTGGAAGAAAGGAATAATATGTTAGAGGTGTGCATGACGTCATGTCTTTTGCAAGAGGGGATAGCTTTGACAGTTGATTAACGAATGAATATTTTAGTAACCCAATTTGAACAAAATGTATACATATTTTGCAGTGCATATAAAAGTATAAAACAAGTCACATTTCAGGCGATTCATAGATTTCATACATCTCCAAAGTCTCTATATCTAGCTCTATTTCTACTTTATATAGGAAAGTATTTTTGTATAGAGTGAGTCTAATATAAGTGCATTCAAAAGTAATATAAGCAATGCAAAATAAATCCAGGTTTAAAACAGTACAAAAATAAGGTGAATTTGTATTTTGTTTACTACACTTAGCAGCATACTTGCAGAACACATTATTTAAACAACCCATTGCAGGAAACTTCATCAAAATACCTTTATTTGCAGGCTAAAATTGCTCGTCGATTGTTCAAAAAGGGAAAAGAAAAATGCAAGCAATTCAAATGTACTCCTGCAATGGGATTTTGTGTGCCAGCATTTTGAAGCGGAAGCCATCGTCCAAGAAGATTGTTTTGAACATCCGAAAACAATGTTTTCTTTGTCCACAATTTCAAGAAATATCTGAATGCAAATTGTTGTGAATGCAAGGGAGGAAAGGAATATTATGTGCTTCATTTAAAATGTATTGACAGTTTTCATCTAAACTTCAAAGCTACAGAAATCTATCAAAGCAAGAATAACAATGTATTTTAAAAGATGCCTTGCTTGTTTGAAATTGCAATAAAAACTTCCAAAACATAAACTTACAGCTGACTTATTTTGACGTGTGGCCACAAGGCTACGGCATCAGAAACAATTTCACTAGGATTCCTTCAATAGATATGGCCAATATGTTGATGTGACAGCACCCTTAAGTCCAATGAATGTGCAATTCTATGGCTGTGAAAAGTAAGTGCTGTACAACCAAGCACCTTTTCAAGCAGTAGCTCACACTTGCAACTGTACCTTGTTGCTCTCAAGCCCAACCTTTTCAGTAGAGAATCCAGGCAGCGTCGCCTGGGGCAGCCCACACATTTTTCGGGAATTCGTAGGACCACGTCACTATATGTTTCTTTAAAATACTATTTATTTTGTCAGTGATTTGAAAGGTTAGGGGGGAAGGGTCCTGGATCCACCATGGCTTCCATGTCCGTACCTGGTTTTGACATTTTAATTTCCTTGATCAACAAAGTTGAACATTTTAACCCAAGTTCTAAAAGAAAGTTTTGTATGTCGAAAAATAAACTAAACGAATTTGATGGCTAGTATAATTTATAATGTTGAAAGATTCTTATTTGCATGGTATGTTCAAGATAAATAAAGTATCTGAAGTTCTATGAAGAATCCAAATATGACTTCAAAACATTGACCTCATCATAAAAACAAATACATTGGACTGCATTGAGAACAAAACTTCCACTAAGAATATACACTGTTGGCCTACCTTCACTTTCTGCCTTCCCAAACGACCATTCTGAATTTGTAATAGCACCCTTTAGCCCCATAAATGCCGGATTCAGTGGCCGCCAGGAACATGTCTGTTACATTGTATATGATATTCAGGGTTGATGGCCTATTGATGATGTTTTTGGCCACAGTTGCTGCCGTTCCATCATCAATGACCAACAGACCATAAGCCGTGAGATTAGGGCAAATCGCATTGACCAATGATCCATCACTCAGAAGATTGTGTCTAATGGCATTTTGCGCAAAAATCCCAAGTGTTGCAGGTATTGGTTGGTACATTAAAGTTGACACACTCTGGTCATGCCAATCCACTGTGCATACAGTGAGGAAAATAATTATTTGACCCCCTACCATATTTTCTGGTTTGGGCACTTATGCTTGCTCTAAAAATCTGAAATTTCTCAGGTAGATCTGGTCTAACATTAGAAGACAGGTAATGCATAAAAATTCAGTGAAAGAAGCATTATGTAATATATTTGCATAAGAATCCCAATAGTCTTCAGAAAGAAGTATTTGACCCTTTGTTTGCAAAGAGTTTATCACCAGATTTTTACAAAACGAACATTTGGAAAAATATTATAACTGAAATTTATTACAATCAAAACCTATTTCAATTGTTTCCCCAATTTCATTTAGCTTTTTATGCCCAGAATTGCACCTCGCAAATTTGTTTTTGCAATTTCTTCATTTTGAAGATGCGGAGTTGAAAAAAAAAAAACCCAAGAGACAAGATTTTTGACTGTCACCAGTCTGGTCTTGGAGAAAGAAATTGCAAAAAAAAATTACGAGGTGCAATTCAGGGCATAAAAAGCTAAATGAAATTGGTGAAAACAATTGAAATAGGTCTTGATTGCAATAAATTTCAGTTATAATATTTTTCCAAGTATTTCCGAAGACTATTAGGATTCTTATGCAAATATATTACATAATGCTTCTTTCACTTAATTCTTATGCATTACCTGTCTTCTAATGTTAGACCAGATCTACCTGAGAAATTTCAGATTTTTAGAGCAAGCGCAAGTGCCCAAACCAGAAAATATGGTAGGGGATCAAATACTTATTTTCCCCACTGTATGGATGGGGATTACTGATAGCATATACAATACAATTCAATACAATGACATACCACCGAATTTGGTAAATCAGCAAAATACCCTGTTTCCTGTTAGAAATATATCGGTCAAGTCATTATGATTATCATTATTGAGACTGAATATATAAAGTTGCTATGTACAGTGTGCTGTTGATCTGAGGCATTTCTTTAGCAATTTCAGCAATTTATTTTTAAATTATCTTTTTAGGTTAATTTTCTGATTGTATTGCCATTTCAAAAAACGTCCCTTTCAAAGAAAATATCTTTTTTTTTCTCTTTGTAATGTTTGCACAAAATCATGAACTTTAGAATATTAGGGTATACTTTGAGGTTTTTTTAAAATATTTACTTTTACTTTGACCATTCTGAATAACAAGACCTTAACAAATGTACTGAACTGAAATAAGTCTGGCACCAGTGTGACTGTAAAAGAGCTGACTAGGCAACACATGAAGCTGAAGGAATCTTAAGACTCCCCAGAAGGTTAAATCAGATACGGCAGGTGCAGGAGAACGCCAGAGAGCCAAAATAGATAAAAGTCCGACAAACCATATTAACATAATAAATATCATTCTGAATTTTATGTATAGATGAATCCCGTAAATTAATGTGAAAGAGTAGAAACTAATTTGAAGCTTTATATACATGTATTTACTCTTAGCTATTTCAATTTGAGAACATGACATTGTAACTCTTGGAAAAGTTACAATAAATGATAAATTCCATCAAGGTTTTTTTTTTGTTCGCCAAAATAAATTAAATATGAATTTTAGATTGTTGCTACGTTTCCCTTAGCTTTATTTTTAAAATAACAATTGTGAGTGAGATAATATTAGCATAGCTGTTTTGGACACAATATTTGTCATTGAATGCATAAGTTTATTTGAACAAGAAATAACAAATCAAGGAAGTCAAACATTGCACATATAATGTAAAATAGTTAGTGTCTGCAGTGACAATTGCCTCAAATGACTGAACTCTCTGCACTCTTCTCTTTGCCTCCCTTCCCTTTTCTGCGCCATTCAGCCAATCTGGATCTGCCACTGCCCACCCTGGGTGATCAAAGGCCCACTATATCTCATTCACTGCCACTACTACAAGCGATATTTTGACATTAATGGCTTGCCTGATTTACCTTATTCCATTGATGACAGAGCAAAACATTATTTGCTTGCACAAAAGAAGCACTGAAGTTATTCTAAGGCACCTGCCAAAAGTTAACTGCTTGCTAGTACACATTTCACATTCTAACTTGTGGTGACAGGCTTTTCTGTTTGTATGTTTGTAAAACGGTCATGTGTTGGAGAGACAATCTTAGGTTCAGTATATATATGCAGACAGATAAATAGATAGATACACAGATTGATGTCATGATGTGGATAGGCAATGTAAGACCATTCACGAGAAGCAGTAAGAAAGAAAATGATGAGATTTAAAACACTAAGTACGCCATAGACTTGCCAGCTATGACAAAGTAAAATTTCAAAAAGCCAAAATTTCAGCTGGCATTGGTCGTGTTCTTGTAGTTTTACACAAGATTATCTAAAAATAGCAAACTTTGGAGTCAATTGATAGGTGTGTTTCAAACCTTGAAATTCTTTTACAACTACAAAACATTTTTCTAGTTTTGAACCGCTTGTCCTCTTTCATGAAAACTCTTCAATCAGAGCTAAAGAACCATCTTAAAGTTTATCGACCTTGTCCAACGGCTGTGTTTGCTTGTTTCTCTTTTTATGCGCATACAAGTTAACAAGCTGAAAGTCAATTTGGTCTAACGCTCCAGGGTTAATGACATGTGGATATTCCAAACATTTGAGTTCAAGTGGGCAGTTGTGCTGAGATAGCATAGTGTGGGAGTTAATGACACGCCGTAACACGACATGACATTTGACGTAGCCTGACTCGTAACATCAGCTTGTCGTCACTGTTGCTACGTCACCACAATGTGGCTGCATTTATATTGTTACGGTTTAGTCTGCAGTTTGTTTTAGTTCCATTGTGTAATTTTGACTTACTTAAATTAAGAAGGCTGAAAGCTGTCGGAAAGATGATGTTGTCTTAGAAAATTATTCCATAATATGTGACATGTGACTGTTTAAGATTTTTTATGGATTCTGCTTTTAAATAAATGTGTACTTGCAAATGTCTAATTGTCATAATAATGTTAGTAATTAAAGAAAGACAAGGTTGGGAATGGACTTCCATCACCTCTGTTGACACAACAATACGCACTGATTATTTGTATGATTGTTGTTCTGTATGTTGAGGCCTAGTGGCCAAATTAATATAGAATGAGCATTGGGCACCATATAAGTTCATTTTATATCATTAATATTGAAAAAGTGAAACAGATAATTTTAACTAACCAGCCTCTTTGATAAAATTTCGTACTATATACGTTTATATATACTGTACTTTTCACTGAGAATCTAGGAACTTCTTAGATTATCAAAGAGCCGTTCTGAATGACAAGTGTTTGTCAAATCGAGTTTTAAATAGAGTTTTTTGTATCATCTTTGCAAAACATCTTGTTATTTGGAGTTGTGCATAAACAATGTTCTATGCTGAATGGACAACGTTCCATGCTGTAAAGACAACATTGCCTTCTGCACAGACGACATTTCATTCTGCATAGATGATGTTCCATTGTGCATAGACAATGTTCCATTCAGCATGGACAATATTCCATTCCTCATAGACAATGTTCCATTCCGCATAGACAACATTAAATTCTGCACAGACAATGTTCCATTCTGCATAGACAATGTTCTATTCTGCATTGACAATGTTCCATTCTGCATTGACAATGCTCCATACTTCACAGACAACATTCCATTCTGCCTAGACAACATTCCATTCTTTATAGACAATGTTCTATTCTGCATAGACTATGTTCCATTCTGCATAAACAACTTTCCATTCTGCATAGACAACATTCCATTCTGCACAGACAATATTCCATTCTGCATAGACAACATTCCATTCTGTATAGACAACATTCCATTCTGTATAGACAATGTTCCATTCTGAATAGACAATGTTCCATTCTGCATAAACAACATTCCTTTCTGCATAGACAAGTTCCTTTCTGCAGCACACCTTGTGTTGTGAATGCATAAAGTCCCTCCATCGCATGATTGAGAGGAGGATGACGTGACACGAATAGCATTTTCATGCCATAGCACATCTGACAGCGAGTTATGAGAGATTTTGGGTAAAAAAAGAGCTAAGATCTTGCAACAGAAACAGAAGTGACAAAAGTTGCCAAGAGCAATGTCTCTTGTGTTGGTGCATGGAGGCATTCACATCTTCTGTTAGAATTATGTGATAAAAGTTCTGTTATCAAAATGAATATTGTTTCGAAGAGCTTGCAGAGCAGAGAGTTCATGAAAGGTAGAAATACACAGAATTTAAATAAGCGTATACTTGGCAGCAACATGAATAGACAATGCTTTACTTTCATGATGTCGCTCAAATATCTTATCGTGCTTCCACTATTTCTTTCTGAAAATTTCAAATTCATCGAAAGATTTTAATAGAACACTGTTAGTCAAAGTGTAAACAACTCGTATTCTTACAGGCCACAAATCACTAATTAAGGATAATGTTATTATGGCTCCTGAGCTGAATTTCACATAACATTTCCTTACATGTATGTCAATGTATGGAGTTGGCTTGTCATTGTTTTCATATACTGTTGGTGCCTAGCATTATTATTAATGTCTGTGGCATCAGATCTCAGCGTGAAGACCAAATGACATGCTGTTGAATATGTGCTAATATAATGCAAATTGTTAAGGTTGACAAGTATGGTCGAAACAAGTGTTACAAAACAAGTTATTTAACTCTGAATACATACAGACTCTCTGTTTCCTTCTTATAAAATAAAACATATCCCAGTCTATGCGTTATCCATGCAAGAATATTGGTTAGATGGATGATTGGAGCATTATGTCCTGTATTTATGCAGTAGGTAGGCTAATTAGGAGAGGAGGAGGACATGGCAATGAGGTGAAGGATGATGGAAACAGCCATCCAACATAGGCCCAGGTGACACGGCAAGAGCTGGATTCGAACGCTGTACCCGATTGGCAGCCTAGCACGCTACCACTAGACAAACTCTCCCCCCAAGACTAGAATGATTTATACATAGTCAAGGGACATAGCATGACCAAAAAAAAAGAATTTGAAAAACCATTACAATAAAACTAGAAAGTTTATGTATTGAGATGCTTTGTTACATGAAGCATGAACACATTAGGAACTCTCTTGGAGCATCACCTCACAGAGGCATCGCCTTACTTTCATGCTGTAGTCCAAATGGCACATAAATGCTCAATGTTGTCCTCTGAGAATCATAATATCTGAAGCAATCCAGAATAAAGCTTGGAACTTTCCTAGTTGTCCCCAAATCGATAAGGCAAGTATCCTTACTATCTCACCATGTGGCTGCTAAGCAGTTGTTATAGCACCCTTGAGCCCCATAAATATGTAGGATCCAGTGCCTGTGAGGAACATGAGTATGACATCATGCATGGTGTCTAGGGTCTGTCTTTCTATGTTATTTTTGCTTTAATCAGTGCTTACAGCAGAAAAATATGAGTATTTACATTATATCTGTTAGCACATTGCCAGTCCAAACAGTTTCAAAATTAACTTTCAACTTCGTCGTTTGATGTCACTGGCTCAAAAACGTTCTGCTTGCGTCAGTTACATGGTTATGGTTAATCAGTTGATCCAGTGCTTATCATAACTAGCAGCATAGGTGACAATAAACAAACTTCTAATATGACTTTTCAAATGGGACGCCAATCTGTAAAGAGCTCTAATGCTCTCTACAAGTTGACTGCTATTTGCTGCCACCAAGGGTGCAAAATTCGTGAGCTCCTGCGAGCGGTCAACAGCATTTCATTGTCAGGAAGAAACCAGGACAGTGTCTGGAAGAAACAAGGACAGTTCCATCATTTAGTGATGGTCTAGTTCATTTCCAAAAAACTCTTTAAGTATCTAATCTGAACTTGGTTGGCTTCAATTTTTAGCAGACAGCTTGTCAATACCAAATTAAGTTAGAACTATTTGTTATCATGGAGGATGTATACTTTTTTTTTTTTTTTTTTTACATTTTCTACATTCATCATTATTCTATTATTTATTCTTATGATAACATGTATATCTTTTTATGATGAGCTCTGCAGCAAGACAAATTGTATTGTCATATATATATATGTACTTTACTTGAATAAAATCTATTCTATTGTATCCCACATACAATGTCAGTTTCGAGGGTGCCACTTGTGGCATAGACAAGGCATTTTGTTGAGTGTTACACAAATTTTCTGAAATTGTAAATTATATTGTTGTCCTGGTTAAGAAATCTCCATAAAGTAACAGAATAAATACAAATGAGCATTTTTAATATCACAAAGCAAAAATATTGGCTTTGTATGAACACATGAATAAGTGAGATGGCATTCTTTTTGGATACAATTTAAGATGCATAAATTGCATAAGTAGATTGAAAACCATCAAGCATCTGATGAGCAAAATCATCCCTTTCACTGGCAAAAGTTTATGCTAAAGTTTCAAGACTTTCTTTTGTCTCTTGTTTTCCAAACATTTTCATTCAAAACAGTGTACTGGATCTTTGCCAGCAGCCATGCTTTGTGAAATTAGTTTGGCGTAGTAATATGGACAGCTTCTGAAGTTCTGTGCGACCTGATCTTGTGATCTGTCCAAAAAGGATCTCATTAATGTTGACCCAATTCGATTTTCCAGGGTCTGTCAGCATTTGGCTGCCACTTGTTTCGAACAAAGACAAGCTCTCATGACAATACAATAGGCCCTATTTTAAATTTTTTGAAATAGATTTTTTTGTATTAATATATATTTCTATTACATGACATACCCATTTTTTTTTTCAAATTCCAAATCAGGAAAGATTCTGTCAATAAATCCCCCTCCCTGCCCAACACAAAAAAATCATTTAAGACTGCTTAAAAACAATTAATGTATATCACACAAACCGAGTAAGAATAGTATAAAAAAAACAACTCCAGAACACGCCCCCCCCCCTATCATAAGAGATCTAATGCCTCCTAAGCACATGTTTTCATGATTGTGCCGTTGAATTGTTTTGCGAATGTGCTTACTAATTCCATTCAATCAGTATAACTTATATCATGTCATAATTACAACATTTCATTTCTTATTATCAAATACCTGGTAAATCAGATGCTGTTGTGTTACATATCGATAATGCTGAATTATCATTATTCCTTGTCTAAACAAATTCTTATACTATATCTTTTTGATAAAATGTATATCGACTGCTCGGCGCAAAAAGGAGCTTAATGGAAAATTGGAATTTTAGAAAAAGGCCTTTTACTTTTGAACAGTTGTTTTCAGTTCTTGCTCGGTCAATACTGGTCCGATTTTGAATGAATGATTTTTGGTACGTACATTCATATATACATTTTCTACAAATGTATAGGCCCATGAAAAAAATGTTTCTAGTATTATTACTTTTTATGACATAAGGCCAATGCTCCTTCTTGCATTAAACAAAGCATTATCAGTGGGGCAAAAAGGAGCATAGATGCACTAAGCTTCTTTTTGCGCCGACTTGTTTCGGTGCAAAAAGGAGCTTAGTGCTAGTATTTTTACTATAATTTTTAAGTAAATTTCATTGCCAAAAGGTGCATAACAGCGCTATGCTCCTTTTTGCATTGGGTGAAATTTCCTAATGGCAGAGACAAAAAGGGACAACACAAACTTGAAAATTCCAGGTTATTCCACAAATAGTGTCATCCTGTACTTTGACCTGCAATTTCTCCTTTAATTGAACCCTCTTTGTTCCAATATTCACAGGCATTAATCCTAAGGTCTTGAACTTTCGAAATATGCAATAATTCAAAAAGGGACTTTGTGGCACTAAGTCCCTTTTTGCGCTCAGCGGTCGATATGTACAATGACGTCCATCTGTTCAAATGTCAGATGCATTGCTTGGAAACTGAACGACACACTTATATACATATGACAGAAATCTTCTGATACAATTGAATCTGATACAGCGAGACACCTTTGGATCAAAAAGCCCCTTAATGGGCCACATGGACAGAATCCAGCTTTAAATCATGTGCCCTCAAGCTAAGATCAATGCCATTCATGTGGCGCTGGTCAATTTTAATCAGCAAAAAATTCCAACATTTAGGTTAAGGCACCCATGATTGCACCAACAGTGTTTAGGATGTTCCTGAGATATATATCAGATAACTGAGATAAACCAGACACATGGAACATATAATATGGAAGTATCACAATGCTTTTTAGAGCAGAAATTAAACAATAATTTGAACTGCCTTGTGAAATGTATCTGGTTTACTGCTACTCAAGCTTATGTTTTGTATTCCGCACTGTATAGTACCACAGACATCCCAAGTTGCATAGAAGTTTAAATCTTCTGTACTAATTTAGCAACTGTACCACGCTTTGTATGAACACATGAATAAGTGAAAGAGCATTCTTTTTGGACACTTTTTGACCACAATTTAAGATGCATAAATTGCATAAGTAGATTGAAAACCATCAGCCATCTGATGAGTAAAATCATCCCTTTCTCAGGCAAAAGTTTATGATGAAGTTTCAAAACACAAACTGAGTAAGAATAGTATAAAAAAAAAGAACACGCCCCCCCTCCCATCATTAGAGATCTAATGCCTCCTAAGCACATGTTTTCATGATTGTGTCGTTCAATTGTTTTGCGAATGTGCTTACTAATTCCATTCAATCAGTATACTTATATCATGTCATAATTATAACATTTCATTTCTTATTATCAAATACCTGGTAAATCAGATGCTGTTGTGTTACAGATCGTCAAGAATAATGCTGAATTATCATTATTCCTTATCTAAACAAATTCATATACAATATCTTTTTGATAAAATGTGTATGTACAATGACGTCCATCTGTTCAAATGTCAGATGCATTGCTTGGAAACAGAACGACACACTTATAATAAGTCTTATATACATATGACAGAAATCTCCTGATTCAATTGATTCTGATAAAGCGAGACACCCTTGGATCAAAAAGCCCCATAATGGGCCACATGGACAGAATCCAGCTTTAAATCATGTGCCCTCAAGCTGAGATCAAGGCCATTCATGTTGTGCTGGTCTATTTTAATCAGCATAAAATTCCAACATTTAGGTTAAGCCACCCATGATTGCACCAACAGTGTTTAGGATGTTCCTGAGATATATATCAAATAACAGAGATTATATAATTAACCAGATATGTGCGGCACATGGAAAATATAATATTGAAGTATCACAATGCTTTTTAGAGCAGAAATTAACCAATGATTTGAACTGCCTTGTGAAATACTTTTGGTATACTGCTACTCAAGCTTATGTTTTGTATTTCTCACTGTATAGTACCACAGACATCCCAAGTTGCATAGAAGTTTAAATCTTCTGTACTAATTTAGCAACTGTACCACGCACAATCGCGCATGAATACCAATTATACCCAATAGACAATATAAGCGTATGCAATTTGAAATTGGAGATTGCAGGAGCAGAGCCGTTTTGCAAATTACACACAAATATGGTGCAAATTCAATAGTTGACCTTGTACATCTCACTTACTTTGATAATGTTCTGGCATGCAAAGTATTTTTTCTTTTATACTATTTGCATATTTTGAAGAAATACAAAACTAGTGTGAGCCTATTCCAAAGTCACATGACAAATTCCATTTAGAATACAACAATAGCAGTGATCACAAACTGTTATACATTGTTTGTTACTATGTGTGCTTTTAACAGTTAGACATGAGATAAAAATATATAGGAATCTGAACTTATAGAACTAACAACACCCAACAATAAATGCCAATTTTGAGAAAATGTTTTTCATAGTCAACTGTCAAATTTGATAGAATCTGTGACAAATATATCAAAACACCCATGTCCAGGGCTTTTCTTGGACTTGTCATATGCTAATATATGGATGGATTAAATAGATTAACAAGCCCTGATATACCATGTCGATCAATGACTGGTAGTTCCTCTCGTGAACTGTACCCATAAACACTTTCCATATTACCAAAGGGGCTGATCAGATGATCTTTGGAGGTAGGCTATGGATTTTGGTGAATAAAAAGAATTAGTTTCCGAGTTATTATTGAAAAGAAAGCTTGTTCAGCACAAAAAAAATAAAATAAATTTGTTTCCACCTGTCGCTAGGGCATCTGGTCGCCTCCAAAATCCAGATCATAAACTTACGAAAGGCATTAACTTAGAGTTGGATCGGTATAGATCAGTCCTTTACGTATTGCTAGATTATCGGAAAAAATGTGGTGCCAGAAAACAACACTGAATTGTTTATTTGCCACACAAATGAAGTATAGAACTCTTGATAAGGGTGTGGCTGTTCAATTGGGTGAGGTAGGTATGACAGACTTGTGCTTTTATTTGGGAACTTATCACATATTCAAATTTTGTTTAGAGTGATTATTAGAGTGAATCAGTGGCGTAACTGGGGGTCCTCGAGCGGGGGGGCACCTGGGGGGGCACGCGATTCTCTGGGGGGGCACCCACTATACTAATTGTATATTTTAGCCAGAGTTGGGAAGTTCATATGGGGGGGCACCTGGGGGGGCACAGGTCCAATATGGGGGGGCCTGTGCCCCCTCGTGCCCCCCCATAGGGACGCCACTGGAGTGAATAGTACCGTAAATGCAGAGAAGTGTCAAACTTTACATCATTATGTTGCATGTGCCAATCCTCTTTAGTTTAGATATCTAGGCTAATTGACTCGTGTTTTGGTATCAGGATTTGGTTTGGTTGAGCTTTCTGAACAGTGCCCACTGCCCATGTAGATATTGGATATTGCCCATTAAATTCAACAATACAATAATCGGTGACTTGGATTAGATGAATATGAACCCTCGTACCTCAAAAGAGACTGTATGACCTAAAATTACAGGATGGCTCAAGTGGGAAAATGTCTAACAAAATTAATTAACTTCCAAGGAGCAAAAATAGGCTTTCCCAACATGTCAACGAAGTAAATTTATTTTAAAATGCCAGGAAAACCGATGTTTCCACCTGCGAAAATTATAACCTGAGGCATCTGCGTAAATAAACTGTAACATGCTAATGTGTTTCCTTCAAAGCTTGCTAGGGGGCATGCCACTCAAGGTCAGGTGACAGTAATGTGACTGAGACAACCTCATTTTACGGGACTTTGATGTTCATGCCAACACAGAGAATGATGGAGATTGGAATTTTGTAACTGACAGTGGTATTTCTGGATATTTTAAAACCGATGTAGCGCTGTTACAGCAATTTCAAGAAATGTTACTGTCTGCAGCAGAATAGCAAAACATAGGAAATTTTGTTCATCTGAATGGCATAGTGTACGATCCGTAACACTACGTAGAATGCAAGCAGACACTACATGAACACCCTATATGACATTTTGAAGGATTTCTTAATTGTTCAAGTCAAAATGGCATGTCTATTTGCAGAAACGAACAAGGGAAACAAAAGAAATGGATGAATCTTTTTTGTGCCGGAATTCGGAAGAGAAGAAAAGCTTGAATGACTTGAAAACAATGTGTTTTGTAGTCTTTGTAAATGACTCCGAGGAATACATGAACGTAAAATGCATACATAAAATGAAATGGAGAACTTTGTAGGTCGACAAACCGGAGGAATGTTTTTAAAAGTTTCTTTTATTTACTATTGACCAATGTCTCTGGCTGTCAATTGTGTGGGACTGAGATGCCTCTCTGTTATGAGCCAAGGTTTGGAATGACATCATGTACATATGAAACTCCGCTTAAGTACTCCACATAAGTACTTCGTTAAATTGACAAAGGGCGTCTGTTGATACAAAGAACCTAGACATTTGTGAAGCACAAATAAATTGATTCTTCGCTGAAAATTTAAAAAGAGAAATGCAAGCAAGTGTTGAATGCTCTTCAGCATAAAGTTTGCATCAGGGATGTTGGTGAATAAGAAAAATAAAAAGAGGGCACATGTTTGCACTTTGTTCAATTCATAAGGAGCCTCTGTTGACACAAAAACCCTCAACATTTGTGAAGCCCAAATAACTTGATTCTTTGCTGAAAATTTAAAAAGAGAAATGGAAGCAATTGTTAAATGCTCTTCAGCATAAAGTTTGCATTCAGGGACGTTGGTGAATAAGAAAAACAAAAATAGGGCATTTTGCCACCAAAAACAATTCACTTGTCTTCTTCTTTAAAGAAAACTGAAGAAATTTGGAGACATGCATGATGCATGCCTTAAATTCAAGGTTAATAAGCTTTCTATTCTTGTACAATGATTTGTCAAACAATTTCTGGTCTAGCTGTTTTACCAAAACTTTCAAACTAAAGACACTCATGGAAGGGTTTTGAATCAGCACAGAGGAGAACTTCTTTTTTCTAAAAAATAATTCAAATAAACTTGTAAACCAATGGAAAATACTTCATTTATTAATCTCCGAGTTGTGTCTCCACCATCCTAAAATGCATCTTGCTTCTTATCTGTCAGTCTATTTAGTAGCTTTTGGAAATGCCATTATCTGGCTACTACAGCAGTGAATCGGAAGGGGGTTAGGTACCCTCCCCAAAACCTTGAGTCAAGGCCCAACTACAGCCAGGGAAGCTAAATATCCGGGCAGATGATCAAATAAATATTGTTGAAAATTCCAAGCGATTTCATTAAACATGCTATAAAATTTGTGTACGTGAAGTTCAAACAAACATATAAACTTTTGGCATAATTTGAGGTGCTTTTTAAAAAAAATATTTCCCTTTACCTTTTACCCTCTTGCTTGTTCAGGATAATAAGGCCTTAGCAAATGTACTGAAATGATTCTGGCACCAGTCTGACTGTAAGAGAGTTGACCAAGCAACACTTGCAGCTGAAGGAATCTTAAGACTACCCAGAAGGTTAATCATCCAATTAATATAAAAGGAGGGGTAGATCCAGCAGGTGCAGGAGAATACTGGAGAGTCAAAATAGATAAAAGTCTGTCAAACCGCAAAAATATGATAAATATCATACTGAATTTTATGCAGAGATGAATCCTGAAAATTAATATGAAAGTCTGGAAACTTATTTCAAGCTATATATACATGTATTCACTCTTAGCTATTTCAATTTGAGAACATGACATTGTAACTCTTGGAAAAGTTACCATAAACGATAAATTTCATCAAGGTTTTTTTTCACCAAAACAAAATAAATATTATGAAATTAAGATTGTAGCTATGTTTCCCTCAGATTTATTTTTAAAATAACAATTATGAGTGAGAGAATATTGACACAATTTTTGTGCACTCAATTTCTGTATCTTTATCATTAAATTTATCTGCACATGAAATAAATTGAGATAGTCATACACAATATAATTTGAAATATTTCATATCTGCAGTAAAAATATGCCGAAGGTGACTGAACTCTCTGCACTGTTCCACTTGCCTCCCTTCCCTTTTCTGCCACAACCAACTCATCTGGATCTGCCACTGCCCACCCTGGGTAATCAAAGGCCCACTATATCTCATCCACTGCCACAACTGCAAGCAATATTTTGACACTAACTACTTGCCTGATTTATCTTATTCCATTGATGAAAGGGAGAAGTATTCTTGCTGGCACAAAAGAAGCACTAAAATTATTTTAAGGCTCCTGCCAATAGTTTACTGGTTACTACTACGTGTATCACATTCTGACTTGTGGCGATGGACTTTTCTATTTGTATGTTTGTAAATTGGTCAGGTGTTGGATCGATCATCTTAGGTATAATATATTTTTACAGACCGATAAATAGATAGATGGTAAGACCATTCACGAGAAGCAGTGAGAAAGATAATGAAAAGATTTAATACACTAAGTGCAACATAGAATTGATAGCCATGACAAAGAAAAATTTTCTGTACAAGTTTCAAAAAACCAAAATTTCACCTGGTATTTGTCCTGGAGTTCTTATGGTTTTATGTAAGATTTTCTAAGAATAACTCTGGAGTCAATCGTTAAACTTTGAAATTCTCTTCCTACTACAAAACATCCATCTTTCCAGTTTTCAACCACTCATCCTCTTTTGAGAACACTCTTAAATCTGAACTCAAGAACCATCTTAAAGTTTATCGACCTTGTCCAACGGCTGTGTTTGCTTGTTTCTCTTTTTATGCGCATACAAGTTAACAAGCTGAAAGGCAATTTGGTCTAACGCTCCTGGGTTAATGACATGTGGATATTCCAAACATTTGAGTTCAAGGGGGCAGTTGTGCTGAGAAGGCATGTTGTGGGAGTTAATGACACGCCGTAACACGACATGACATTTGACGTAGCCTGACTCATAACATCAGCTTGTCGTCACTGATGCTGCGTCACCACAATGTGGCTACATTTATATTTTTGCGGTTTAGTCTACAGTTTGTTTTAATTCCATCGTGTCATTATGACTGACTAGTATTAAAGAAGGCCGACAGCTGTCAGAAAGATAATATTGTCTTGGAACATAATGTCAGAATGCATCATAATGTGTGACATGTGAATGTTTTTGATTTTTATGGATTCCACTGAGAATGAATGTATACTTGCAAATGTCTGATTGTCATAATTATGTTAAACAATTTCTATATAGCAATTGGAGAAAGACAAGGTTGGGAATAGACTTGCTTCACCTCAGTCGGCATAAGAATACACAACGATTATTTGTATGACTATTGTGCTGCATGTTGAGGCCTGGTGGTAGTGGCCAAATAAATATAGAATGGGCATTGGGCATTATATAAGTTCATTCTATATCATTACTATTAAAAGCGAAACAGATAATCTTAACTAACCAGCCTTGAAAACTTGTGTTTTGTAGTCTTTGTAAATGACTCCGAGAAATACATGAACGTAAAATGCATACCCTAAATGAAATGGAGAACTTTGTAGGTCGACAACCCGGAGGAATGTTTTTAAAAGTTTCTTTTATTTACTATTGACCAATGTCTCTGGCTGTCAATTGTGTCGGGCTGAGATGCCTCTCTGTTATGAGCAAAGGTTCTGAATGACATTATGTACATGTGAAACTTAAGCACTTCGTTCAATCGACAAAGGGCGTCTGTTGATACAAAGAACCTAGACATTTGTGAAGCCCAAAAAACTTGATTCCTTGCTGTAAATTAAAAAAGAGCAATGCAAGCAAATGTTGAAGGCTCTTCAGCACAAAGTTTGCATCAGGGGTGTTGGTGAATAAGAAAAATAAAAAAGAGGGCATTTTGCCATCAAATTTTTGCACTTCGTTAAATTCATAAGGAGCGTCTGCTAACACAAACACCCTCAACATTAAATATTTTATGAAGCCCGAATAACTTGATTCTTTGCTGAAAATTAAAAAAAGGAAATGCAAGCAATTGTTGAAAGTTCTTCAGCAAAAATGTTGCATCAAGGATGTTGGCGAATAAGAAAGAACAAAAATAGAGCATTTTGTCATGAAAAGCAATTCCATTGTCTTCTTCTTTAAACGAAAGTAAAGAAATGTGTGGACATGCATGATGCATGCCTTAAATGCAAGGTTAATAAGCTTTATTTACTTGTACAATGATTTGTCGAACAATTTTTATTTTCTTTTACCAAAACTTTCAAACTTCAGACACTCATGGCAGGGTCTTGATTTGGCAAAGAGAAGAACTTCGTAATCCTAATAAAATAATTCTAATAAATAATTCATATAAAATCCGGCTTAAGCAATGGAAAATACTTCATTTGTGAATTTGTGAGTGTGTCTCAACCATCACACATGACCTAAATGCATCTTAGGAACGTTCCAGCTAAACTGAGCATTGTATGATATTTAGAATAAATGGCTCTCTGACGAATTTTTTTGGTCCAGTTGCTTCCCTTCCATCACCAATGATCAATAGACCATAAACCTAGGGATTAGGACATATAGCTTGTACCAAGGGCCCATCACTCATAGCATCATGTCCAAGGGTGTTAAGAGTGCGATCCTAAAGGCCCAAGTCTCACGAGTAATATTACTCCTTTGGGGTCCTTGAGTGTCATTGCTTTGAAATAATGATCTTTATATATTGTAATATAGCCTGTGCATGATACTGAAAATAAACTCTTTCTCTCTCCTCTTCAGAAAAGACACTTATTTGTCTAAACAACTTTGGTCGCGGTTTGCTGATTATAATTGTTACAATCCCGTACTACATATGATGTACCTTTGGTAATATTAATGTTGGTTAATCAAGAAGAACATTCAGGCTATTTTCAGCAATTGATGTCTCTGAGATAAAGACTGATGACTATCAAGGAGAAATTACTACAGTTTTTATGTACATTGCATTCACAAAACTTTTTACACTTTAACATGTAAATATTCCTATTGATAATCAGTGATACTTACTCGAGACTATATTCATTTCAGACAGGGACCTTTAGACAAAACACCTTCAGAGAAACCAAAATTTGTGGTTTTTTCTTGCTCTAGGTTAAGTATGATTGAATATTTGGTTTTATTTCTTAGTCTTGCCAGTTCTCAATACCAACGGTTCCACTGGTGCTTTGAATTAGCTCTGGCACCAGTGTGACTGGAAAAGAGCTGACGAAGCAATGTAAGCAGCTGAAGGCAGTCTAAGACTCCAGGAAAGGCTAAATCATCAGATTGCAGGGGCAGATCCAGCATTGTACTGGACTGCAAGCGTGGTAGGACCAAAATGGATAATTAAATGACTGATTAGATGTAACAATTAGTAAATAAATACATTTCAGACACATACAGCAATTGACATAGAAAAGTGAATGCTGTATGATGGCCGCAAGGCTCATTTTATTGTCATTTAATAAGTTTTCTAGACATTCAACTTTTTCAACATTGAAGCATATTTCAGGAAGGAAAGTTCTGGTAATTAGCTTCATGTAAGATGTGACCATTCGAGTCAATGTCAAAAGCACAAAATCCTTAACAGGTGACCGATGTTTTGATGAAATATTATTAATTTTATGGACCAAACAAATTATTCACATACCTTCTTTGTTTGAAATACATATCGCAACAATTTGATTTAGTAAAATACCATTAATACAATAATTTCCATGCCTCAAGTAACAGATGTGCACTTTACTATTTGCCTCACTTTTCCTGTCTGCCTCTATCATTCAATCTAGATCAGCTACTGATCTACTCCAGGGTGATCAAAGGAGCATGTATATCTCCTTCACTGCTACCACTACAAACAATTTTTGGCACTAACGACTTGCCTGATTTACCTTATGCTAACGATGACAGGGAAAGTATTTTTGCTCACACATAAGAAGCACTAAAGGTAGTTTAAGGCACCTGCTTGTGATTTACTGGTTACTATTATGTGTACGCCAGCAGCATTCCGAGTAGTGGCAACAGGCTACTCTATGACAGAACTCTTACTGTATTTGTGGTCTGTTTCACAGGACTATCTGAGAAATTCTAATAAGATAAAGTTGATTACTGTATGAGGAATTTTGGGATGTTTAAACATGTTTCGAGCTCATTAACAATTTCAACAACATCTCCAGGCTTATTATGCCCTTTAAACTGATTCTTTTTCTAGAAAATTGTGAAGCTACCTGCAATCTTGGCACACAGCTGTCTCCAGCAGCTTTGTCCTACGGCATGTTTGTCCATTTCTCTTTTTACATGAGTCAACAAAGAGAAAGACAATTTGGGCTCAAGCTTGAGGGGTTAATGACAGTTGGGTTTTCCAAACATTTGAGTTCAGAAGGGCAGTTGTGCGGCAACAGGGAGGCGTGGAAGCTAATAACGAGCTGTGACATGTCATAACACAGTAAGACATTTGACACAGCCTGACTTGTCACATCAGCATCTTGTCACAGCTGTGTCACTGCAAAGTCACCATCAAGTTTTTACCATAATGCCATTACAGAGTAACGGCTTGTTTTACTGTGTTTTGTAACCCAGTCTTGTTCACTTTGATCATGATGATATTGCAGTTATAAAGCTTTTAGAATGCTTGACAAAAAATGTTGGTACATTTCATTGGCTGGTGATGTTTCCCTGTTTTGCAATGCTGTGTATTTTTCAAATGTCACTTAGTGAGGGCAGTTCAATATGGATACATTTAGCTTAATATTGCGGCACAGGAGATTCTTATTTGAACACTAAGAAAATATAATTCATGAATAAGTCCGAATAATCTTGTGAAAACTTGCTTCGGGTTCAATAGGACATAAATAGTGTTCAATATGGCACCATGTCGTAAATCATGAATCATGCATAGATTAATGTCATGTTTTAAAGTCACTCCGTCACATGAATGAGAGGAGGATGCCGTGACACGAATAACATTTTTCCCACGCACCGTGACACATCCGACAGCTGCTTACTGCCGATTTTGTGTAAAAAATGAGCAAATATCTTGCAGTAGACGCAGAAGTGACAAAAGTTGCAAAGGGCAATGTCTCATGATAGTGCCAGAAATCCTATAACCTTAGTGTAAGTACATTATTTAGAGTTCTATATTATCAAATGTATATGACCTTATGTTAGAACATGACAACATTTCTGTTATCAAAACAAATATTATTTGCTTAAGTTCAATTTTAAAGGCTGAAGGTTTATCAAAAGAGTTTATCTCCACTACATGTAGTTAAAAAGAATGTATATTTCTCTTCTTTAAATGTAAGTTAATAAAGAATGGTTATTGGGGAATAACGTGGCAAACCACGTCAAGTTCTTGTTGCACACTACAGACCTTTTGTGAGAGATGCCATTCAGGTAAATGTCCACAACCTGTTAAACATTAACCTGAAATTTTGGGAGAGGAATTTCTTTATTGCTGAACATTAATATTATTCAAAATAAGTCTACATGCAAAATCTCTGCAAAGTAAATCTAGCTGCATATGTAAATGGGTTACTGCTCCAGAAAATGAAATGTTTTGTAAAAGTGAATGATCATGAATTAAATATTACTTAACTCAGGACTTTTTCAAGAGTTATAAATGGATCCCTGAAAAAAATAATTTTTATATAAACAATGGTGTACAAACGGGTAAATTTACACTCATTCAGCACATATTTGATTTGTTGACAATTCAAGATAATATGGTTCGTATTTGTTTCATTAAGTGTAACTCCTCTTGTCATTGCTATCATCTTATCACATAGGAAAATATCGTTCTGGTTATAACTCTCTGTGCTTTAATGTTGGTAAATCAGAAAAAGAAATGGTTGCAGTCAGTAATCTTGATGTATTTGCAATTACATTGCAAGAAAATATATTTGATGATTAATCAGGAGGAACTTTTCAGTTTTTCTGTGTGTACAGTGGATCCAAAGAGTGTCAGATTCGGCACTCTTATCCGTATAAGTAACTTATTTTGTTTCTTGAAGAAAGGCTTTTTGAGGCTTGGTGAGAACATCTATTTCAGACTAAAGTCCTTGGGAAAAACCAGTGGTTGATCCAGACACGATAGTCTAGGAGGGGCCCGGACGTTTTTCGGCATTCGCGGGCCCGCGTTATCACAATTTTTTTCTCAAAATGCTACTATTAATCTAGGTGGTCTAGGGGGGGCCTGGGCCCCCTAGGCCCCCCCTGTATCCGCCACTGGAAACCAAGGTTTTGGAAGTAGTATTTTGATTATCCGCTCATATATATGTATTTTTTTTCTCACTCAAATACACAAGCCTTTTTATACTTATATACTTTTTCATATTTTCTCTTTCTGTCTATTCTTAGTACGCTAGGTTCCACAGATGATTTGAATTAGCTCTGGCATCAGTGTGACTGGAAAAGAGCTGACAAAGCAATACAAGCAAATGAAGCCAGTCTAAGACTTCGGAAAAGGCTAACTCTTCAGATTACAGGGGCAGATCCAGCACTGCAAGACTCTATGAAAGAACATTTAAGCATGTTTTAGGGAAAAAGAAACAACTGGTTATTACTATGTGAGGTGTTATCATTAAAACAATTTGTCAAAAACCAAAAGACCTCGAGCGGTGCCAGAGGCTTTAATAAAATGTCATGAATTGATAGACCAAACAAATTCATTCACTTGAATAAGTGGTCCTTATACATATTGTCTTTGTTTGATTAAGTATAATACCTCTTATACAGTAACTATAAGCCTCAAGTAAGAGTTCTGCACTTTCCTATTTGCCTCACTTCTCCTGTCTGCCTCAATCATTTGATCTAGATCAGCTACTGATCTACTATGGAGTGATCAAAGGAGCACATTAATCTTCTTTATAACCATTACAAGCGATTTTTTGACACTAAAAACTTGCCTGATTTACCTTATGCTAACAATGAAGGGGAAGCTATTTTTGCTCACACGTAAGAAGCACTGAAGGTAGTTTAAGGCACCTGCCAGCGGTCTACACGTTACTATTACTTGTAGAGCATTCCATGTTGGGGCAACAGACAACTCTACAATACCACTCTCTCTGCATTTGTTTTCTGTTTTGAAGGACAAACTCTAAATTCTGAAAAGATAAAAGTCATATTTATATGAAGATGTTTAAAAATGTTTGAGCCCATTAACAATTTCAACAAGATCCTTTCTGCAGGCATTTTACATCCTTTAAAATGCTCATTTTTCTGGAAAATTATGAAACTGCCTGCAAAGTTGGCACACAGCCATCTTCAGCAGCCTTGTCCTACGGCATGTTTGACCATTTCTCTTTTTACGTGAGTCAACAAAGAGAAAGGCAATTTGGGCTTAAGCTTTAGGGGTTAATGACAGTTGGATTTTCCAAACATTTGAGTTCAATTGGGCAGTTGTGCAGGAATGGGGAGGCGTGGGAGCTAATGACAAGCCGTGACATGTCATAACACGGCAAGACATTTGACACAGCCTGACTTGTCACATCAGCTTCTTGTCACAGCTGTGTCACCACAAAATCACCAGGTTTTCAGTATAATGCCATTGCAGATATTTGCTTGTTTTATTATGCTTTCGGTACAGTCTTGGGCTATTATGTTTATACTGCAAAGGTGAAACACTTTGGGGAATTAAATGACTAACAAATAATGTTGGTACATTTCAGTAGCTTGTTATGTAGCCTGTCTGTCTATTAGGGCTGGCCCTTTTTCAACATTGTTTAAAAAGTCCTGCTCCCTCATTCTAATATGAGGCCTTTAGGTCTTAGAAACCACCTGATACCAAAATTTTGCAGATTTGATGAAAAAAACCCAGGCCCCTGGGCCATTTTAGAAATTACGTTTTTGACAATAAGAAAAAATGCAAAAATACCTGTATCTTGAGAACTACAGCAGATAGAGACATGATATTGACACCAAAATCTCCGGAATACCCACATTCATATTCATCTTCAATACATTTTAGGGCCCATAACCCAATACTTTTTGAGTTATTGGCAAAAAACCATATTTTTGCCTTTATTTTCACAAAAATCGTCAGAAAAAATACAATTAATGGCAAAAATCATTGAAGACAGGTACCTGCTATGCCTCTGTTATCTTCACTATGTATATTATATAATTTGAACATTTTTTTTTTTTTTTTACTTGCACAAAATGACAAAATGCTATCAATTAGTTTTTGTGAACAAGTATTAGGCCCTACATGAATTATTTGCATCAAA
Source organism: Platynereis dumerilii (assembly GCA_026936325.1). Lineage (NCBI taxonomy): Eukaryota > Metazoa > Annelida > Polychaeta > Phyllodocida > Nereididae > Platynereis > Platynereis dumerilii. The sequence continues at coordinate 29,915,278 of JAPTHN010000013.1, forward strand.
ACATATCCTCATTTCAACCAAGTCGCTCAAAAAGTAAGAGAGGTTACATTCTTACAAAGGTTACATCAGAAATTGGGGAAATAATCTGCCCTTACTGTAAATTGTGTTTTAGTAAGCTGCCTATTTTTTTATCATAAATTATGTGTAAGTGTCTGTAAGATAATTGGTTAAAGGAGTTAGGCTTAGGTAGATGGTTTCCTTGGTAGTATGCGTCCATCAACAGTGAACCACAAAACTTGACACATTTGATGACCTACAGTTTGATATGGGTCTTGAAAAGGGTAACTTAATACAGTTTACTTTTTTTACATTCTAGTTATTATTTCAACTATTAAAATGAATAATCGCTGTCTTTCCAGTGATATAATTTACATGTACAACATTGGTCTAACTGGTGAGTTTCTGTAATGACTCCGCATGTATAGTTCAATGCTGATTGTCCACTCTGTTTAGCGTATTTTTCATTTGCTCTGGGTTTAATTTCTCTTCCACAACAATGCCAAGAATTGACAAACAAAGAGCTGATTCACAGTTACAAGCCATTTTTTGGATAGATTGTTTATTATTAACTTGTGTTGGCTAATATTTTATTCTCTCTTTTTGTGAACATCTAAGATATAATAATTGTTTTATCAATAATCATCAGTGTCTCATGGCTGAGTGCACCCTCTAGATTACATTTCATTGGGTCCCTCGGCAACTACAATCAATTGTCTTCAGTTATAAATGCCATCCCCATTCTGATGCTTTGGATTATCTCTCACATATAAAGTAACAAAGACTGTTGCTAATTTTTTTTGTCAATTTAGTCTCTCAGGATTTATTTGTCACTGACACATATTGAATGACTTACTAGTTTGTAGTCTATACTGAAATACCCAGTGTCCTTTACTTCATCATCAACTACACAAAACAATTTGTTTTATTCTCATTCATTAAATGGTTTCATTGGCTTGATATATCTTGATATTTTTTCGGGATCTCAGTTTGTCAGACCATTCCTTAGATTTCACAAGCAGAGATTAATGAACCACAAGGACAATTCAAAAGGACTGATCAGTGATCACATCATTTTTGATGCTGTACTGGACTGATGTACCCTTCTCAAGTTCCATATCATAGTTGTGGCCCACAAAATGTGTCAATTTGAGTTGTTCACTGCCGATGGAGGCATATTCCCAAGGAAACCATTCAACTAAGCCTAACTCCTTTAACCAATTATCTTACAGACACTTTAACATAATTTTTGATAACAACTAGACCTGCTTTAGCAGCATATTAAACACAATTTACAGTAAGGGCAGATTCTTTTCCTCATTTATGTTGTAACCTTTGTAAGAATGTAACCTCTCTTAATTTTTGAGTGACTTGGTTGAAATGAGGCAGTGTTTTGTTGCAAATAATTCATGTAATACTCATTTATAATAACTAATTGACAGAATTTTGTGCAAGTAATAACAAAAATAAATGTTCAAATTATATAATATACGTAGTGAAGATAAACAGAGGCACAGAAGGTACATGTCTTCAATGATCTCTGCAATTAATTGTATTTTTTCTGACGATTTTCATGAAAATAAAGGCAAAAATATGGTTTTTTGCCAATAACTCAAAAAGTATTGGGTTAAGGGCCCTAAAATGTATTGAAGATGAATATGAATGTGTGCATTCCGGAGATTTTGGTGTCAATATCATGTCTCTATCTTTTTTAGTTCTCAATATACAGGTATTTTTGCGTTTTTTCTTATTGTCAAAAACGTAATTTCTAAAATGGCCCAGGGGCCTGGGTTTTTTTCATCAAATCTGCAAACTTTTGGTATTTGGTGGTTTCTAAGACCTAAAGGCCTCATATTAGAATGAGGGAGCAGGACTTTTTAAACATTGTTGAAAAAGGGCCAGCCCTACTGTCTATATACTGGGCGGTTACTGAGAGAAGACTATTGCATCTCTTGCCATATCTTCAAATGTACCTTATTGAGCGCAGTTAAATATGGATAAATTAAACTTAATTCTGTGGTATAGAAGTAATACATATAAGCAGGCTTGTACAGATTTTAATTCACATTGTGTACTTCATAGGTGTTATTGTTTAAAAAGCAACAGTATCCTGCAAAAGTCAGAATAATTTTGTGAAAACTTGCTTTTGGTTCAATGGGACATAAACAATGTTCCATGTGGCACCATGCCTTACCAAGAATCATGCCATGCATACATCATGTTTTAAAGTCACTCCGTCACATGAATGAGTGGAGGATGACTTGACAGGAACATCATTTTTTCCCATCAACCATGACACATCTGACTGCTGCTTATGGCAGATTTTGTGTGAAAAGTAAGCAAACATCTTGCAACAGAAACAGATGTGACAAAGTTTGCTAAGAGCAATGTCTTAATAGTTTGTTCAGGAATGTCTATGACCTTAGTGTGTTAGAAAAAGGATAACAGTTCTGTTATCAAAACAAATATTATCAAATGTCTATGACATTATGATAAAACATGATAACAGTTCTGTTATCAAAACCAATATTATCTGCTTGACATTTCTTTTTTTGTAGTTCTTCTAAGAAGTTAATATCCAAGATATCAACAATTATGTGTAATCTCATTTCTAAATGTAAGTTCGACAATTTATTTAAGTTAAGTACCTTTGATACAATAACTATGTATGCCTCATGTAGAAGAACTGTTGTGATCAAAGGCACTTGTACATCTCCTTCACCACCACTACAAGCAATATTTTTGGCACTAACGACTTGCCTGATTTACCTCATGCTATCGATGATAGGGCACAGCGGGCTTGAACAAACTTCGGGGTTAAAAAAATTGACCAAGAAAACGATTAGCGCAGTGATGTAGAGGAAGATCAGGCGAACATTTTGATGTATCAAACGAAAAAATCTGTTGGGAATTTTTTGAGATATTTGAGTTTTAAACTTTTTATTTATCACACCCAATTGTTAGCATGGAATCTCCATCTAAAAATTATCAAAACTGCCCATTTTTCCTGTTAGACAATATCTAAGATAAAAGTCATTATTCAGAAGTAAAAATATGCAGTCATTGCCACAAGAGCAAGTACATACCACCTCATTCAGTCTGACAGAGTGTGATAAACATATAGAAGTAAACATTTCTCAGAAAATTTATAGAATATGTTTATTTGCCAGCTTGTCCTCAGTTTCATCATTCTGATGAATAGTTGTAGTAGAATCTACCTCACTTTTGAACTCTATGGTGTATTATTGAGGTTTTTATGTGTTTTTTAAGAAATTTCACCACTGTGAAACTATTACTTTTGCAACCATGTACAGTGTTGCCAATAATGATTGAATCATCAGAAAACGCATAGATAGAATGTTCAGAAGCATTTAGTTAAGTATGGAGTAAAATAATCTTACATTGCAGTCTTAATGTGCAGTAGTTGTAAACTTTTGTATTAACTGCATATTCACATAATGTACTGAATTTATGCTATTTTTGTTGTTCTATACAATTAAAGATTGGTCGATTTTGGATGCCAGATAACCTACATCTACATTAAACACCAAACATCCATTTTAAGCACTCAAAATACATTAAGCATGAATATTACTGTTTATTTATAGCTTTTAATCTTATTTTTGTCTTTTTGTCCAATTGCAAAGACTTTTCATGTAATATTAGGGGATTCAACTTCATAGTGAAGCAGATACTTACAAACATTCTTTTCATGCATTGTCTGATAATTTACTCAACTTTGTCTATCCTTTTACATTGTTATGAAATGCTTGTTTCACTTTGCAAAATATGTGATAAAATGCACAAAAAAATCAAAAAAGCCTCTAACAATGGGATGATGAGACTAAATTTGCTAACATTATTTACTAGAATTATGTAACTAACACACCTGGTATTGCAAACATTTTCTCAGGCCTTCAGCCTGAAATGTTAGCTGTTATAGGTTTATCACACCCTGTTAGTCTGAATGAAGTGGTACATACTTTCTGTAGAGACAATGACTGCATATTTTTACTTTTGAATAATGACCTTTTATCTTAGATATTACCGAACAGGAAAAATGGACAGTTTTGATCACCTTTTCGTGGAGATTACATGCTAAGAATAGGGTGTGATAAAAAAAACCTAAAACTGAAATATCTCAAAAAATTCCCAACAGATTTTTTTGTTTGATACATCAAAATGTTCGTCTGACCTTCCTCTACATCATTGCGCTAATCGTTTTCTTGGTCAATTTTTTTAACCCCAAAGTTTGTTCAAGCTCGCTGTGAGGGAGAAGTATTTTTTCTCACACAAAAGAAGCACTAATAAAGTTAGCTTAAGGCACCTGCCAGTGGTTTAATGGTTACTAATATGTGTACAGCATTCCAAGTTGTGGCAACAGGCAATTCCACAACACCACTCTTTCTGTATTTGTTGTTTGTTTTGCAGGACTAACTCAGAAAAATTCTAGAAAGAGAAAGTTAATTATTATTATGAGGATGTTTAAAAATGTTTGAGCTCGTTTACAAATTCAACATCATTCTTTCTACGGCTTATTGCACCCTTTAAGCTGATTCTTTTTCTAGGAAATTGTGAAGCTGTCTGCAATCTTGGCACACAGCCATCTTCAGTAGCCTTGTCCTACGTCATGTTTGTCCATATCTCTTTTTACGTGAGTCAACAAAGAGAAAGGCAATTTAGGCTTAAGCTTCAGGGGTTAATGACAGTTGGGTTTTCCAAACATTTGACATCAGAAAGGCAGTTGTGCGGCAGCAGGGAGGCGTGGGAGCTTGTGACCAGCCGTGACATGTCATAACACAGTAAGACATTTGACACAGCATGACTTGTCACATCAGCATCTTGTAACAGCTGTGACACCACAAAGTCAACAAGTTTTCAGCATAATGCCATTCCAGAGATTTGCTTGTTCGAGTATGTTTTGGGACCCAGTATTGTGAACTGCTATTATGATTATATTGCAGTGGTGAAACGTTTCAAGTATTGAAGGCTTGACAAAAAAAATTTGGTACATTTCATCGGCTGATGATGCATCCCTGTCTTTCCATGCTCTGCTGTTACTGAGAGAAGAATACTTTGTCTCTTGCCATATATCTTCAAATATCACTTATCGGATCAGTTCAATATTGATAAATTTAGCTTATGCTCTTGGCACAGTCATACAGGCAAGCAGGCTTTGTCCAGACTCCCCACTAATTTTCAAGAGTGAAAAAAGTAAGTAAATCATTTTTACATATGATCATACATAGGAGATTCTTAGTTTTACATTAATCAGTTTTTCACAGGTACAATGGTTTTAAGGATCCCGAATAAAGTCAGAACAATCTTGTAAAAACTTGCTTTTGGTTCAAAAGGACATAAGCAATGTTCCATGTGGTACCATGCCTTGTATCATGAATCATGCCATATGTTATGTTTTAGTCTCTCGGTCACATGAATGAAAGGAGGATGACGTGACACGAATAACATTTTTCCTAGCACATCTGACAGCTGCTTATGGCATATTTTGTGTAAAAAAATTAGCAAACATTGCAGCAGAAACAGAAGTGACAAAAGTTGCGTAGAGCAGTGTCTCATATGTGAGTGCAGGAAAGTCTTTTACCTGTGTTAGAACACAACAACACCATTAGAAATCCCAGTGGAACTTGCAGCGTTATCCTGAACATTTTAAGATCCTCTCAAAGGAAAACTATGAATTTCATTGCTATTATGAATTATATGGTTTATAAATCTACTGTTTGAAAACCTTAACTGGGATGATGACTCTCAATAAACTTGATTATAGACAAAGCTAATCAAACTGTAACAAACTGTTGTGACTTTCAGTTGACTGTTCTATTTACTACTACAGTTTTTGATTCTTAACAATTCCAATGAATGTTTCATAGGCTATGGGAGGGGGGTAGGGGGGGTGGTCGCGCCCCCAAAAGTTTCAGTGCTATATGGGAAACAGTAAGATTCTTCTTCTTTTTCCAGGCAAAAAGGCTAAACAATTTGGGCAGATGATTAAATAAATACTGCTGAAAATTAATGATTTTCAGGCAATTTTATTGAAATGGTATTAAGTCTTGATTTTGAAAGTCGGGCAAATGTCGCTTACCCCCCCCCCCCCCCCAAATAGCATGCACACCGTACACCTGTGGTTTTATATTTTCTAGTTACCAGAACATGTTTTAGCCGAAACGCAAAGTTTTACATATCAGTTCACAATGTGCATGCTCTCTCAGTTATTCATACCATATGTATATATATGCATGTACATGACCTTGACTGTCCATCAAAATATCCCATGACTTATAATTGTAACAGCATGTCAATGTATGTTTGGTAATCTGAAAAATTCATGAGATTCTGGATGTCGCATATTTAGGTCATGGCCATAGATGCACTGCAATGTACAGAAATTGGATATCCGCAGAAAAATGTCACCATTTGCATTGAATGTATGTACATGCACCTGATCTACCTACTTGATCACTTGTCTGCCTTGTATAATTTAAGTCACACGGAAAGTTTATGCGTCATTCGGGTTTCTATGGTCCCCAAGTTGCATTAAATTCCTTTGAAACTTATGTGACAGGAATATTTTTCAAAATTTGTCATCTTATTTTGAAGTGGGCTAAAATTAAGGAATAAGTACCAATGATAATTCATGGACAATTTATTTTTATCTTTTTTACACATTGATATATATTTATAGGGTATTATAAAAAAATTTTTGGGCTCAGAATACACCTTACAAACTGCACATAATGTACTAAAAATATACTCCATGTACTTATTCTGAAAAGGAAGTTGGTCACATAAGGCAAGCCGATCGTACAACGAAGGTACCAGTGTATTTTGAGAGTAAAAGAAAAAATACATTTGTATTATTTTAAGGAAGGTCACTGACATGTTTGCACAGTGTGTCACCAAAGCCATGATATGACATTTCCCATTATTCTGGAATATGCAACGTAGGATTTACTAGGTCATCTCAGTTGGACACAAAAAAAACCTATTACCTGAGTTAATTAGTGTATGTCTCCTATTTCTGAGTAAGATGGTTGTAAATATTTGTTTTGGATCCAATATGACTATATAAATTACCGTGAAATTATTTTGTAGTTTCTGGTGCACCTAACCTTAATGCTTTATAACGCAGGTAATATAGTTTTATGTTCGTAATATTAGTTTTGTAATATATAGTTCTTTCACAGGGACTCAAACTTCTGCAGTAGTGCCTGGCACCTCAAATAAAAACTCATTGCACTTCACTTTTGAGTTTGATCAAGAACCTACAACATCATATTTTAATTTAAAAAACATAGATATTGACATTTCATATTTATAATATGATGCCAGATATATGATTAATTTACCATGAAACATATAGTAAAACTCTACACTTGCACTTGACATGGGTGTGGCACCATTTTTGGGGTGTGGTTGGCATTCAGTCTAAAAGAACCATGCCTTTATCAGGGAACTTATCAAGTTATCAGATTTTGTGTGGCATGGTTATAGGTGCAAACAAAAAGATAAGCACAGGGGAGCAATAACATTTCCACAGCTTGGTATCCTATTGTGTGTAAAATAGGCTAATGCACTGCTGTTTATGAATGACGATGATCAGATTTGACTTGTTATTGGCAGGCCTCTGCATCTCTGGACAAAACGAAAACTGCATACTACGCTGTCAAATGGAAATGTGCGTTGTTCATATCGACGTGAACAACAGCGAAAAAAATTGTGATACGTGATGCAGACTGGGGGTTGATTTTTTTCAGCCCATCCCTTGTTGGTGTCAAAAATTTTTCTCTCTGGAGTGCAGGGCTTTGGAGTCGGAGTCTGGAGTCGGAGTCGTGGAGTCGAAGGTTTTTGGGTGGAGTCGGAGTCGGAGTCGAACTTTGATTTTCAGGTGGAGTCGGAGTCGGAGTCGAAAATTAATTTGGTGACTCCTGACTCCTTAAAAATAATAAATATGATCTGAAAAAACCGAGTTACAACACCCTGAAATGTATATTGAATTTTAAGCAAAACTTCATAAACAAGTGTTCAAGAACAAAAGTCAATCGAAAATTTGTGGAAGTACTTTTTGCCCCGTGTAAATCATGTAACATTTGTGTGAAATTATGCCAATAAGTGGAGTCGGGGTCTGAGTCGGAATTTAGGAGACCTTAGGAGTCCGAGTCGGAGTCATTTTTCAGAAAGTCAGAGGAGTCGGAGTCGGTTCACTTACTACCCGACTCCAAAGCCCTGCTGGATTGGCACCTTTCTTTAGTTATTTTGCTAGTGTTTTGTTATACAATATAATATCATCTTCCCACACCTGAGCTACAAAAGACAAAAGGTCGAATTCACATAAATTTTCCAAAGTTACCACAAGAGAGTCGAACAAGTGGTTTACATACCTCCATTTGTGGGGTCATGGATTCTCAAACAGCTCCTTATACCAAGGATGGCAGATGAATGATGCATCTGAATGACTAAGTAATAACCTGATCTCTATCAATATCAACAGACACATAGTATAGTCCCACGGATTTCCAAAACCCTGAAATCTAGCACCTTATCTGAGCCTACTGGGTTAGCCATTAGATTTCAAAAGGGGGAGGCTCGAAGTTTTTTTCAGCGGGAAATTATTTATTTCACAGTAAAGGCAACACCAATTATTTATTATGGGTGGGCGATGTCCCCATTTATTCCTTCTAAATAAGCAACAACCTGTGAAGAAATACATCCCCCCCCCATCATCTATTTCAAGACTGCCCAAACATAAATTATGTATTTCAACAAAACTTGGCAAGAAATTACTTATTTCAATAATTTATTAATTAAAAAAACTAAAAAGGCCAGTATACGCTTATTTAAATTCTGTGTATTTCTACCTTTCATGAACTCTCTGCTCTGCAAGCTCTTCGAAACAATATTCATTTTGATAACAGAACTTTTATCACATAATTCTAACAGAAGATGTGAATGCCTCCATGCACCAACACAAGAGACATTGCTCTTGGCAACTTTTGTCACTTCTGTTTCTGTTGCAAGATCTTAGCTCTTTTTTTACCCAAAATCTCTCATAACTCGCTGTCAGATGTGCTATGGCATGAAAATGCTATTCGTGTCACGTCATCCTCCTCTCAATCATGCGATGGAGGGACTTTATGCATTCACAACACAAGGTGTGCTGCAGAAAGGAACTTGTCTATGCAGAAAGGAATGTTGTTTATGCAGAATGGAACATTGTCTATTCAGAATGGAACATTGTCTATACAGAATGGAATGTTGTCTATACAGAATGGAATGTTGTCTATGCAGAATGGAATATTGTCTGTGCAGAATGGAATGTTGTCTATGCAGAATGGAAAGTTGTTTATGCAGAATGGAACATAGTCTATGCAGAATAGAACATTGTCTATAAAGAATGGAATGTTGTCTAGGCAGAATGGAATGTTGTCTGTGAAGAATGGAGCATTGTCAATGCAGAATAGAACATTGTCAATGCAGAATAGAACATTGTCTATGCAGAATGGAACATTGTCTGTGCAGAATTTAATGTTGTCTATGCGGAATGGAACATTGTCTATGAGGAATGGAATATTGTCCATGCTGAATGGAACATTGTCTATGCACAATGGAACATCATCTATGCAGAATGAAATGTCGTCTGTGCAGAAGGCAATGTTGTCTTTGCAGCATGGAACATTGTCCATTCAGCATAGAACATTGTTTATGCACAGCTCCAAATAACAAGATGTTTTGCAAAGATGATACAAAAAACTCTATTTAAAACTCGATTTGACAAACACTTGTCATTCAGAACGGCTCTTTGATAATCTAAGAAGTTCCTAGATTCTCAGTGAAAAGTACAGTATATATTATACAGTTATCGCACAGCACCGAGTGCAATATCAGTTTTTATGGCACCGAGGTGACTAATATTGCACGAGGGCGCAGCCCGAGTGCAATATTAGTCACCGAGGTGCCATAAAAACTGATATTGCACGAGGTGATGTGCAATAACTGTTATATCATATGGTTTTTTTTGGGAAATGCTAAGAAAAGGGCCGAAATTATGATGTCAAAACTATTTAGTGTTTCGTTGACCTGCATGTTTGAAATGTAGTATCAATAAATATTTCACTCACAAAAAATGTTTCACTCTTTTGACATCCATCGAAGATATATTTGATGATTGGTCTTCTTTAATTTTTTTTTTCCTCAAACTTTGTGGCAGACTTAATTAAGACCTCTAGATTCAAAGTCACTGAAAAATGGGAGAAAAAAAAAATTTTTTGGCCACTTAATGCTTTATTCTTATTAAACAAATAACATACACAGTACTAAAAGTTGATATCTACTTAGCCCTTTTATATACGCATCTTTTGGCCACCACAGTCATTTTTCTATCTATAACCATTGCTGTGCAGTGACTTTCTTTAACTATTTAAAACCAAAAAACGAAATTGTTGCTGCTGCAAGACTCAATTTGTGTTTCTTTTGAACCACATACTTAAAATGCATCTCACTAGAAATGGATGAATATTTCACTCACCAAAAGAAATGTCACACTATAGGAATCCAAAAATGATGTACTTGATGATAGATTTAATTTCCGATTTTTTTGAAAAACTTTATAGCAGACTTTTGACGTCTAAACACAATAAAATCACCAAAAAATCGGCAAAAATGCCGTTTTTTTTGGCCACTTAATGCTTTATTCTGATGAAACAAATTACATAAGCAGTACAAAAAGTTGATATCCTATTAGCCCTTTAATAGACGCATCTTTTGTCGTGAGAACCATCTTCCTATCTACTTCCGTTGCCGTGTGGTTGATTTTTTAGTATAATTGAAAAGCACACTCTTGATGTCAGCTTGTGGCTGCAGCAACATGAAAATATGGTGCTCCTCTCAGGTCCGTCCAATCTCTCACATGTTAAAATGACCGTGCAATATAATGCGTGCAATATCGTAGAATATTGCACGGCTGTCGGCCAATCAGCAGCGAGTATTCTGGCTAACCATATGATATAAAAAGATAATTCAAAAATAAATTGCTGAACATGCTAAATAAATGCCTCAGATCAACTGCACACTGTAGCAACTGTATATATTCAGTCTCAATAATGATAATCATCATGACTTGTCTGATATATTTCTAACAGGAAACAGGGTATTTTGCTGATTTACCAAATTCAGTGGTATGTACAATACAATACAATACAATATTGTATGTATTGTATATACTATCAGTAATCCCCTTCCATACGTGCAGTGGATTGGCATGACCAGAGTGTGTCAACTTTAATGTACCAACCAATACCTGCAACACTTGGGATTTTTGCATAAAATGCCATTAGACATGATCTTCTGAGTGATGGATCAATCATTGGTCAATGCGATTTACCCTAATCTCTCTTCTTATGGTCTGTTGGTCATTGATGATGGAACGGCAGCAACTGTGGCCCAAAAACATCATCAACAAGCCATCGACCCTGAATATCATATACAATGTAACAGACATGTTCCTGGTGGCCACTGAATACGGTATTTATGGAGCTCAACACTGTGTACCAACCAAGTGACCTAATTAAGGATTTTCTTTGTTGACATTTTGCCAGTTTTCATATATAGAGCAAGCAACAAACGTTGCCATATAGCCAGTATGCTGTCTTATAGTATACACAATACACATACAAAATTTGGAATCAATCAGTTAGGTTTTCTGGGAGATTAGGCAGTTTTAGTAAATTTTAGTGCATTTTTTATTAGAATCACCAAATCTTTTGACTGCCAAATATTTAAAGCTTTAAATTTCACAACAAGATTTCTGATACATAAATACAGCATACTGGCTATGTTATATTGTAATTACATTGGTTTCTGGCCTAAAATTTAAGATTTTATGATTAACTGGGTCGCTTCGCATAGAGCAAACGGTACACAGTGTCAAGGGTGCTATTACAAATTCAGAATGGTCGTTTGGGAAAGCAGAAAGTGAAGGTACACGTTGGCCCACAGTGTATATTCTTAGTGGAAGTTTTGTTCTCAGTGCAGTCCAATGTATTTGTTTTTATGATGAGGTCAATGTTTTGAAGTCATATTTAGATTCTTCATAGAATTTCAGATACTTTATTTATTTTGAACATACCGTGCAAATAAAGAATGTTGCAGAATCTTTCAACATTATTAGTTATGTTAGCCCTCAAATTTGTTTAGTTTATTTTTCGACATTCAAAACTTTTTTTTAGAATTTGGGTTAAAGTGTTCAACTTTGTTGATCAAAGAAATTAAAATTTCAAAACAAGGTTGGGACATGGAAGCCATGGTGGATCCAGGACCCTTCCCCCCTAACCTTTCAGATCACTGACAATATAAATAGTATTTTAAAGAAACATATAGTGACGTGGTCCTACGAATGCCGAAAAATGTGTGGGTTGCCCCAGGCGACGCTGCCTGGATTCTCTACTGAAAAGGTTGGGCTTGAGAGCAACAAGGTACAGTTGCAAGTGTGAGCTACTGCTTGAAAAGGTGCTTGGTTGTACAGCACTTATTTTTCACAGCCATAGAATTGCACATTCATTGGACTTAAGGGTGCTGTCACATCAACATATTGGCCATATCTATTGAAGGAATCCTAGTGAAATTGTTTCTGAAGCCGTAGCCTTGTGGCCACAAGTCAAAATAAGTCAGCTGTAAGTTTATGTTTTGGAAGTTTTTATTGCAATTACAAACAAGCAAGGCATCTTTTAAAATACATTGTCATTCTTGCTTTGATAGATTTCTGTAGCTTTGAAGTTTAGATGAAAACTGTCAATACATTTTAAATGAAGCCCATAATATTCCTTTCCTCCCTTGCATTCACAACAATTTGCATTCAGATATCTCTTGAAATTGTGGACAAAGAAAACATTGTTTTCGGATGTTCAAAACAATCTTCTTGGCCGATGGCTTCCGCTTCAAAATGCTGGCACACAAAACCCCATTGCAAGAGTGCATTTGAATTGCTTGCATTTTTCTTTTCCCTTTTTGAACAATCGACGAGCAATTTTAGCCTGCAAATAAAGGTATTTTGATGAAGTTTCCTGCAATGGGTTGTTTAAATAATGTGTTCTGCAAGTATGTTACTAAGTGTAGTAAACAAAATACAAATTCACCTTATATTTGTACTGTTTTAAGACTAGATTTATTTTGCATTGCTTATATTACTTTTGAATGCACTTATATTTGACTCACTCTATACAAAAATAATTTCCTATATAAAGTAGAAATAGAGCTAGACATAGAGACTTTGGAGAAGTATGAAATCTATGAATCGCCTGAAATGTGACTTGTTTTAATACTTTTATATGCACTGCAAAATATGTATACATTTTGTTCAAATTGGGTTACTAAAATATTCATTCGTTAATCAACTGTCAAAGCTATCCCCTCTTGCAAAAGACATGACGTCATGCACACCTCTAACATATTATGCCTTTCTTCCAAATGTCTTACAGCTCATATTGTAATGTAAACGGCCTTTTTGATAATGCTAAAATCTTTAGCAAAGGACAAATAATCCAATGATTATCATTGGTTATTTGGCCTCATTATTACGTGTCTCAAAAAGCTGAGATAACAGTTTAAATGTGATCACAGAATGAGTTCTAAAATGTCATGGTGGGAAAAGTAGGGAATTTGGGCATGTCATTGTCTGGAAATTTCTAAATCTCAGTTGAAATTTTTGAAGGAAGGTCCAAAATTTTGAATTAGCAGTGGTCGCTCGACTCACAGCCATTTGTGTGAATTTTGGTCTCATGATAAGAAATTGACTGGAAATTCACATTGCTGAATGTATTCCGCAATATTACGGAATTTAGTCCTGTAAAGAAATCACAAGTCCACATTGGCAGCCAGTGTTGTCATACAAAAAAAAAACATTAAAATATCTAAATGACTATTTCACCAATCACAATTTCCATTGATTTCCTTTTATCCATCCAGTCAGCTTACAATCTGACCAAAGCATTACACACAAGCAGTATTGTCCATCACCACAACTTAGAATGTAACACATGTAGTAGCAACCAGTAAACCATTGGCAGGTGCCTTAAAATAACTTTGGTGCTTCATTGTGAGTGCAAAAATACTTTTCCTTGTCATCGATGGCATAAGGTAAATCAGGCAAGTAGTTAGTGTCAAAATATTTCTTGTAGTAGTAGCACTGAAGGAGATATAGTGGGCCTTTGATCACCCACACTCTAAAAAAATTCAGACAAAATTGGTTTTTTAGATTCAAAATGGTTTTTTGAAAAACCAATTAAAATTAAAAAAATCCATTTTGGTTTTTTGCATTGAAATTTGGTTTTTCAAAAAACCATTTTGAATCTAAAAAACCTATTTTGTCCCGACATTTTTTAGAGTGTGGCAGATCCAGATATGTTGATTGAGGCAGAAAAGGGAAGGGACGCAAATAGAAGAGTACAGAGAGTTCAGTGATATGAGGCACATTATTCGACCTGATATGAAAGCAGTTCAACAATTGTTTGATCTTATATTTTCTGAACAAATAAATGTATGCATTTTAAGAATATTTTGACCAATTACTTTACAATGGAATCAATGTAAATTGCCCCAATATTGAAGATGAAGAAAGCATAGCTAAGAGTAAGATTAGTATTCCAAACATCTCTTCATAAAGTAAATTAAACCCAAAATAAAGTATTTTACCCTTTGACACCTTTTGGCTCCCTCCAAATCACTTCCTGTCTTTACCTACTTTAAAATACCATTGTATGATGTAAATTGCCCTAACATCATATTGAAGCTGAACAAAGCATAGGTAGCTAAGAGTAAGATTTGTATTCCAAACATCTCTTCATACATGTAAAATCGCTGAAACCTTCTAATAAACTAATTATTGTAGTAAGACTGTTGTTGTAAGATGTAGAATATTGCATGCAATTCATACAGAGATAAAACACTATATATTGCCTGAAATCAGTATCCTGCATGATCTGCACCTCAACTCAGATGATTTAACCTTCTGGGAGTCTTTAAAGATTGCCTTCAGCTGCAGGTGTTGCCAAGTCAGCTCTTTTGTAATCAACTGGTGACAGAGTTATTTCAGTAGATTTGTTAATGCCTTGTTATCCAGAACAAACAAGAACATAAAATGTTGTTAATGGGAATATAAAATGAATAAAGTTCATACAAGTCTTAGCAAAACATTGTATGGAGAAAAAAAGGACATTTTCTTCGAAGAGCTTTGATCATATGAGAGTCTTTTAAAATATCTTCATAGACAAGAAACAAGATATTATATTTTAGTGGCTTGGCTCACCCGAGTGTTTTAAATTTAACGTACTAACCAACACTGTCAAGCCATTGGGTTGTTTACTCCGAAGAGTTCTTGCACAAAACTCCCTTGAACATGAGGTTCTGATTGATGGGTCATCGGTCAAGGCGATTTGCCATAATCTCTCTGCTTATGGTCTGCCGTTCATCGGTGATGGAAGGACAGCAACTGTGGCCCAAAAACATCACCAATAGGCCATCGACCCTGAACATCATATACAATGTAATAGGCATGTTCCACATGGCCACTGAATCCGGCATTTATGGGGCTCAAGGGTGCCATTACAACTTCAGAATGGTCGTTTGGGAAGGAAAGTTGCTGGGCCGATCTCTTATAATGTTGAAAGATTCTGCAACATTTGTATGCATTCACAACATGCATCAATGCACTTGTGGATATGTTTAGTTTTTTTTCGAAATCCTGAACTTTTTTGGGTGACTTAATTTTTATTTTAAAATGTTTAACTTTGTTCAAAGAAATTTAAATGTAAAAAAAAATGTAGGGACATGGAAGCTACGATGCATCCAGACCCCTTCCCTCCTAACCTCTCAGATCACTGACAAAATAAAGATCATTTTTAAGAAACACATAATGACTTTGGCCTACAAATTCCGAAAATTGCCTGGACTGCCGCAGACGACGCTGCCTGAATTCTCTGCTGGGTGGGCTAGAGAGCAATAAAACAGGGAAGTATAGTTGCAAGTGTGAGCAACCTCTTGAAAAGGTGTTGGATTGTATAGCACATGCTTTTTCACAGCCACAGAATTGCACATTCATTGGACTAAAGGGTACTGTAACAGCAACATAGTGGCCATAACTACTGAAGGACTTGAAGTGAAGTTGTTTCTCATGTCATAGCCTTAGGATCACATGTCAAAATAAGTCAGCTGTAAGTTTATGTTCTCGAAGTTTAGATTCTATTTTCAAACAAGCAATGCATCTTAATACATTTTCGTTCTTGCTTTGGTAGATTTCTGTAGTTTTGAAGTTTAGAAGAAATCTCTCAATGCATTTTAAATGAAGCAATAATAATTCCTTTCCTCCCTTGCATTCAGAACAATATGCATTCAGGTATTTCTTGAAATGGAGGACAAAGAAACCGATGGCATTGTTTTGGAATGTTCAAAACCATCTTCTTGTCCGATGGCAATGCCAAAAATATGTTTAAAATATGCAACATAATACATTTGGTTGCCTTGAGCTTTTTTAAAAATCCCTTTTCCACTTTTGCAAAAAGGTAGATTTGAAATTTAACAAGATTCTAGGTCTTTGCTATAAAGTTGTCAAGAATGTCACCTTTCTTTATTATTGTTCCCTTCAAAATGTAAGCACACAAAACCCCTTTGCAGGAGTACTCTTGTATTGCTTTCATTTCTCTTTTCTCTTTTTTAACAATAGACAAGCAATTTAGCCTGCAAATAAAGGTATTTTGCATTAAGACGAAGTTTCTTGCAATGGATTGTTCAAATAATGTGTTCTGCGAGTATCTTACTAGGTGAAGAGAACAAAGTAGGGGAGACCTGGGCTGGTTGTCACAGGGGCAGGTTGTCACAGTGTGTAAAACTTAGACATGCTACTATTTGTATATAAAGCATGCAGGAGCATTGCCATTCTGTATGAATGGCAAAAGGGGAGTGACTTAAACCTATCTGGTGAATATATACCTATATCAATCGAAATCTTGATGTGATATTGGACATTTTTTAAAATTCAGAATTCGGGGCAGGTTGTCACAATTTCGGGGCAGGTTGTCACACTCTCGGGGCAGGTTGTCACACTTTTGGTTATGAGCTCGAATGCAGGAAGTGGAACTCTGTAGGGCAAATCTTGACCAAGAAAAGTTATTTTGGACATATGAGGAATCCTTTACTTACCAAGTGAAGACCTTAACAAACATGCTACTGTGTACAAGAGTGCTGCAAATGAAGGCTTACCAATCAGTAGGAAAGCATTCTGATACGGAGTAGGATTTTTACGATTTTTTTGGAAAATTTTACCTATAAATTTGAAATCGATTTATTTAAACACAATGCAATATCTGCATACATCTTCAGTCATCACTAGCATGTATAAAGCACAAATTTATATTTGTGTTAGTTTTTTTGGTTTTAAAGCCTGGTCCTAATAGGTAACAACCAGCTCCAAAAAGTGTGACAACCTGTCCCGCCTTTTTGTGACAACCTGCCCCGACTGATGAAAATTCCAAAAACGGGTGACCAAGGCCGTTGTTATCAAAATTTTCACTATTTGTTCTAATGATGATTTAAAGAAATGTTTACATGGTAATTGTGTTAACTGTATCTTTTTCAACAACTATTTGATAAAGACTAGCATTGCATGCAAGTTAAAGGTAAAAAATTACTTTTTGTGACAGGAAATTTTTAACAGTCCTTGTGCCTACCAGACTCCCTTCCAGGGGTCAAGATTTTTCAAAAAGACTCCAGTGGGTTATAAAAGCAAAAAACAATGATTGGTTGAGCTGTGTGACTCCATAGTTTAGTGCAATAAAAAGTGTGACAACCTGCCCCTGTGACAACCAGCCCCGTTCTCCCCTACAAATGCATTTGTTTATAATCTATACCAAGACGAGACTTCTTTTGTATTACTATATTATTTTTGAATGCACTTGTATTAGAATTACTTTACATAAAAATAACTGCCTATACAGTGTATATAGAGTAACAATAAAGCTCTAGAGATATCGTGACTTTGGAGATGTATAAAACAGGTGAAATGTGACTTGTTTTAATACTTTTATGTAAATATACGTTGATTTCTTTCCATTCATCCAGTCAGCTTACAATCTGAACAAAGCATTACACACAAACAGAATTGTCCATCACCACAAGTCAGAATGTGATACACGTAGTAGTAACCAGTAAACCACTGGCAGGTGCCTTAAAATAACTTTAGTGCTTCTTTTGTGCCAGCAAGAATACGTTTCCCTGTCATCGATGGCATAAGGTAAATCAGGCAAGTAGTTAGTGTCAAAACATTGCTGGTAGTAGTAGCAGTGAATGAGATATAGTGGGCCTTTGATCACCCTGAGTGGGCAGTGGCAGATCCAGCTGTGTTGATTGTGGTAAAAAAGGGAAGGGAAAAGTACAAAGAGTTCAGATATTATCACACCTGACATGAAAGAATTCCATTGAATATTTGATCTATTATTTGATGCAAACATAAACATGTGCATTTTATGAATATTATGACCAATTCCTAAGTAATAGAATTAATGTAGATTGCTCCTATATTATATTGAAGCTGCACAAAGCATAGCTAAGAGCAAGATCTCAAGATTAGTATTGTAAACATCTCTTCATAGCAGTCGCTGAAACCCTTCTAATAGACAAATTATTGCAGTAAGACTGTTGTTGTATAAGATGTAGAATACTTCAATTCATGTTGCAGAGATAAAACACTGTATATTGCCTGAAATTAGTATCCTCTACCATGTTCGGAGTCATTAACAATGATTTACATAATGCCATTCTTCACCTGATTGAGGTCATGTTTGTATAGTCTGAATTCTCCTGCACCTGCTGGATCTTGATTTAACCTTCTGGGTAGTCTTTAAAGATTTCCTTCAGCTGCAAGCGTTGCCGAGTAAGCCCTTTTACAATCAACTGGTGCCCGAGTTATTTCAGTGGATTTGTTAATGCCTTGTAATCCTGACCAAACAAGAACATGAAATTTTGTTAATGGGAATATAAAATAACCTATAGAATTCCATTGGTTTATAAATATTTATATAAGTTTGAGTAAACATTTTATGGAGAAAAAATTGATATTTTCAATGAACAGGTTTGATTATTTCAGAGACTTTCTGCGAAATGGCTGACCTTCAGACGGTTTATTCAAACAGATAATTTGAAAATTCATAAATAACTAATTAGATAAGAAACAAAATATTTTGCAAATTTAGTCGATTGGCTTACCCGAGTGTGTTAAATAGAACGTATTGACCAACACTGTCAAGCCCTTTGGTTGTTTACTCTGAAGAATTCTTGCACAAATCGCCCTTTAACATAAGGTTCTGAATTATGGTCAATCGGTCAATGCAATTTACCCTAATCTCTCGGCTTATGGCCTGCCGATCATTGGTGATGGAGCGGCAGCAACTGTGGCTCAAAAACATCATCAATAAGGCATTGACCCAGGACATCATATACAATGTAATATAATAGACATGTTCCACATGGCCACTGAATCCGGCATTTACGGGGCTCAAGGGTTCTATTAGTACTTCCGATTGGCCGTTTGGGAATAAAACTCGGGCTGAACCGCTGACAGCTAGTGAAGGGACAGTGTATATGCCTTAGTTGGAGGTGTTCTCACTGTCTTTTATCTACCTGGCTAAGTCGCATTCCAAGTTTCTGAATAAAGTCAAAAGCTTAAAGTTTATTGGACCAAAAAGAACATGTGGCAGGCTGACACCTGAAAGGTATATTTGCCTTTTAACCCTCGATTTGATGCAATAAATCTCAACACCATAATAAAAACAATCTAAATATATTCTAAATATAAAAGTTAGTGCGTTTTGATCTATGAAGTCGTATGTTCATTACTTAGTTTGTAAGTGCCATGCAAGGTACGCATAGCACAGGAATCTTTCATTATTACAAGTAAAACATTCTAAAGCGCTCTTGATATGTATTTGCATAAGATGTAGGAGAGATTCTCTATTTAGGGTTGGGAGTGGGGGGATGTTAACCCAAATTCCACATTTTTTAATTTGTCAATTTGCAATTACTCTTGATTATTAGTGGGCACCCCACCTGCTCCCCTGGTTCCTGCCCTTATATATAAATGCATTCCTAGAAATGTACAGGACCTTGTCTGCAACCTAATTATTTTCCCAAATCTCATGTGAGTCATGCCCTTGAATGGATGTATTCCAATCCACACCAAAATGTTGGGTTGAACACCACATATTCTTCAAAGCCACCAAATTTTGTACATTCATTTTGCCAGAGGGTGCCATAACTGCAGCTTTGTGGCCGTATGGATCAGAAACATGCCTTACATGTATCTATTGAAGGAAATGCACTGAAGTTGGTTCTCAATGCAACAGTGCTTGTACCAAACCAAAGTAGTAAGCTGCAAACTGTTGTTCCAAAAGTTTAACTTTTGTAGGGTACTTAAACATACTTTTAATATCTGTCTTTGTTGAAGAACGAGTAAAACTTATCAATACATTATCTCTCAAGCTTTGATGGAGTTCTCGAGCTTAGACGAAACTGCCAATACATTTTAAGTGAAGAACAAGGATTTCCTCCAGAGCATTCTTCCTTCGCTCGCATGCATTTTTCTTCTTTGTTTTCTCAGCCATAGACAAACAGGTTTGGCCTGCACAATTTTTCAGGTATTTTGCATAAGAATTATGTTGCTTCCAAAGGGTTGTTTAGTGTGTGATGCAAGTACTTTATGAGGTGAATTGGATGCAAACCTGTCTTTTGCCACCTTTTGTTCTGCCAGTAAGAGAAACAGGTGATTCATCTTTAGTCATTTGGTCAAAGATATGCAAATTGTATTTTTACACAATCTTACACTAAATTGTTAGTGGCAGCTTGAATTGTCAACTAATGAGATGAAAACAATGTCATGGTGGGTCATAAAGCCCAAAGCAGTGGCGGATCTAGACAGGGTCATCTATAGGGGGGCCCGGGCGTGTTTCAGCATTCGCGGGCCCGCGTCGCAGCGTATTTTCTTCGAAATGCTATTTTCAATCTCAGTGGTCTAGGAGAGGGGGGGGGGGGGGTCCGGGCCCCCTAGGCCCCCTGTATCCGCCACTGTAAAGGGTGAGATTAGAAATATGTGAGATCAAACTAGCTGCAGGCCCATTTTCTTTGTGAAGCCGAAGGCGAATGCTAGTTCAAGGAGAGGGGGTTCGCTCAATGATTTTGACCCCTATTTAAAGGCTTATGGAGAAAGAAAATTATTGAAAGCCATTTGTATCCCATGCACATGCCTCAAATATCTTCATTTATTACCTTGTGTTGTTTTTTTCTCAATGGGTGATTATCAATACTTCCACAACGTATTTGGTGATGGATTTTTAACATCGACCCAATGTAAAAACATTAGGGATTTCACTTACTTTCAGACATCACTGTATGTACTGACATCACCTCATGCAAAAGAGAATGACGTCATACACTGCTTTGTCAAATCATGCCATTGCATCTGAGCATCACGTGAATGACAGCCCATAACGTGATGTGAATGGCCTGTTTGATTCCTCTATATATGCTCTTTGGCAAAGAACAAACAATGCAACAAATCAAAGGATGACGTCACAGGCGGAACAATGCTCTTTGAAGGATAAGATTGAAGACTGTTACAAAAAAATAACTAATCAGACCATAAGAAAATTAAACACATTCGATAGTAGTTATGACAACAAAATATTAGGATAAATGCCGGATGTAAAGTAAGCTCTAGCTTCCGACGGTGTGGGTTCAAATCTACTCGGAAAACACTTTTCTGTCAATCGTATTTGAGACAAAGCTCGAAAGTGTTTCCTACATGGCGGTCTATGCTGAGGCAAATTTAAGATACCCCTATTTTTGGGAACAGGAAGTACCTTAGTGCGGACTCAAGCTTGTCATCTCATCATAAAGTATTTTTCTGACAACTCCACACAAGAGCTGAAGTAGCTTATGAGTCTGCAGCATTGGGATGTACGAATTGACCTTCCAGTTTATATCATTCTTCAGGCAGCTGGGTGGTGAAGTGGTTAAGGTTCCCGCCTGCTTTGCTGAAGGTCTTCTTTGCCTGCATGGGTTTGAACCCCAGGGGGGAAACAAAAAATTTTTCAGTAGACCTTTATGAGCAGAATCCCAGCTGGATGTCGTTCGGATGAGACCTTAAATAGGTGGCCCCTTGTATCAGTTTCTGTGCTGGCCAAGTAAAAGATCCCTGACATGGAGTAAATGTGTAATATGTTGAGGACTCCCGCTCTCTTTCTCATGTCATCAATCAACCCTCGTGAGTGCCCAGAACTGTGCTTAGAGGGCTGCACTTATAGTATCTATCTATCTATATATCAATCTATCTTCAAAAAATAGGCATAGAATGGAATTATTGCAATGGAGCTAACCTATATAACGAAAAAAAATATATAGAGGGCACAATATTGTCATATAGTATAATCATGCACAGATGCTTGAAATTTAATAATTATGCGAAACAAACATCAGTCTGGTGATGTTTGACGAAATTCACTTTTTATGACGAGAGTTACAGTGCCGCCTGTAAGTATGTGAAACGCATGACATTGTGGCATTGCATCAATGCTAAACGTCCTCAGCCTAACTGCTTGTGGAGGCATGAATTTTCATCGGATGAAAGGGAAACAAAGTGGGTCATAAAGGCCGATGTGTGAGGCAAGTGGGATAAAAATAGCAGCCCATTTTTTTGTCTGTAGTCGGAGTTAGGTATGGGTCAAAGTCTTTGATAAGTAAGTGAACCACCCTTCCCTATCTTTTAACATTGGGCCTGAGTTTCACTTACTTATCAAAGACTTTGACCCATACCTAACTCCAACTACAGCAAAAAAAAATTGGCTGCTATTTTTATCCTACATGCCTCACATATCGGCCTTTATGACCCAAAATGTTTTCCTCTCATCGGATGAGAATCCGTCCTTCCAGAAGCATTTTGATTAAGGATGTTTAACATTGATGCATTGGCACAATATCATGCGTTTCACTTACTTACAGGCAGCACTGTATATTGTTGTGAAATGAGTCTCTACATATCACGCTGTATGACTTGTCAGGACTAGGCATTATTTCGGATTTGTTTTGACCAAAACTGTCAACCGTCACCAGAGCGTTACATTATATTAATACTTAGTCAACAGTATGTCACCTAATCTCTCCTAAATGAGATCAAATCTGACAGGAATTAATAACACAGGGCTAAAAACAGAGTGTAAACAATTCTGAGATAAATGACAGGCCATTTCCAGGCATAAATGTGCAAAAATGTTATGTAAAAGTGAGCTTGACATGCACACAACTTGGCGGTTCAGTTTAAGTTAGACAGTGATATTGTCGGGAACTAGGGTAAGATGGGGGAGATCTTGTCCCCTTCCCAGCGGGCATCGTGATGTCAGTCCGGTGTTGTATTTTGGTTATTTTAGACCGTGACTGACTTTGACTTAAAAACAAAGTCATTGCGATGTTATTGTTTCCCTACAAACACAAGTCAAAAGCCAATGTCAGCGTGACGTTGTCCGTTGACAGATCTCCTACTGGCATCAGACTGAGGTCAGAAAGGGACCCCACAATGATATGCCAGGGAATGATGTCACATAAATGTTGTCTTTCAGCCAGGTTTTTGACTGACCTTCTACTGATGTCATACTATAAGTCAGATGCCCATTGAATGTAACTCTCATATGACGTGGCATTCACAGGATATTTTGACGTCCGCTGCTGTGGGCCCTAACATACAAATGTATTGGGAGTTATTGGGAACTAATAAAGACAATGTGGAACATGTGGCTCCTCCTTTAATTTGAATAATATCATCAAAATTTGATTGATTAACTCAGTAAATTGAATAACTGTTGAAAAATATGAGTAATGGAGATCAATGACGAACGATCTAGTCAGAAAGCATTCAGGTAGCAAAGGATTGGAAATCAGGTCAATGGCATGTACATCAAGTGTGTGACATAATAACTCAGGTCAGTCGTTTGTGTCTTTGTTTCTCTGAGAAAAACAATCATTGAAATAATTGTGCAGCTATAGATCCTTGACTGCTTTCATCTTATGTACACTGATCATTTGCTTCTATTTCACAAAGCCATAATGACGTATAATTGACCAAGCCAATGACCAGCATACTCGTATCACCTTCTTATTTGTTCATTGACACATGCCGTATTAACTTCAATTATTATAATTATTGGCTTACCTTTTTGCACATGTGATAAGGTGGAAGATGATTGATCCCAATTCAGCAAAACAAAAGATGGCAATGTTCACTGTTCTTATTTTATGATTTACGTAGAATGAGTAGTGTGTACTTCACCTACTCCGCATGATACATTAGGAATAACATGGCAGGTATATGGATATGACCTCACAAGGAGCATTTAGGCGTCTATCCAAGTTACTTCAATTCCAGGACTATAACATACTTTAAAGGCTTCATAACTGAAAGTCATGGCTCTGAATACAATGCATAGAATTTTTGGTCAGGCAGTTTACAATTAGAACGAAGACTTTCAAGAACAAATGCACATTGTATGAAACTGGGTAATTTGACGTTCAGGGCCGTGACCTTTTTGGCGGTATTAGGGCAAATCGCATTGACCGATGGACCATCACTCAGAAAATCATGTCCAAGGGTGTTTTGTGCATGATCCTCTGGAGTAAACAGCCATAAGGCTTGCTCTTTTTGGTTAGTGCATCTAGGTTAACACACCCCAGTCACGGTATTCATCGCCGAGGGGAATAATAATTAGTTGATCTTCAGTACAGGTGATGTTTTGGTCAGACTGATTTTTGTATGGTCACTGTTGGAAAAATATTTAAGCACTAAAGTTATCAATCCAGTCCCTTATGCAAAATGATTTCAAACAAGTACAGCTAATATTTTAGGGGTTCTGTATTTCCTTGATAAGTAAAATACCTTTTTTGAAGATCATTTTCACACTTTAGCGGCATTGCCGCATATTTTCTAAACATTTCATGTATACAGTTACTATTTCCTTGAAAGTTATCATGAAATAATACCTTTCAGAGAATCAATTTTTTTTGCACTCGATGCGCTATCTATATATGAATTTTATTTATAGTAATTCCACTTTTTACGGAAAAGGATTATTTCAGGGTGCTGCTTGATTTAGAAAAGAATTTGAGGAAACTATTACTGTGGCTGTTATGGTGAAGTAAATAACTTCATGTGGAGAACAACTTCAAGCCTTTAAGTAACAATAGTTTCTATATCACTATAATTACTGTGAGAAGTCTCAGACAACACATGTTTATATGTTTCAAATGAGTATGAAGCCTTTCAAGAACCTCAGACTGCCTTCTTCTTTGCAGTTAATTTCTTGCATTGTAGCCTTGCAGGAGTAATGGCTCTTTTAGTGGATGAAAGCCCACAAGACTACCTTCGATTTCTTTTCAAAGTGTTGCTTTTCTGCACTTGAGACTGTGGACAACATCTAAAACTTTACCTTGATATGTAATTCACAAGATATTGTGATTCATCAGTTTAGTTGTCAGTACGGCCATTGCAGGGCGTCAAAGCAGGCAGTTTGTCTCATCCAACATGCGAACTGGTGTTTGGCCTGATTCCTCAGCTTCAAGAAGTCCCACATCAGAAATAAACCTACCTGTGCGTAGATTAGCCATTCTGCAATACTAAAGTCACATTTTCGTGATGTTGTGGGATCGTTTTTTTGCTGATTTTCGGCAAATTTTTATGACGACAGTCCATTCTGATTTTTTTTATATTTGTGACTAGACCAGATGACAGCAACAATTGACGTGACGTCACAATATTGCATTGCATCGCTACTCTTGAGTTAGTTCTGGGTAATTTGGTTCCAGTGGCATTCCTCCAAGTACATGCATTGGATTTATACAGCCTGCTGAACCAATGCTAAATAACGTTTGCATGCTGGATGAGACAAACTGTAATAATTAACATGTCCTGTCAAAACGTTTAATTATTGTTATGAGATATACAAAACGAAACATATTGAAAACAAACAAGGTTATCACTTTGATACAGGATGTGTTTCGTTATCTGTTTCTATGATCAAAAAACAACCTTATTATTCTTTCACATGAATATTTTGCTGATCAGCTATCCCAAATTTCATGTGCCTGCGTAAAATCTATCAAAAGTTATGATGAGATAGGTTTATTTAACTTTTGGAAAACCCGTTCGTGTAGTGAAATACTCTAAGTAGGACTTCTTTTTTTCTCTCTCTCTTTTTCTGCTTTCAGGTATGACTTTTGTCCATTTCTATTTTCAGGCAGGATTTATTTTGTTCTCTCTGTCTGTTAGTATTTTCAGGCAGGACCTCTTTTGTTATCTACGTCTGTTTCTATTTTCAATTACAGCCTCTTTTGTTCTCTGTGTCTCATTCGATTTTCAGGAGGGACTTATCTCATTACCTATGTCTATTTCTACTTTCAGACAGGACTTCTTTAGTTCTTTCAGTCTATTTCTTCTATCAAGTAGGACTTTTTTTGTTCTCACTGTTCATTTCTATGCAGCTTTGTTTATCTCTGACAATAAGATTCTTCCGAGAATCTGCTAAGGCACGAAACAAGCCATTCACATCATGTTATGGGCTGCCATTCATTTGATGCTCAGGTGCTACGCAATGTCACAACAGAACTGGTGTGTATGACGTCATATCTGTTGTGAGCTACAGTGATTGTAAGCCATAGATTTATGAATCGATGTTTTGATGACACAGCAGCTCTTGTAACTTTCATGAATTGAGACTGACATGGTGTAGGAGTTTTCATGTTTCAGTGCATACAATAAACTCTCTGCCTGTGGTGGTCTCCAAGCTGCTTTTCCTCTTAGGTTGTGACCAGTACAATTTTCT
Source organism: Platynereis dumerilii (assembly GCA_026936325.1). Lineage (NCBI taxonomy): Eukaryota > Metazoa > Annelida > Polychaeta > Phyllodocida > Nereididae > Platynereis > Platynereis dumerilii. The sequence goes on from JAPTHN010000013.1 coordinate 29,942,190, forward strand.
ACTCTTATTTGAATAATTGAATTTGTTCTAAACTGACAAATGTGTCTATTCTTGCTCTTCTTGGATTCTATGTAAATCTATAAAATTTAATGATGCTGTTGGATGGTTCAGTGTCTTGAGACTTAGGCCATCAGTAATTCTCTCAACTCCTGTGTGATTTGATTCTGCTCCGAAGTTGTTCATGTAAGATTTTAAATTCCTGACCTTTTATACTCAACAACCTAACATCAAGTTGATGCCGAAGGAGCAACAAGTTAATGTAATACAATACAAATTAAAGTACTAGTGTAAAATTCTCTTACCAACTGTCTGTTCTTGGTATGGAAGTCACAGATGACAGTGGGGAAAGCAAGCATTCGCATTGCAAAAGCAGGAGTTTCTGATAATTGTGTTAATTACAGGTTGCGAGCCAATGACATCTTCAGGTCTCCTTCTTGGTTTCCCATTTCTGTTGCATGTGTCATTAGAACTATTTTTCTTTTTTGAAAAGAGGGCTTTTGTGTATGCCCAAAGCATATATAATCACTCACAAATATCCATAAATATCCACAAAAGACTGTCATGGATTTTGGCTTGGTCTTTTGACTTTGACCAAAGAGTCTATTTGACTATTAGCCTATTTGATATTAGGCTCGATTTTCATTGGCTGTTGGATATTAGATTGGAATCTCATTGAATTCTCAATGTGTCCAATGAGAATGCAGCTTAATATCCACTGGCCAATCATGGCTCTGTGGATATTAGGCTTGACTGTCATTGGCTAGGATATTTGGCCGGATTCTCATTGGACAGGACATTAGGTAGCATTCCCATTGGACAAACTATTAATTACAGAGCCCCCTACTGTGGATATTAGGGTGGATTCTCATTGGTCAAGACATTAGGGCGTATTCTCATTGGTCAGTTCACTATTATCCAAAGTTGGATATTTGTCAAAAATCCACCATGTATAAAAGAGTTATTGCGATGACTTGGGCATGGATCCAAATTATAAGATCTTTGCCAAAATCCACTATAGTCGGGAGTTAGCGATAATGAGTGATTTAGGCATGCGCCGAAAGGACCTATATTTTGCCCAAAGGCCTCGCGGATATTTTGAATGATGCGATGTCTTTGGGCATAATATAGGTCCTTTGGGCGCATGCCTAAATCACTCATTATCCCTCACTCCTGACTATAGTGGATTTTGGCAAAGATCTTATACTTTGGATACTTGGCCAAGTCACTCGCAATAACTCTTTTATGCTATAGTGGATTTTGCCAAATATCCAACTTTGGATAATAGTGCACTGACCAATGAGAACACACCATAATATCTTGACCATTGTTAATCCACCCTAATATCCACAGTAGGGGGCACTGTAGTCAATAGTTTGTCCAATGAGAATGCCACCTAATATCCTGTCCAATGAGAATCCGGCCAAATATCTAGCCAATGACAGTCAACCCTAATATCCACAGAGCCATGATTGGCCCGTGGATATTAAGCTGCATTCTCATTGGACACTGAGAATTCAATGAGATTCCAATCTAAAATCCAACAACCAATGAAAATTGAGCCTAATATCAAATAGGCTAATAGTCAAATAGGCTCTTTGGTCAAAGTCAAAAGACTAAGCCAAATCCATGACAGTCTTTTGTGGATATTTGTGGATATTTGTGAGTGATTATAGATGCTTTGGGCATACACAGCAGTGCAATTTTGGACAGTCACAATGACATAGATGTAGATAGAGAGATATTCAAATGTCGAATAAAATTCTATATTTATATGTAAATATTATATAGATAGTGGATGGTGAGGAGACCAATATTGAGTTTTATTGGCCGAAGCAGTAATATTGGTCGAGGCCAGAGGCCGAGACCAATATTACCTGCTAAGGCCAATAAAACTCAATATTGGTTGACTCAACATCCACTATTTGTTATATTCTGCACCTCAATTTTCAGACTTCTAAATATTTGTAAAATACTGGTTTTTCTAAAGATAATTAATTTTTTTATATGAACTATACATAATTTTTCCCAAAATTTACAATGAGCATATTTATGAAATGATATAATGACATTTCAAGAGGTTGGAATTCCTCCTACACAGGCCCTCCCTTAAGTAACAGGCAATTAAGTGCATGGTTGCTGATAAGAGGATTGGGGCTCACCAATATCACTCTCCACACACCAATAACACATTTAAGACACCAATATGGTTATTTATTGGCTTGTCATGTGACTGATCTCCTGCCACATGATTGGCCTTAAAATTTTGATGCAGAATATATAGATATATAGGCCTATATAAGAAAAAAAGATAGATAGACAGATAGACAGATATGGTGCAGAGAGATAAGGAAAGTGCATACCTCTAAGCCCAGTCTTGGGCACTCACGAGGGCTCATGGAAGAGATTGGAGGAAAGGCTGGCGTCTTCTACAAGTCATACGCTTATAACAAGTGAGATATTTGAAAGCACAGATACAATTAGGCCGTAAATTCAACATGTCATCTGAACATTGGCAGATCCCCCCTCATGGAGATGGATAACAGCATTTTGAAGAAAATATGGTGAAACATATGGTCCGCGGTTCATGAAACATAAGCTTGGGCTTATGACACCCTTAATGTTGTATCACCAAAAAGTAAAAGAATTACGAGTATTTTCATTCAGCTGTTTGAAGGCCATTAATGATTTCACTACAGGCCCAATATTTCTTATTGAAATGAACTGTTAATTGGCCATTGTGTTACTTATCACCTCACTGGTCAGTGGTATGTATTTCGTTTATAACATGTGCATAGAGTGCATAGAGTATACTTCACCTACACCACATGATACATTAAGATAACATGGCAGGCATATGGATATGACCTCAGAAGGAGCATTTAGGTGCCAATTCGAATAACTTGCAATTCAAAAACTGTAACATACATCTTTGTACTTTTTAGACTTCATAACTTTTAAATGACATTTCACCACCAGAGTTAGAACCCATGCAGGCAAGGACCTTCATTCCTGATGGCTAAAAATACCATGGATAGAATTTATGGTGAGGAAATTTCCAATGAGAATGAGACTTTCAAGAAAATATTCACATTTTACGAAACTGGGTATGACGTTCAGGGCCAATGACCTTTTGGAGCTGTTTTTAGGCCACAGTCGTTGCCTTTCCATTACCAATGATCAACGGACCATAAGCCGAGAGATTAAGGCGAATCGCATTGACCAATGACCCATCACTCAGAATATAGTGTCCAATGGTGTTTTGTGCATGATCCTCTGGAATAAACAGCCACAAGGCTTGCTCTTTTCGGCTAGTCCATCCAGGTTAACACGCCCTGGTCATGGTACTCATCTATGGGGGGGGTACTGATTTCTTGGTCGTATTCCAAGGGTGATGTTTCCCCTCCAGGTGGTGTCTTGGTCAGATTACCAATTGAGTGCATTTTAGAATGGTCTATGTGGGAAAACATTTTTAAGCACAAAAGTAACTAACTCAGTCCGTTGTGCAGTATAATCGAAAAAAACCATGTTGATTCAGGTTGCAAGTGATATTGGCATCATACCCTACATTAACTTGTGATCCCTTAGACATCAAAAGGGTTATACCCGATTCCCATCACTTCGGACAGCCTGTATGATTTGATGGAGGGAGGACTGCTCGGTTAGGTAGCACTCCAGAAGTTCAATCACAACACCATGTGGAGCCCCATGAAGTTCAATTCTGTAGTTCGAGCCTCCTTTCCATCATGAGTTTAAATTTGATTGCTTTACGAAGTTGGTTGTCGCTATAGTTGACAGCGTAAGTAATATTGCAAGAATCAAAAATATGATTACAATTGGGTTGTTATTGGAATTATTCAACGACCACCCTCATTCTTGCTTCTTGCAGGGTTTGACTGTGTACATTCCTAGTCATAATGTCAAACTTAGGATCTTTACACAACAATAGTTTCAATATCACTTATATAATTGCTGTGAGAAGTCTCAGACAACACATGTTTATATGTTTCAAATGAGTATGAAGACTTTCAAGAACCCAGACTTCTTTTTTGCAGCTTATCTGTTGCATGGTAGCCTTGATGGAGTAATGGTTCTTAAAGAGGATGAAAGCCCACAAGACTACCTTCAATTTCTTTTCAAAGTGTTGCTTTTCTGCACTTGAGACTGTGGACAACACCAAGACAGGCAAAACTTTACCTAGATATGTAATTCATGAGGTAGTTTGATTCATCGGTTCAGTTATTAGTACGGCCCATGCAGAGTGTCAAAGCAGGCACTAATAATTAACATGTCCTCTTAAAACATTTAATTATTGAATGTGATATACAAAAAGAAACATATTGAAAACAAGCATTGTAACTTCGTAACTTCACATGTTATCACTTTGATACAGGATGTGTTTTGTTGTCTGTTTCCATGACCAAAAACAACATTTTTACCCTATGATATTTTGCAGATCAGTTGTCCCAAATTTCATGAGCCTGTTTAAACTTTATCAAAAGTTATGATGAGATAGGTTTACTGAACTTTCGGAAAATCTGTTCGTATAGTGAAATACCCTAAAGCAGGGCTTCCTTTGTTCTCTCTCTCTATTTCGACTTTCAGGTATGACTTTTGTTTTCTCTGTCCATTTCTATTTTCAGGCAGGATTAATGATTTTCTCTCTGTCTGTTAGTATTTTCCAGGCAGGACCTCTTTTTTATCAATGTCTAATTCTATTTTCAAGTAGAGCTTCTTTTGTTCGCTGTGTCTAATTCTATTTTCAAGACAGGACTTCTTTAGTTCCTTCTGTCTATTACTACTTTCAGACAGGACTTTTTTCCTTCTCTGTGTCTATTTCTACTTACAGACAGAACTTCTTTAGTTCTTTCTGTCTATTTCTTCTTTCAAGTAGGTCTTCTTTTGTTCTCGCTGTCTATTTCCATGCAGCTTTGTTTATCTCCGCCAATAAGGTACTTCTGCAGAATCTGCTAAGGCGCGTAACATGCCATTCACATCACGTTATGGGCTGACATTCATTTGATGCTCAGTGCTATACAATGTCACAACAGAACTTCTGTGCATGACGTCATATCTGATGTGAGCTACAGTGATTGTAAGCCATAGATTTATGAATCAATGTTTTGATGACATGGCAGCTCTTGTAACTTTCAATTGAGACTGACATGGTGTAGGAGTTTTCAGGTTTCAGTGCATACAATGAACTCTAGTGCCTTGGTGGTGTTCATCAAGCTGTCTTTCCTCCTAAAACCCTTACTGGACTGATCAGTCCCAAAAAAATTGTGTGCTTGTGACGTCATAGCAGTCTTCGGGATATAAATGGACAAAAATGGCCCAACAGGCAGTAAGCTGGGGATGCACATTATGTCCCTTTAGTCCAGCAAGGGTTAAGTTGTTGCCAGAAAAGTGGCCTACTCTTATTTGAAAAATCAAATTTGTTTTTAATAGACAAATTTGTCTGTTCACATTCTTCTTGAATTGATAAGTAAATCTATAAATGATGCTGTTGGATGGTTCAGTGTCTTGAGACTTAGGCCATCAGTAATTTTGTCCACTCCAGTGTCATTCTTCTCCAAAGTTGTTCATGTAAGTTTTTGAATTCCTGACTGCTTATACTCAGCAACCTGACATCAAGTTGTTGCCGATGTTTGACATCACAGTTAATGACAAAGGAATTTAAAACTGTCAGGCAATGTTACTATTTGTGTACAACCACAACAAACAATGAAGGTCTAAGCTGAGTGTTGCACCTCATTGTTTTCCAAACAAAATGTGTTGCTGTGTTTCACAAGACACCAGTGATCACAATTTCAAACAACTTTTTTTGTTTTTAATTGCAACTCTCCTTTGAGGCTAAGTAGTCTGTTTGGTTCAGTTACAGTGCATAGTGAAACATACATCATCCATGTGTCACTGCAATTTGACAGTTTCCTGAAATCTGTGCTTGTAATAAACAAAATTAGTCAACTAATCCCTGACATCACAGTTTTTGAATGAAGCAAATTGCAAACTTGAAAAACATGTAGCTATGAAAACGATAATAATTACAGGTTGCAAACCAATGACGTCTTCGGATCTTCTTCTTGGTCTCCCATTTCTGTTGTATGTGTCATTAACTAGTACTATTTTTATTTTTTTGCAAACAGTGCTGTCTCAATATAAAAGCGATCCTATAACGTTGTTACACTGACACTTCATTAGTGTCAATTGTTAAAAGCGTCAAAAGTGAAGGGAAAAAAGACAATTATTATTTGTCACATATTGTCTTGACGTTTCACATGTTGTCCGTATTTCCAGGAAAAGTAACCATAAATTGCAATGTAACTTTGTGAGAATCAATAACTGTAGGCCTAAGTGATGAATATGACTTAACTTATTGCTTTTTGGACTAGAACTTGCACCTGATGACATATTTCAGTCAGTGCAATTTCAAGTGATAGATAGATTGTCAGAGAGGTAGATAGATTTATATATATAGAATGATAGATAGATATACCTTTGGCAAGTGCAGCCCAATGAAATCCACACTGTAAAATGTGAAAATTTAGCCATGCAGCTTAGATGATGGAATGAGATGGTTGAACAATTCCTTTCTTTAAAAAAAAAAGTTATGATAATCTGTGTGTTGTCATAACTTAAACAACAAGCTATGTCAGTTTAAAGGAATTGTGCAACCATCTCACTTAATCATTTAAGCTGAAACTGCAGATTTTGCAGTGAAGTACGGGCAGTCGCAAAGATATAGATGTAGATAGAGAGACATTCCAATGATACATTATATAAGGTAGATGTGATAAATATAATTGACAGTATATAAATAATAATATTACAGTGATACCTGCGAGACCTGGGGTAATCATATTCTGTATTCTTAATTGATTACAGATGAATGCAGGTGTCACTGTATTCGCATTCGCATTCGAATACTTGTTGGAAAAAAATTGAAGTATTCGCATTCGTAATCGAATACATCTATAAAGTATTCATTATTCATGAATACTTTCATGAATACTTCCAGAGAATTTCTAGTTGTTACCAAGTCCATGTACTAATACAAGGCAATAACTTTACATTATTTAAGCAATCACATCAGGGGTGATATCTAAATCCTGAGCCCCTATCATGTTATGTAATATGATGATAGGAGGCAGTTGTTTGATAGGATTGATATATAGGGGTTTAACTTCTGAGTTGCTTTTTGATATAGTTTACAGAGGCTGAAGGGAACCATTGGACATCAAGTAAAAAATCTTTCATTATAACTATTAAACAATTAAAACTGAACAATAAAAATTAAAATTTCGTCTTTATTTCACTTCAACTGATTTGAAATGTTTACTACTATCAGTCAATTTAGATCAGATAGCAATATTCCCCACAGAGCATTGTAATTACATAATGCCACATGTCTCAAATATATGCCCGGCTATTGTTCTTTATGAAAGTAGCATGCCCAATGCCCATTATTAGAGAATTAAAAGTTTTACCAAAAAGTATTGCAAGTTTCTTGACCTTTCATGTCTAACAAATTTGTGCATTTCAACATTGAAAATACAACTTAATAAATTCAATCTGTACAAGTCAGTGATAAAATCATTGAAGTTATATTGAGAATTAAAAGTCTGTGCAGTCTAAACATTCCAGTTAATCAAGGGTAAGTGGTATTGACTTTGAGAAATATTTTAGTAATTAAATCGCCTGCAATATGTCGGTAATTTTATCATCTTCTATAATGAGACAAAAGCCATATATGCATTCAAAGTCATGGGTCATTTGATATAAAGAAAGAAAATATCTTAATTGTCAGCTGATAGACAGCCATTTAAGTTATGGATGTTTTCGAACATGATGACTATACTAATTAAGTTGTTGTTATGTAAAAATTCTATCTTAGAAAATTGTTTGTATTCATGAATGCATTCATGAATACTTTGCAAAGTAATCGCATTCGTAATCCATTACTCACTCAATTTGCTGTATTCGTATTCGCATTCGTATTCATGGAAGTGCAGAGTATTCGTATTCGTATTCGAATACTTGTTCGCTGTATTCGCCCCAGGTCTGATACCTGCATTGTAAGACCCCCTGTTGTAAGACTGACTTGCCTTATGTGACCGCCTTCCTCCCACAATAAGTAGTATTTTTAGTGCATTTTGCACCCTCACTAGAGACCGCACCCCTACGAGAGACCACATCATGACCGAAGAAGGGGCAGTCTTATGACACAGGGACCAGTATTGGTGTGCATGAATGAATACGTTATTAATAAATACATATTTGCATATCTATCCACTAACTTGTCTATCTAGTTTCTGTCTCTATCCATCTGAGAAAATGCCTTGATATAAAAATAGATTGCAGATTACCAACATCATTTATACGCTTGCGGGGAATAGCCCCTTAGGGCATTTTTGACGGCCAACAGGAAATTATTATGGGATCCCTTAGATCAATAACAATCTCCGTTGGTCCCATGGGTTGATATTGCTGTCTTGGGTCTGTGGGTCATATTGTTTTTGTGGCCTGTTATTGTTTCTGTAACGTTATGCCATCTTTGCGTCTGAATTAATGGGCATAATGTTTTTCTGTGAATCAGATAGGCAGACAAAATTAACATTAACATTGTCATCTTCCTGATAATACAAAATGTTATGAGACAGACAAAATTTATATATAAATATATAAATAGTTATCTATCTTTCATTATTTAACTTTATTACATTCAAACAAGTTTAATTTATAAGAACACCTGCTGCTGTGTACAGACTATAACTCCTGACAATTTGGTTTGATTGGAGCAAGTATTTGCTTTGTTATGATTGGTCATAATGATAGCACCATGGTGAAGTACAGCAGCTGAGTGAAAACTAACGGCCATGACCGTACATCTACTTTCTGGATATGAGTCAACCAGAATAACATGGAAAGTATGTGGACATAACAAAGGCCCAAAGGGCATGTTGTTGAATTCGGTAATCACTTATGTTCATTGACTGTAAATTATAAAAGGTTCTGCACAATATCTTCACTCAAAAGCTTCAACTGAAACTTAATGTTTTCCTCATTTTGTGTGACTACCACTGCACGATAGTTTTTACCTGTAAACAGAAGTTTTTGAATCCTTCATTACCTGTTAACTTGCAAAACATACCTGTTTTATCAAAATGACATGAAATACTAACAAAAATATATGGACTGGACCAATGCAAATGTCACGAAGGCATGCTTTTCCCCGGATTTATGTTGCGAATTATTGTAATCGCGACCATTAAAAGTATTGACGAACATTGATTTCCATGAACATGATCAAACAATCTACTATGCTGATGTGTGAAGTTTTCACATTTTTACTATGTGGCGGTCAAAGGATTTCGGACGGATGTGAATAAATGACAGTTTGCGATTTGCAGTCTTAGTTTATTTCCTTTTGTGGGGAATATTCGTTGATCATCGGTTATACATGAACATGTAAAGCGTATATAGTAGGGTAAGCTCAGTTGGTTGAGTTTTAGGTTTCCAATCATTGGTTTCCGGGCCTCAATTCAAAATTTTTCCAGGTTGCCTGCATCTAATTATAAGACCACATCCTTTGCCTCTCTGGTGTTTCCGTTGCTGAATAACCTGTTGTGTGGCTCTTACAGCAGATGCTGTTAAAAAACAGGAAATTATGATTCCTATGGTTTTCTACCATAAAAATTTCTTCTTTGTCAATAGGATGCTGCTAGGCTTTGATGGATGAATGATTGGGGCTTTACGAGCTGTATTTATGCTGCTGGGCAATGCCGTAAAGTCTGATTTACAGAATTGACACTTTAGCAGCTTGTGTAGTCCTACCACTGCATCTCAGCTATTTCATTGTTAAACAGGGATGAGGCCAGGTAATACAGGTATCAGACAAGCCATGAACTAAAACTCCAGGTGCAACAGGAGCTGAGCTACAAAGAAAAATGTCATCGTGTCGGACCTACTACTCACACCATGCATGTACACAAGCGGCTAAATTGTCAAATAGGTAAATCTGACTATAATAAGGAATTGTCCTGTTGGTTTTACAGGGTATGATTAGCCTCCTGACAGCATAAACGCTGGAGCGTTCATACACTCGGGAGATTGCATAATGAACGGATCCGTGTTGATATATTTTGCCATTATACAAATCGCACAGTACCATCAACTGCATCAATTGCCTTTCTGTTATATTTTGGGAACAAGGAATTTCCAATGCAAGTAAACTTGTCATATATGAAGATATAAAACATATTGCTTATGACCATAGCACATTATCCCTAACTGGTTGAGACCGCCGTGCAATCTGACTTAATATATTGCTGACAGTCACACCATTCTGTCCATAGTGACCATTTTTCATAAAACATATTTTATCTGCCCAACAGCATTAGTAAATGTCTTTAAACGTTGCGAACATCCGGGTTCGGCTAACTTTATGGAACAACATTTTGACCACCAAAAAAGGTTATTATTGGTTGATGGTCTTGTACTAAACTACAATACTGATAATTGTGATATAACTGTTAGGAGATCAATTTTGGCTTACTCTACTGACGGTGGCTGTTACAATATGTGCAGCCCTCTAAGCCCAGTTCATTGCTTTTGAGTCAAAGACATTTCAAAGAAACTAGGCGTTTTACCGTTACTATCTTCTTTGTAGGCTTCCAACGAAAGAGGAAGTGAATAGCCTATAAAACAAGCCCCATATCGATCCAATCAGTATAGTCATCAAGACTAATAATAATTCCAAGAATATTGCAGTGTGTTACTGGCAGTCAAAATTCATATTTCATAAGAGCCTGGCAATCAAGTTGATTTGAGTTCATCCACCGGTATTTGAAGCACTTTTGTATATACTTTAAGACTAAAAAACATATTCAGAAATAGGGATGAGCAAAGGTGAGTAAACTTGGCCATTGCTACTTAATGAGATGTGTGTCCATATGTTTGGACCTGTCTGTAATACTCTGTATCTTAGAGAGCGATGAGGGAAATTAGAAGTCAGTCACACAGAAACTACCTTCACATTCTCTCTTAATACGATGATATAGTTTCTTCTTATCGGACGCAGAGGTGAAAACACAAAGGTAAAGGAAAAGGTGGATGCTATTTAAGGTGGGTAACCAGACTAAGTCAGAGACTTATTTACAGCTGGGACCACGGCACCTCCAATTAATGTCTGATGCGAACGACAATGCCTTGGAATAACATGACAGCCAGCCTGGGGATTGAATCCCGGTCCCTGGCTTGTGAGGCGAGTGCTCTACTAACTGAGCTAACTTGGCTGACTATACAATCACACACACACTCTTCTAATCAGAAAAGAATCCCTGCACCTACAGGCAGATTTCTTCTAATCAGATAAGAATCCCTGCACCTACAAGCAGATTTCTTCTAATAAATATATAAATAAATTAAAGCAAAAACACTGTCCTAAATAAAAGTTGCTGTCAGTGTCGAAAATATTCTCCAAAACACAAAATCTGATATATAATAATTATAACAGCAATATCATGCTTACATAAACAATTCAATCATTTGGCGTTTGAGTAACAGCAATCATGAAATTTTCACTTGCAAGCTTTGCTGAACTTAGGTTATCATTTAATATGAATAATAAATTTTCTTTCCATTTACATTGTTACTAATATTATCCTTGTTGAAAAGCTGCTTCAATCATCCTTCGCCTCATTGTCGTGTCCCCCTACTATCCTAATTAGCCTAAGAGGATATAAATACAGGACGTAAAGCCCAGATCATCCATCTGTATTGCTTGTTTGAAATGTGAAAAAGAATTGATTTCATATTGACATCCGCCAGCAGGGGGAAAATAGTAGTGATACAGCTTCGCTTCTTGTCAATATGATTTCAGAAAAAAACTGTGTTGCTTTATTTTGTTAATTAAGTTTTTATAAAATGTTTATTACTTTCGATTTATTAAAATGCAACAGTTTCTTAACTTAAGTCTGCATTTTTAAAATGTTAAATATATTCCTGACAAATTGAACATTAAACTTTTAAATAAGCACACAAAGGTTGAGTTTATTTTGGTAACACTGATCAAAACAAGATTTTCTGTATTTGTGTGTAGCATTGTTGATTGCAATTGCTTTGTGAAATGGATTTAATTGTTTTTTATATAATGTAACAATGGACAGACAGATAGATAGATAGTGAGAAAGACAGATAGATAGATAGATAGATAGATAGATAGATAGATAGATAGATAGATAGATAGATAGATAGATGGATAGATGGATAGATGGATAGATAGACAGATAGATAGATAGATAGATAGATAGATAGAGATTTAAACTGGCATGTGTTCTTGTTTATCATCGCTGCATACGGTACTCCTCACAGCACTGCTGGAGCTGAACTGAGTCGAGTGCAGCAAGCAATATGCCTATCAGAGCACTGATGGAACCCCAGAGCCCTCTGGTGGTGACGTGGAAAACGAAAGTGAGGCTGGTGCATGGCTTTGGCGCGCTCAATGTCTTTGGCAATCTGTTCAGCATCCAGTCAGTATGTGGCAAACAAGCCTACTGGACACAGTGGGAGCTGGATTATTACATGCGGGACTCTGGAGTGGTGTGATCATCAGCAATAACATGATGCATTACGATGGATTTAACTGAGGTGAGATTGCTGTTGAATGATAATGGTTTTGTTGCAGTTGATTAGAACTGATTAACTGATTAAATTGTGTGACCAAATGATAATTTGTAACAGGTGTTCCGATAAATGTTGTTCTCAGTGAGATCATAACTTAGATGAAGTTAGAAATAAAAGGTAACTTAGAAAATCTACTTCTTAAACATAACCCTCAATACATCCTCAAGTTAACTTAACATTAAGTTAGTGCACCACTGTCACACAACTTTACCCGTTAAATCATTGATGTTACTAACTAAATAAATGATATTTAATGAGAATACTAACTTATTCAATAGTCAGTTTTAGTTTACTTACGTACACATTATGATATTGACATAGCAGGTCATTAAAAAGACAAATTTATATAGCAAGTTTGTCAACTTTAAAAATATATTGTGAATTGAGTAACACAGCAGTAGTAAACATTGATACTTCAGTGAATAACTTAAGGACATGTACGCAGCTTATGGCCAAAGTATATTGAAGTTCTTTTTAACAACAAAATTGTACAGGTAGATTATCAAATCAACAGAAGTTTTGAGTTTAATGTTGCTCCAATAAGCTGTGTAAAGTCACAATTTTCTTAAAAATGAGTTAATTGCTGGCATGGCACTTTCTTTTACAGAACAGAAACATGTGCACACTGCACATGTGGCTCCCAATGCCATTGCATGCACAAAGTTTGCATCTAGTTTCTTCGAATAATTCTGGAATGTTAACATGCAATGAATTTGTTAGAGTTTCGTTCATTCGATCTGAAAGTTTTGTGTCCGTGAATTTAAGATTATCTTGTTATTGACATTTTTGCTAATAAAAAAGCTGCAGATTCCAGTGAGAAATTAAAGGTTTTTTAAAGACCATATATATACCACTTTAATGTGTGACTGGCATACCCATAATTTTGAATAAGACACAAACAATTCATATTTAATCCAAAGTTGGATTTTGGTGTCTTTGTCTTTGTATGATGAACTTATCCCTAGTTTCCCATTGTTTATTGGCTAGAATCACTTGTCTGCGAAACCACTAGTCTGAGGTATTGGGTTCAAATCACTCTTGAACTAAATTGTCAATTTCATGTGACAGAAAGCTAGAGGGTGCCTTGTACTCATGCGTGTTCTGTGAAACTTATAAACTGCCTTATGTGTGACATTGATTCTTATTACAGTCATTACATTAGTTTTGAGGAAAAAGAAGAGCATCTCTCTGTTGAAGTTGCATTTTATGAGTCACCATAGCTGATGGTGTGTCATTGCCATACTGTACCTTGTCCGTGCACCTTTCCACAAAGGTCTTAAATTATCAGGTATCAGACGTGGTTTAATTGAGGAGTCTGATTCCTAAACATGTGTTGAAGCCATTAACAATCAGAATTGGTCTGCTTTAATTAAGTGCCATTTTAATTGTATAACAAAAAGATTAAGTTTCCTCCAGTTTGACAAACATAATTAACAGTTTGAACTCTCTCAATGCATTGAATGAATGCTTGAGTGTTTCATTGTTGCTCGTTTGTTATCTCAATGAGTTTCTTTGAGGAAAACAAGTAATTCAAATTCGACAGAAAAAGCTGACAATGCATTAGACAAGTTCAGCATTCTGTAGAGTCTGTTACAGGGCGAGTGTAAACTAACACCGCAATGGGAGGATGGTTTTATGAGATATCTAGCTTAATGAAATAAATGACAACAGTATCTTGCTGGCTTAATTTGTAGCCATCTGCACGTGTTTCTGTGGTCTATGATATTACGCCACATCTATGAAACAACAATATTGCAATGTGAACCTCAATGGAGTGAATTTACTCACCCATAATGATTTTGAAATGAATGCTATTGATCAGATTCCCAGAATATGTTCATAAAAAACTCGAAATTTGACACTTTCGTTCAAACAAGCCAATCATGTGATTTATTTTTACACATACCATGGATATTTTGGATTTTTTATTTTTCGTTCTAATTGCTATATCCATCAAACTGTTTGCTATAACTTTATACAAAATGCTAATTTTGACACATCTTTGTAAATTTATGACTGTTTAGCTTCTTTTTTTCAAACAGATGTTTTGGCCTCTATTTTTTTCTGCAGTAAATTTGTCAACTAAATAGTTGATACCAGGAAATATTGATAACCAAGAAATGTTAATAGCCCCTTAAATTATGTCAGTAATCTCAAGTCAGTAAATCAGTCTACGTTATGTTTACATCTGAGGTGGGCTTACAGTACAAGCTTAAATGTTTCACTCCCCAGGAACCGGATTTAAAAGTGTGTCTCTCTTGGCACCTATAGCTTTACATGTAGATGTATAAATGTAGATGGCAGTCATCATAAAATCTCAACAACCATTCATACTGGAAGACGAAGAAAGCTTATATAGTGCTTGTAATATGATTGTAAAGTTACTTACCAAAATTGCTCTACCCATTGTTGTAAAGTGCGCTTAGCTTGAATAAAACAGCGTTCAAATTGAAAAATAGATTTCGACAAGGAAACAAGTTAGTTTTTTGTTTTAAGACTCAATTAATTCTGTTTTATTTGCTATTTTGACATCTCTGACAGTTAGAAAAATCAAAATGTCGAAGGTTCCTGGTGGATGATTGTAGTTTAAAGCAAATTGCAACACTCAACAATTTTAAAATCCATTTTCGAGTTGGCCTCACGGTGTGAAACTGTATTATGAATATTGAATAATTATGATACTCATATATAGGGGATTTTAGGCTTGTAGATATGATCAGTAATTGACAAAAAAAACTCTGGCAGGTAAAAAATATTGAATTTTATCAAATTTAACTTTTTGATGAGTATGTCGATTTGCAGTAAGCTGGAGATAATTTAGAGAAATTTCGATTTTCAATTAGTGGCAAGCAATTCAGTCAGTAACTTTTGAATACATTATCAATAGTACACTGCGTACATATTACTTTCTTTCATTTTTTTAAATTAATCCTGAGACAAATTCTGCACATTTAACACTTTTCTTGCACTTTACTTCTTTTGACTCTATATCCTCAAGGACACTTAGGTTTACCACTGATATCTACAATGTAATTCTTGCTGTCTCGGCTTTGTTTCATAGCTGAAAATAACACACAAGAGGAGTTCGGTTAGAATTAATTTGAAGAGTTATTTTTCTTTTACTTTCATAACAGGGACAGATTCTGTACATTTTGACACTTTTATTGCACTTTATTTCTTTTAACTATAACCTCAGGGATACCCGGTGTTACCACAGATATATACAATGTAATTCTTACTGTAACGTTCTTGAGTCCTGCCTTCTTTGTATGTTTTAGACTTTCAGTTCTGTTCCATAGTAAAAAGTTACTCACAAGATGAGTTCTGTTGGAGTTTATTTGAAGAGTCCGCTGATAGCTTAAGGATTTTCCTCCAGAAAGTAAACACAGGGACTGCTCAATGGCAGTTACTGCAGCCTTCTTGAACCCCAGGCTTCTTGTAATATCTAAAGTACATCCTAGAAGTGGCCAGAAAAGACATAAATCTACACAAACGATGCAAGTACTTGGAAACCTGCGCAAACTTGTTTGACTTGTTACTAACTTGTTGCCCAGAAAGTTGTTGAGGGCACCTGACTCATTTGACAAGCACAGTTGTTGCAAAGACTTTTTTCTGACTCATTGGACAGACACTGCTTCTGCAATGACTTTCTGTTTCCAAATGCTTTTGTCAGGATTTCTTCTTGCTCAAGTTGTTGCGTTTATCAAAAGTCCTGGGGCTTCAAAAATAATCACACAACATAAGAAAAAAACACTTTTGTGAAGCTTGAATAAGGAAAATACCTTAGCCAACTGACTTTAAAGCATGACAGTTTCCAGATATTTAAGGTAACATCGACACAAGCATTTGCTCTGATCAAAAATACAGATAGATGTCACCAGAGACTTTAGATATATCGACAAACAGACATACATATGGGTGGATGACCTTTACATGTGTAGATAGAAATATTGGTAAAAAGCCGATCAGACTGATTGTATAGCTTGACAATAATACAACTACTACCCTTTTTATCGGAAGAAACATACACATACATATAAAAGATAGATAGATAGATAAACAGCTAGACAGATAGACAGACAGATCAGAAGGTCGATAGCGTTTGTGCCAAGGTAAATTGCTGGGCTCCTGCTTGTGGACAATTTATTAGTTGTTATTGAATGACCTTCAAGAATTACATGCATGCCCATTTGCCCAACCCCACACATGTCTGTTGCATGTAGTTAGGACTGATGAGAACAAGCCCCCACCCTGAGGGTAAAGGTCTCCTCCCTGACTTACTTCCCTGATCAACAGCCTCAGCTCACTGTTAATAAAGTTGGAGTTGATTACTGGTGCACACAGGCCTTGGGCACTGGGGTACAGTTCTGTGGTATACACACTGGACTGCTATCCTTTGGGAACTGCACTCTTAACAAAAAAGGTTTTATATGGAACCTTTAAGGGTTCTATAAGCTGGTATAGATAAGGAACCCTAAAAGGTTCATTATTCAACTTTTAAAAAGGTTCCAAGAGCAAACAAAGCAACACTTAGATAACGGAGCTGCGCTGAACTCCCACAATGAAACCCCTTTCTCTCAAGTTGGCAGCATAGGGTCCTATCATAGGGCCTTCCGACCAAGTACTGAACATTTTCAATTAAATTGAACCCTTAATAAATGTAGCACCTTTTTTTGGCTGTGGGTTCTTTATATATACCTTCAAGAACCTTTTGCGCTAAGAGTGTGGATTCAATTCCCTGACCAAACAATCCATGCTCAACCTGTGCTAAGAGCTCCTCACTTAAATACCGTGTTCTCTCTCGTCTCATTTGAAACTTGCATTAGTGTAAAAATACGGGACTTAAAGCTTTGTTACTCAACAACGACGACCAAGTACTGTTTTGAAGTACATTATAACCCAATTATCCTGCTTGTATCGCCTCCAGAAATTGAAACTTGTTTTTCTTCCGAAATTCTTTTACACCTATGGTACTATAAGCTCTTTAAAATTTTCCATGGCATTCTACATTCTTCCTTTGCATTACTTCGTTTTGCTCATTTGTCATTTCATATCTGTGCTCTCACTTTCTCCGGTCTCCCTTCTTCCTTTCTGGCTCCCTACCTTTCTTTTTTTATCTGTCTAAATATGTTGCACAATTAATGTGAGTATAAGGTTACAGACTCGTTCCTTACTTTCTTCCTTTCGTCCGTCCTGCCTCCCTTTCTGTTCTTTCTTTCTTCCTTCTTTTCTGTCTTATTTCCTCCCTTCATTCCTTCCTTCTCTCCTTCTCTCCTTCTCTCCTTCTCTCCTTCTTTCCTTATTTCCTTCTCTCCTTCTCTTCTTTCCCCCTTCCCTCCCTCCTCCCTCTCCCTTTTCCCCTTCCCTCTCCTCATCCTTCTCCTCTCTTCCTCCCTCTCCTCCTATCTCTCCTCCTCCCTCTCCTCCTCCCTCTCTCCCTCCCCTTTTCTTACTATCATCCTCCTTTCCTCCCTAATCATGTAATACCTACCTTCCTCTCTCTCTAGAATAATACAGAAACATCATTCACAAGAATGAGTTGATTACAGACATTGATCTTTCCAGTGCAGGACCCTACTTTGCTCGTGATCTGATCATAGAATTAAGGCCATGTTGTGTTAACAAAATCTCTCTTTTTGGGAGACACTTTTATATTTTTTACTGTTACAAATTGAGCCATTGCTCTGTTGTTAGGTCTGGGACCCATTAATGGATGACTGTTATTGCCAGTGGTAAATATCAGTGAGTTGGGTTCCCTGAATTCACTTTGATCTGCTTGGCTTATCTCAGTTTCATGTGCCCTGACTGAGATAATAAAACAGCCCATAAACGACCAAGATAAATATTAATAGGAGGCAAGCACTGACTTTCCCAATCTACCCATAAAAAGGCATAAAAGTCAACCCAAGGGTATTGCAGTGTTGTGATTTCAGGTAAAATGCAACATGTTTAACATCAACTAACTTTTAAGTGAGTGTCACATAAAATGAGTGGGATTTCCAACGATAGACTTCCCAATGTTTTACCTGTCAGGGATTGTTGACATCAGGTGTTTTAGTGTGTGCTTTTCTCATTTTATTTCTTCATTTCTTCTATGTCTAATTACTCGATCACGATAACATGAACAAGGATATTACAACTGCTTTGCTAGTTTTGAGGAAAGAGGAAAGCTAATTTTCAACATGTTTATTGTGTATCATGATTGTGTTTCCGTGTCATGAGGAATCCAATAGGTTGTGACTTCAGGATGAAATGCCACATGTTTAACATCAACTTACTTTTAACTGAAGTGAGTGTCACATTAAGTGATTGGGATTTGCAACGATGGACTTCTTAATGTTTTAGTACTTTTACCTGTTAAGGATTGTTTGGCATCAGGTGTTTTAGTGTGTGTTTTTCTCATTTATTTCATTATTTCTCTCTATTTCTAATTACTTGATCACGATTATTTATTTATTTCATTTATTTATTTGTTTGAACTCACAAAGATGGGAAAAAAGATGATACATACAATTTGTTGTAAAATTACTAAAACAGTTGAACAGATAAAATCCATACCACAAAATGTAAAAGTACTGTGGTTAAAAAGTATATATATATGTACATAGAACCAATACGAAATTCCATAATATCACAGATTGTATAGCA
The DNA here is from genome assembly GCA_026936325.1 of Platynereis dumerilii. Taxonomy (NCBI): domain Eukaryota; kingdom Metazoa; phylum Annelida; class Polychaeta; order Phyllodocida; family Nereididae; genus Platynereis; species Platynereis dumerilii. The sequence continues at coordinate 29,961,519 of JAPTHN010000013.1, forward strand.
TTAATCAAGTTAAAAAGCACGCATATGAAAATGATTTTACAGCTGTTTTGCTAGTTTTGAGGAAGGAGATGTTTGTATTGTTTGTGTCAGATGATGGTGTTGACGTGTCATGTTCCATCCAATGGAGTTCTGATAGAATTTGAATTAAAAGAGACTAAGAATGCTTGTGTGAGAATCCCAACTAGAAAATTATGTGTCTGATTATCACACTTAAATCAGTTAAGAATGATCATAAAGCCTCATGATTCTTCAAATATTGTACATTTTAACTTTGTGATTATGACACATCATCAGTTGTCGTGACTCACAAAAATGTAATTTCAAACTGAAGCATTCCTTCTTTTCCATGTATAGTACAAAACTGCTGTATGAATCTGTCATAGTTGAGGAAATAAATTACTCTCACTCTAAATTTCGGAACAAAACTGTTTTTTTTTTTAAATCTAACATTTTTTTTTGAAAAATCTGTATTGATTTTGCATTGAAGTTTAGATTTTCTAAAAACCATTTCCATTAAAAAAAAACAGATTTGTCCCGATGTTTTTTTGAGGACATGTGTATGACAAAGATAGAAATCATGCTTATGTCGTACTGCTTTCTACACATGACAGCAAAAGGAATAGGCCTAGGGAAAAAAGCACTGGTCACAAGATCTGTTGTTGGCAAGTGCATGCCTTTAAGGCAAGTTTTTGTGAGTCAGCACATCTAAGGCTGAGCAAGCTACTTCAAAGGCTGGACATGCCACATTTGATGCACATTAAGCAAGGTACACTTTATTTCTCAAACTGCAAGCAGATATCAATAATGATCAAAAGGGAAATTTGTTGTAATCTTGAAAATCTTGAAAACAGAAAAAGAGCCAAAGCTCAATTCACCTGCCTGCATTGCAGTTTCACAAATGATACACAATACCTGATTAATGTGCATATCTGAAGTAAATGGAAAATAATCAAATGTCTTGTTCACAGGAGACCATATTATAGATGGCCAAAATGCAGTCATTTATTAATTTTTCTACGTTTTCAAGTTGCAGAACCCTTCTCAATTTTGTTGACACTCTTGTCTGTTCCAGAAATTGGTGTGCACATTGTAAAACCTACCGCCTTACTTTAACGGCAGCTACCATAATGAATACAGAAAAGTGGCATTTTACGGCAGAAAACCATCGTTTTTACAGCATGTGCTGCTGTTTTAAGGGTAACTGTCGCAACTAGATTTATGGTGTACTGTTCATGGAGCATTATCCCGAATTATCATAATTTTTTTTAATTTTTCTATCAAAATACCAAAGACCCATGTGCTCAATAAACCCACGAGAAACAATTTCTAGTGCAATGGAAACTATTGAGACTGACTCCATGAATGTTCGCCTGTAAGGCTGAAAGTGTGATTTCAATTTGGGCTTGGGTTCAGGAATTGATGTCCAATATGGTTGCAAGGCTTAGGGTTGCAGGTTGGGGTTGGAAGGGCATTAACTTCAGGGTTTTATTGGAGTGATTCCTTTGTTGCCATCCTGTGTAATTGATTGATCACTGTTTGGTGACCCTCAGATTGACATGAATCAGCCTGCAACTGTATATACCACTTGCTTTCTATTGGTTTGATGTGCGCCAGTTGACAACATCCCTGGACAGGCTGGACAACATCATGCCTATAGCTTGATAAGATAGGGTGACATTTGATTTTGTTGCAGGGTTGTAAACGAATTTTATGGGTTCTTCTGTCACTTGTGATTTCATCATGTTTTTGTCTGCCCTATGTCCAGATATGGTGGATTCAATTTCATTTCCTTAAACCTATATTTTCACAATGACGGGGGCATCTTGTAGTTACTGGGCCTATTTTCGATGGCTGTGTCGACCATCCTTCACCTCATTGCTATGTCCCTGTCCTAATTAGCCTACCAATTTCAGAGCTGCAATCATATATCAGTTTATGCAGTCATGAACTGGTATCTTGTGAAGATGTGGTCTCTCAAGAATGGTGATGAAAAATGTACAAAAAAGTACTACTTACTGCATGGAGGAGGAAGTTCATATGACATGAAATCAACGCATGACAATAAACTGCTTCTGAGCATCATTCCTTCATTAGCGGATTTCATGATTATAGACTTACAGCGTCTTTCTGACGGCAGTAAATTACAAATTTAATCGCAATTTAACTTCTGGAAGCAATAAAATCCATTGCGTATAAAAACATGATATAACGGTGGTTTTCCAGAATTGATATTTCTTCCTTTTTAAAATCATGTTTAAAAAAGCCAGAATGGCGGTTATATAGACCAATGCAGTGTGATAATTAATTCATCTTGGAAAAAAGAACCATCTACCAGACACGCTCCTCGATTGTAGTTCAGACAAGTTCTAGTATCTATAGCCATCTTGAAAGTTGCCAGAAACAGAACGGCAATATCCATAAAGCATGATACTAAAGTCTTCGTGTCTATATGACTGCGATACATTCAGACTAGATCTGATTATGAGTTGTATATTGCTCTTTCGGATTGCTTTCACCAGTCAATCAACTCAGATTTGCTTGCACGTTCTTTGTGTTCTATTGAGGAAGAAGGAAAGAAAAACTAAGAAAGTGAAGTAGAAAGAAAGAAAGAAGGAAAGAAGGAAAGAAAGGAGAAAAGAAACAACCAAACAAGATAGATAGATAGATAGATAGATAGATAGATAGATAGATAGATAGATAGATAGACAGATTGAACTTAAGCTAGAGAATAGTGTACATAGCAATATACGTGTATACATCCACCTGTTTCCTGGCCAGTTGAAAAGTGGGTCGATTCACAATTTAGCCTGCTTGATGAACCCACTTGATGAATCTGGCTTGATTTAGCCAGCCTGATGAACAGCTTGACTGTTTATCAAAGGCCAGCTTTATTGTCTTGGCGAGATAGGGTGATTTACTTCCACAGAGGTTGGCCTAATTAGGCCATGGACAAATACATCAGCCTTGATTTAAGGCATTGTGCAGCTTAACTGAGCCACATTGTCCTATAACATTGTCCTACAAAATGCTGGGTGTGTGTCTGATAATGATGAAGCGAAATGTTCTGATATTATCATTAGCGTTGTATCTATCTATGTATCTGGAGGTCTGCGTATCTGGGCAGCTGGGTGGCTGAGTGCTAAAGGTGCCCGTCTGCTCTGCTGAAGGTCTTTGCCTGCTTGGGTGCGAACCCCAGGCGGGGAACTCAAATTTTCAGTGGATTTTCATGAGCAAAATCCCAGCTGGATGTCATTCGAATGGGACATTAAATAGGTGGCCCCTTTTATCAGTGTCTTCACTGACTCGCGCAAGTTAAAGATCTGTCACATAGTCTAAATGTGTAACATATTGAGGACTCCCACTACCTCTCCGATCTCATAAATCCATGTCTATCTATCTAATCTATCTATCTATCTATCTATCTATCTATCTATCTATCTATCTATCTATCTAACTATCTAGCTATCTAGCTATCTATCTATCTACAAGGCAAGGACTTACAATGCAGGTGCCATGCACTGTATCTATCTATCTCTCCATCTATCTATTTATCGGTCTTTCTATTTTAAAATTTAGAAATCATCAACATTCTGTGAAGCTATGTTTACCTGCTAAACCCCATTTTGTATCCAAAGAATACAGTATTAAGAAAATATAGTGTACTTGTGTTACCCAAAGCACTTGCTTCATTTTCAAGGTACACTATATGGACAGTTGATTTATTATTGAGCACTGTATCTCATTAAGGTACATAGGAAAATGCCAAAAATAAGTTAACTTAAGTAAATTCCAGCTGAGAGTTTTTTGTGTCTTAATTTCTTCCTCATGTTGAAATGCTCTCTTAATTTCTCACACACGTGAGGCTAAAATTTCACATCTGTTTTTGATCCCACGGAAATTTGGTTTTGAGTAAAAACGCCCACATGCTAAAACATCAAGTAATTTAACCACAAAGAGGAAATTACATAAAAATGACCTCATGTTATGTATTAAATAATTGAATGTGTGTTTAAATAAGGCAGATAAGATATATTAGATCTACACTGTGATAGACTTTCCTTGAAGTGAAATATTTAAGAAATGTGGCATATTTTTGAATGTATCTGATTTGATATCAGAACTTATATCATAACTTACATTTGAGTAATTTATCTTCCGCTATTTAGTCAGATATACATAGCAGTAAAATATGACTGTTTTATTGTTCCCGCGTTGTTTGATTCTCCATACAATCCTGATATCTTTCGTTCGAAATTTGCATCATTATTAGTTGCACTTTGGACTAGTTCTCTGGAGAGTGGCCAAGTCACAAGTGCTCAAATGCCGGACGTAAAGCCCCAATCAACCATCCATTCATTAAAAATACATACACAGAGACTCACCATCACACCACAAGCCCAATGTTGTTTCAATTGGAAGGGTGGTTCAATTAGTTATCAAAGACTTTGACCCATACCTGACTCCAAGTACGGCAAAGGAAATCGGCAGCCATTGTTATCCCATATTCCTCAAACATTTGCATTTACGACCCATTATTTTTCCTCTCATCGGATGAGAATTCATGCTTCTACAAGCAGTTTCATCGAGGATGCTTAACATTGGGCAATGGAAAAATATCACCAGTTTCGCTAACTTACATGCTGCACTGCAAAACAGCATTCTTCTATGAAGTCAAACCAATTTTGTGATTATTAGCAATTAGCATCATAAAATCAAACAAATGCTGTTTAAATATGTTGGTCAAGCCTGATGGCATTGTGACTTATGCATTGCTTTATTTCATAGTTAAACAACCATGCCAATATCCGTTTAACCTATTTTTGTAAAGTAATATTATTCATTTTTTTATTTAAGACCCAGTGGTTTAACAGATTAGGGTTTTATCATGCTTTCCTTACCATGTTACTGAACCAAAGCTTTGGAACACTTAACCCAAATGAATCTTCTAATTGAAATCAAGCAGGCATCTGTTTGCAATTAGGATTTTTCTGATTAAAATTTCAGGGTTTAATGGTTGACAAGGGTTTCTCTTGAGGTTTATTGATGGCTTGAGTAATGGAGAACCCTCAAGTAGAATCCTTGAATACGGAGGGGAATGCTTCTACACGATCCATTATAGATTTAAAAAACAGGCCTGTTGTTTGTATTAACTGCATAACCAAAATAATCACTGAAAACAGAAGTTTGCTGTTCAGTGGACAAGTTCCCAAATCGCTTGTCTTTCGGTATAACATCTCGGTTTGCGTCAATTTATATCCTATATATAAATTTAGATTCAATTCCCATTAAGAAAAGAATAACCTTCACATGGCACAATTTAGCTTGATGATCATCTATACATCGATCTATCTATCTATCTTTCTATCCTTATATCTATCTATCTATCTATCTATCTATCTGTCTACCAAGCAGCAGGGGTTAGTACGTTGAGGATCGGTCAAATGCTGATTGATGATGTTTTATCTATCTGTCTTCGATTGTATCTATTTATCAGTTTGAACCAACATTGAACTAAACTCCAAGAACTCGCGGGTTTAGAACAACATTTTATGTCATTGATAGACTGATAGATACTGATATAATGTTTCAAGGGGTGTTTAAGCAAAGAACCATTACACCGAAACAGATGGATGGACATCTTTAAATGCAGGTAAATTGTTACAATCCGGTCTTCTCATCATTCTATGTAACTGAAGATTACAGGATGATGAATGAACAATTTTTATGCGAACGAGACTTAAATCATCTTGTAACGCAACATCACTGCTACAGTAGATGTTACAAACTAAGACAGGACTCTTTTGGAAACCTTGAGCAGATTATATAAGCATTCGCAAACAGATTAGATATATGGCTTATCCGATAGCACTCATCATCTCATCACGGAATGTACTAATCCCGTGACATTAAAGGCCAATGTTGTCTGATGCATATTCTAAATCACGTTATTAAGGGCTATTCACATCTTCTGCTGAGTAACCTGCACAATTACCTTCTGTTAATCTGACAAACCTTGTCATAACTCCATCATAGGAAAGTTTAACTATTACACATACAATCATATTTGTGTCTGTCGTTAGGATCTTGTACCAAGATGAATAATCTGATAGATAGATAAATAAATTGGATAGATAAATAAATTGGTAATAACACTGTAAAAACAGTGTTTAGGTTGTAAACACATGTAAACATGTAAATGCACTAAACACGTTTTAGTTTGTGTTTATTTCCTAAATGCTTATAAAACTTGATGTGTTTAGATGCTTCACATGTTCAGTATTGTGTGTAATTCCTAAACATGTTTGGAGTAATGTCTTCAATGTAGTCAACATGTTTAGCTTTCGAACATGATCATGATTCAACACAGAGAAAAACAAAGGGATTTGTAATTTATTTTGTGAAATAATTTATATATATATATATATATATATATATATAAGGTTTTATTTAATTATAATCAATTGTGTATGCATTTAATGGGTTATCAAAATTATTTCATAATTACCAATTTAGCAAAGATTACTAAACTCTATTCACTTTATCAGAAAATTCACACAAGCCCTAATTCAGCATTTAGTTATGGTCAATTAGTGGAAGTGTGAAGAAATTGCAAGGAGCTATTTCAAAGATACTTACTGATTCTATTGTTAATTTGACTTAATTATTTCTTCATCAGAATAATTTTCATAAAATTTATACTATTTCAAATAAGTTCATTGAAACTTCCAATTAAATACATTGTCTGTACTATCATTATAATTGAGCCATAGTATTGTGTAGTGTGTAATATTAATATTATCAGGCAGGCTTATTGAATTTGCACATTAATTTAGCATAACACAACAAATCAAATTTGTCACGGATAATCAGAAGTTAGAAGACTGCTGTGTTCTCATGAAGAATTGAATTCAAGCTTATCAATTGGTATTTATTTATCTGATTAGGCCTATATGATTTCCTTAGTTACTTGCACAATGCACATCAGATGATAATTATTCAATTAACTTAGAAAATCGATTGAAAAAAAATGATATCATCCCTTATGCTGATACTTATAATTATTGCGATATATCATTTTATTGTGCATAATGTGTACTTTTTTCTCCTTTTTTTGGAGGTCAAATGAAAAAATAAAATAATAAAACAGATAGATAGGTATAGATAGGTAGAGATAGATAGATAGATAGATAGATAGATAGATAGATAGATAGATAGATAGATAGATAGATAGATAGATAGATAGATAGATAGATAGATAGCTGGATACCTGATTGCTGGATAAGTAGATAGACTAATATATAGTAAGCTAGATAGTGAGCTAGAGAGAGAAAAGGAAGGATATCGAGATAGGTAGATAGATAGGTAGATAGTTAGCTAGATAGCTATACATGTGATTGCTGGACAACTAGATAGATAGACGAAATATATACAGATTGGATTGTAAGAAAGGTAGTAAGACAGACAAACAATAGAAATAAAGCAAGATAGTTAGATAGATAGCAAGATAGATAGCTGGATAGATAGCTGGATAGTTAGTTAGATAGTTAGCTAGATAGTTAGATACCTGCAGTGCTAGATAGATTAGTAGATGGTAAGATAGATAGATTGAGAGGTTATAGAAGGTAGGAAGGTAGATAGGATAGAAAGCCAAAAATATAGAAAGAAAAATAGCGAAATTGCTATATAGATAGGTAGATAGTTAGCTAGATATCTGGACACCTGATTGCTGGATAACTGGATAGATCGACGAATATACAGATTAGATTGTAAGAAAGGTAGTAAGGCAGACAAAAGATAGAAATACAGCAATATAGCTAGATAGATAGCAAGATAGATAGCTGGATAGATAGCTAGATAGTTAGCTAGACAATTTGATATTTGCAGTGCTAGATAGATAAGTAGATGGTGAGAAAGATAGATTGAGATATTAGAAGGTAGAAAGGTAGATAGGAAAGATAGCCAAAAATATAGAAAGAAAAATAGCAAAATTGCTATATAGATAGGTAGATAGTTAGCTAGATATCTGGACACCTGATTGCTGGATATGGATAGATCGACGGATATACAGATTAGATTGTAAGAAAGGTAGTTAGGCAGACAAAAGATAGGAATATAGCAATATAGCTAGATAGATAGCAAGATAGATAGCTGGATAGATAGCTAGATAGTTATCTGGATAGTGAGCTAGATAGTTTGATACTTGCAGTGCTAGATAGACAAGTAGATGGTAAGATAAGATAGATTGAGAGATTAGAAGGTAGGAAAGTAGATAGGATAGATAGCCAAAAATATAGAAAGAAAGATAACAAAATAGATAGATAGATAGGTAGATAGTTAGCTAGATGGTCATATTATTGCTGTATAACTAATTAGATTGTAAGAAAGGTAGTAAGGCAGACAAAAGATAGAAATATAGCAAGATAGCAAGATAGATAGCAAGATAGATAGCTGGATAGATAGCTGGATAGATAGCTGGATAGATAGCTGGATAGTTAGCTAGATAGTTAGCTAGATAGTTTGATACTTGCAGTGCTAGATAGATGAGTAGATAGAAAGATAGATAGATTGCACGATTGGAAGGTAGGAATTTAGAAAAGGTTGATAGAATAAATAAAGATAGCTAGATTGATAGAAAAATAGCCAGATAGGTAGGTAGATAGTTAGTTAGATAGCTGGATACATGAGTGCTGGATAACTAGATAGATAGACGAATATATATAATTATATATATATAGTATATAGTTGGAAAGGAAAGATTACAAGGTAGGAAGGTGGAAAGGACTTCATGATAGGTTGACAGATATGATAATGCATGTTTGCACAATATTCTATCAATGTAAGTAATTCAATTGGGGTATTTATTTTATCAGGCATTTCACACGATCACTAATTAAGCTAAACTTCGCAGTTTAGTTATGTTTGAAAAGAAAGAAGGAATTGATGGGTGGATGATTGGGATTTATGTCCTGTATTTATGCACTTGGTAGACTCATTTGGACAAGAGGAGTATACGGCAATGACGCAAAGAAAAGAAATTAAGATAGAAAGATAGATAAATGAAAAAAAGAAAGATAGAAAGATTAATAGATAAAACAGAAAGAAAGAAAATTTAAGAAAGAACGAAAAAAGGAAGGTAGATAGACAAAACTACAAAAGATAGATAGATAGATAGATAGATAGATAGATAGATAGATAGATAGATAGATAGATAGATAGATAGATAGATAGATAATCACTTTTTGTACCTGACAAAATATATACTTTATGCTGTTACAATAATAGAATAACATAATTATACATTATTACATAATTATATTGTATATCTGACAAAAAAGATTATTTACATTATATTTACATTTAAAAATGACCAATTCTTAATGAAAATGCAATGCTAATTTACATTCACATGCCTTCAAGTTAAACTTACAAGTATTAATATCTCAATATAATTTGCAGATTGGAAATTAGAGTCAATTAATTCACTAAATAGTCTCAATATACCCTCATTATCTCAGAATATTATGCATACGAAATTAGGGGGCCAATTAAAACGGCCATGGTTGAGTGGTCAGGCTTGGAATTTTCATGCAATTCTCTCATTCTGGATGGCTCTCCTGGACTGTCAACAGGGAAAATTTGTAAGTGAATTTTTTTTCTCAATATTTTACATGATTTACATTAAATATGTATTTCAAAATATTACATTGACTAATGAATTTAATAATTTGATATATTTTCAGATTGACAAGAAAGAAATGCTGCAAGGTGTGAATGAAATGGCAAGTATTCTTACAGGTTTAAGATCTGGGCCAATATATATTACCAAATCTATCTATCTGTCTATCTATTGATCTGTATCTTATTTTATCTATAGCTATCTACTTGCCAATCAATATTTATCAAGCTGGTGGGGGAGGGGGTGTTGGTCTAGTGGCAGCGTGCTAGGCTGCCAATTGCTGCAGGGGTCCAGGGTTCGAATACTGCTTTTGCCAGGTCATCTGGGCCTATATTGGATGGCAGTTTCAATCATCCTTCATCTGTCCCAATTAGCTTACCAAGTGAATAAACACTGGACGTAAAGTCACAATCCATCCATCTAGTTGGTAGGCTAGGGTTGACAGATTTAAATAATAGCAATTTAAAACAACTTAAACTTAAATCATTAAATTAATTTACCAAAAATAGGTTTGATTTAAATCAATTTTTTGGAATTTTAAATTGTTATTTTTAAAATCACATCATTTGAAAAAAATCTAAGTATCCTGCTTAAAATCTGTCTACCCATCTATCTATCTGTCTATCTACCTATATATCTATCTATATATCCATCTATCTATCTATATATATATATAGATAGACAGATAGAATGGCGGAATGATAGATAGATAGATAGATAGATAGATAGATAGATAGACAGATAGACAGATAGACAAATAGAATGGTGGAATGATAGATAAATAGATAGGGCAGATTTCACGAAATTCTGCAAAATAACTTACCACAACTTGGTCCACAAGTTACATTAGCACAATGGCGACAATGCTAATCTTGCAGTTACATTAGCAGTTACATTAGCAATGAAAAAAAACAGCTACCACTCCAAGTTTTTAATTTTGTCAATGATCTATATAGGTAAATAATACAAATTTTTCAATAAAATTTTAGAATTTCATATTTTAGGTTTGCCTAGATAGCAAGAACACTGAGAAGTTATGATGTAAAAGTTGCTAATGTAATATCAGAGTCCAGTGAGATAGATGGAGTTACATTAGCAGTCTCTCTTATTTTTTCTTTAAAAAATAGTTTATAGTTATAAAGGTAAATACAGATGGTGCCAAACAAGTATTTTAAGTGTATTTTATCAATCACATATCATTATGTTTTGCTAAAGTGTTTCTGTTGATTCTACAGAGTGCCAAAGTTGGCATGTCAGATGACCAGTAAGTTTTTCCGTCCATTATTGTCCTTATGAGAGATTTTAAAAATATTTTTTTAGAGCAAAAAGCGCCATATTGGTGGATTCTTTTATTGATATTTATTCTTTAGCTCACTGATTTACTTGATGATGGGTTCACGTGATTCAGGAAGTAACAGATAGATAATAAAAAAGAAGGGACAGTTTAACATACTCTGTGAGTACATTTTCGTGAAATCTGCCATAGATAAATAGATAGATATATCTATCTATCTACCTATTTATCTATCTATTTATCTATCTATTTGTCTACCATTCCACCATTCTATTTGTCTATCTGTCTATTTGTCTATCTGTCTATCTATCTATCTATCTATCTATCATTCCGCCATTCAATCTATCTATCGATCCATCTATCTATATTTATCTATCTATCTATCTATCTATCTATCTATCTATCTATCTATCTATCTATCTATCTATCTATCTATCTATCTATCTAGCTATCTATCTATCTGTCTATCTATCTATCTATCTGTCTATCTATCTATCTATCTATCTATCTATCTATCAGGGGCGTATCTGGGGGGGGCATTACATGGGGGAATAAGGGGCGCTCCGCGGGGTTTCCCATCTCCTCCATGTTAATTTTGGGCCTGAGGGGGGGGGCATGGCACCTTGGCCCCCCCTAAATACGCCACTGCTATCTATCTATCTATCTATCTACATGGCAAGCTTTCTCTCTTTTTATCCCTTGTATTTAACTCTCATTCTCCCTCTATCTTAATCATGATCTGTCTCTATCTTAATCATGATCTGTCTAAAAGCTAATAAGTTTGAAAACTGTATTTAAAAGAGTTTTGTCTACTTTCTGTACTTTTAATCTGTACTTATTTGTATGATTTTGCAGATGGTGAGCATTGAGACCTTCATGTATCAACAAACCTGAAGACTCCGCTTGGTGAAGAAGACACCCCTTGACTCCGGCAACGTTGCCAATTCCAGAAGGATCCAAAATATTTTGTCATTTTTTTACCATTGTCATTTTTTTTACCTATTTGTTAAACAATTTGATTTAAGAGTGATCTTCCTCGATGATACATTGTATATTGAAACAATTGATTTTCTGCTGTTTTTACAAATTTGTTGTAATTTGTTCTTGATGTCTTCAATAAAACTGCATCAAACTTATCCCCAAAGCAATCCCAGTAATCTAAACCCCAAAACCTAAACTCCAAAACCAAAACCCCAAACCTAAACCCCAAAACCTAAACCCCAAATGAATATGAACGTGTCTGCAAGGTGTTTCAAACCTAAACATGTCAAATGTGTTCTCAGGCTAAACATGTAGAGAATTCTAAACACATCTTGACCTAAACACTTCAAATGACAATGCGTTTAAGGGCTAAACGCGTGAAAAAAGTGGGACATGAAATGTGTTTAGGATTGTGTTTAGACTCTAAACACTGTTTTTAGAGTGAAATTGGTAATAAGGATAGACAAATAATAAGGAAAATTGATCTATCGAGATAGATGTAGTGAGGATAGATAGATGGAAAGATACATAGATAGACAGATAGATAGATAGAAAGATATATAGATGGAGAGATAGATGGATTGAATGACTGATTGATTGATTGATAATTTAGTTATTTAATGGAACTTTGATTTCCGTATATATATCAACTGGGCTCTTCACCGGCTGCGAGATGATGTTATAAACTACAGTTGTTATGTAGTTATGACACAGATGCGCAATTCAAGGATTGGCTTATTAAATTATTTGCTCCACTTGCTAATTAATTGACGTTTGAATTGAATAGCAGCTGCTAATTTAATAATAATTGAATTGATGGATTACACTTTCCTGAATCACATCTGTTTAATTAACAAGATTAGGTTATATGTTATTGAATAATATCTCATCTGACTATGATTTAGGAAATTGAAAAGCAAAGAAAAAGATAGAAAGTAATAGATATTTAGAAAAACGAATATAAAAATCGTTACATCTTGAAAATTAATGAGAGTAAAATATTAATGAATAAAACTGGTTATGGCTTAAAGGCAATTTTTACCGAGATTTGTTACTTGAGTCTTGAGTTCTGAACTTACTGTACATACCTACTGACGGTTGGTGAAATCAACCAACTTACCTGAAAATATGTTACAATCCTTCCTTCCTACACCAAGACATGTTGATTGGATTGAGTCCGATTGACTGTACTGATAGTTGGCCCGGTTGCCTTGAGGTTTCTATGGTGATTGAAAGATGCTGAGTCAGCCCATTTCTTTAATGCCATAAACCTGTTTACCATGACATCCGCATGATGCCTGACAGAGGAATGGATAGTGCATTATCCCATGTCAAGGTCATTTTTTTCCCTGACAATGGTGTTTTTCCCAGGGAAATATAAAAAAATCAGGGAGGATATGAGGGAAAATATGACAAAATGAGGGAAGATATGGCAAAATGAGGGAAGATATGGCAAAATGAGGGAGGATATGGCAAAATGAGGGAGGATATGGCAAAATGGGGGAGGATATGGCAAAATGGGGGAGGATATGGCAAAATGGGGGAGGATATGGCAAAATGGGGGAGGATATGGCAAAATGGGGGAGGATATGATATTTAGAGAGAAAATATGGAATTTAAAGGGAAAATATGACATTAAATTTAGAGGGAAAATATGACATTCTGCGGGAAAATATGGCATTTAGAGGGAAAATATGGCATTTAGGGGGAAAATGTGACATGGGATAAAAAGATTATCCCATGGCTTGGGCAGTATATCCCCGATATTGTCACCCTCGACCAGTATTTTCCCTCGACCCTTCGGGTCTCGGGAAAAATACTGAGTCTCTGGTGACAATATCAGGGAAATACTGTCCAAGCCATGGGATAACCTATAAGTACACCGACTAGCTGCTTGGCATGTATATGCTTCCTGGTCACTGATAAGATGAGCAAGTGACAGAAGCGACAACATCTTACAAACAATTTGACCTTTTTCAGGATCTCTAATTAACTTTTACTTTACGAGGAGAAACATAAAACATGTACATGTACCTGACTAAAAGAGATCTTGCTTTGTTTTTCATTTGGGTCCTAGAATACATTGCACCTTCAAATTATCTCCAATTGAGTGAATATCCTTTATTTTAATTGATGGATAATTGGAAATGGCAATATGTCTGTTTTGAGACATCTTCCTTTGCTTTTTCATTGTTGTCCTTTGATACATTGTACCTTCAAATTATCCTCAATTGAGTGTGTACTCTTTATTTTAACTGATGGATATTTGGATATGGCAATATGTTTGCTTTGTAAAGAAACATTCAAATTTCAAGACGAGTTCCTTTTGATACTGTGTTGCCTAGTAATATTTTGTGAAGTTGTTATTGCTTGATTGTTGTCATTAGCACTTGAAGTTCTACTTTTGTTGTTTTGTTCTTTATTTATTTGCTGTATTTTTCCGTTTTGGAAAGTAGCTAGGGTGTATTTTGTTGATATGGTGTGAGTGTCTTTAATGGCAAGAGAACCGTTTTAATGAAGGTCCACTCTCTGACCAGCACCTGTTTATTATTATAAACTGCAGTATATGCCTTGATGGTACTTGGTGAGTGACTACAATGTACAGTGGTCCCTGTGTTATAAGACCGCTCCTTCTGCGGCCATGAAGCGGTCTCCTGTGAGGGTGCGGTCTCTTGTCGGGGTGTAAAATGCATTAGAAATACTACTTAGTGCGGGAGGAAGGCGGTCACATAAGACAAGGCGGTCTTACAACAGGAGGTCTTATAACGCAGGGACCACTGTATATCAAAATTGGATGTTTGTCTCAAAAGAATATAACTTAATGACATGATAATTTGAGCGGCTAATAAAGGAGGTTCCTTATGAGGCACAGGATAAACTACACTGTTGCTCATAAATATGGAATACTTCAACATTCTCCATTGAAATTGATAACTTTGGCAACTTCTGCTGGAGCACATGATGGTCTGATTCAATGGTAACTGCTTCCATTGACCACTAAAGGGACGAACATGCTCTCATGTAAAACGCTCGCTGCAGCATTAGACCCAGGAAAAGTTACAGCAGCACGAAATATGGAAATTCAGGGTTTTTTTTTAGAGTGAGGTGCATTCAACCAAAAATTAAAAATTCTTGCAAAAAATGTAGTTGAGGCTTTCAAAGAGTGATTAGAGAAGATGACTTGACCTTCACAATGGACCTTGCTTGCATTCACACTCTGAAATTTACTTTTATTTGACACTTCTTTTCCAAAAAAGGTATTCCATATTTATGAGCAGGAGTGTATCATGTCAGATTGCTTAGGAATTGAACCTGGGAATCAACCTGGGAAGCAAGAAGCCCAGCTCACTACCACTAAGCTGCATGTAGGCCTTAGGCCATGAAGAGGTAAAGGGATTAAGGATAGTATTTGATTATTCCATTACCACATAATTATGTTGTCAAATCTTATCCAATCATGCCAACCCTAACCTTGGAAATGTAGTTAAGATATATACTCATATTATGCTGAATGTAATTTCAGTAAATTGTGTTAAGGTAATGCAAAAAACCCAATACCAGATGCTATTGTCGTAATATCATTCCAACTCAATAGTTGGCCGGATCCCGGAAATAACGAATTCTGAAGAACTCAATTGTGGTGCAGTACGAGGTCCATTCAGTAGAACCGAGCAAATTCGAGGAATGCTGAGTATCAATTACGAAATGCATTACCCACATGGCATACCATCAGATACAACCTCCATCCATGGAAATAGCAAGGAATATGCAATTCACAAGAAGGTCAAGTTACAGCCCTGAATCTATGAGTGATTGATAATGATAACGGTGATGACATATTTTATTTAGTCTCCAAAAACAGAGACACACTGTGCTTTTTAAAGCGCCAGACAACAAGTATAATACATACAAACAATCATTGTAGTAACGCTGATTTTAAAAAGATGAAGAATACCGGACACTGAATGCAGTTTATATCCCTGTATTTGTCACGTTTATGTGATTCTCATATCCAGTTAGTGAACAGTGTTATATCATCATAAGAAGTTCATGAGTGAGTCACTCACCAGCACACATTAGCTAAGTCAGTGAAGTCACATGTCTCCCAATGACAAATTTTCACTGAAATACAAAGGTAGGACCTACATGGACACATTCATTCTTCCTACGCTGGCTGTATGAAAGCTACCAAAATATTCATTACCAAATACACACGCTCTAACCCTGGAAATGCGGATGTCTCTCACCGCATCACCTGTGAGCTGTATATTAGCATATTATATAGCTTCGTTGGCAAATGGGTTGCTTCCAGCAGCTGACAATATCATGGCCTACTGCCATTTACCCATTAGCCGCGAGATTATCCCAAAATCTCCCAATCCCAGGATGCCATCCCACCAATTACTATCTGCTAACGCTATTAGATATCAGTCGCGCGTAAACACTGCTCGTGTTTTGCCAACATGTTTGTGTGAATCGGTGATCGTTCACAAGTAAACAAGAAAATACAGCAGTACTAGTAGAATTCGGATTACAAGGAATTGTCAGTTAGTGAGGAAGATAAGTTATATCTGAGTAAAACAAGATGGCAGATGGCAGTAGATTTTGTCATGTAGGAGTAGAGAGGAATGTTACCAAGTTATCGGTTATGCCAGTGTTTATGCCTGATCAGCATGTTTACATCATGATCAAATTAACATATGTATCTAACTTCATTTGCACGCTAAACAACATAAAGCGATGATTAAGTAGACCGTCCATTGTTCCTCTGGTCTAGTAAATTGCACCTTTTAAATGTGATTCTTTAACATAGTGCCTTGTGTAGTCTACATCACTTTGATGTGGTTATATAATCAAATATTATACTAGTTTATTTTGGGCATTAAATTATCTTTAACTTGAACTGCAATAAGACACAATGTGATCTTAAATGATTTATTCATATGTCGAAAATGTACTTTCATGATTGACTCACCGATATCATGCAGGGTGATATAGAATCGATTCAAATTTCCAATTTTCTTTATCCCTGCTTGTCAGTTGTTATTTTGAATTTGGTCTAAAGCAATTATGGCTATTTATTGACTGGCCGTACCAAGCTTAACCTACATACCCTATCTTCAACTACTGATATCCACAACTAATGATGTGGGGCTTGATAGTGGCCTAGCATTGAGACCCAGCACTCTATTGGATCAGAGAACCCGATTCCTCTAAAGCCCACTTGGGGTCTGATAATAGTGCCTTGGAACAGGATTTCAGCAGGATTTGATCTTTAATTAACTGAGGTGCAAGACGAGTACAGGATTTAGGTGGCAGAGAATAATATTTGTTGAGAAATATCAAATGATTGAGAGGTGTCAGAAACTGACATTGCTTTAATTCTAGTTTTGGGAGAGACATTAGTTCAATTGGCACTGTTCTGACCTTGTGGTTGCTGAGTCAGTTAGGTTCCAGCTCTGGACAACAGTTTCAGTGATCCTCTGCCTCATTGCCATGTCCAATCAAGGTGCAAAATTGAGGGACATAAGCCGCTATCACCCATCCATAATTATCAGTTTTGATGAATAAGGATAATCTAGAATGCAGAATAATTATTATTCTACCTTGGTATGTGGCGCTGAGGCAATCTGACCAACCTTTTTTGTCATCAAATGATGGTAGAAATGCAGTCACCTAGGTCCAGGATCGATATACGTTGTGTCGTGGTATGTCGTGTAAAACAATGCAACAATACAGAACCCATCGTAAAACAGGCACAGTGTTTCTAATATTGTTTGCAGATAATCAGTAACATGTGGGAATATTCCAGGTAACATTACGTAATTGTTGATTGAGTTAGGTGTTCAATCTCATAAGCCTATTACTGCTAATCCCTTATATCTATAGCCCTGCCCAAAATATCATCTTATTGGCTCACCTACTATAGACTGGGCTGACAATATGGACATGGTAAATGTCACTGATGCGGAATGTCTACAAAATGAGATAATAGCAGTCGGAATTATTAAGATATAGCAGGTCACAAAGGCAATATCACTAGACCAACAGACTTGTCACGGAGGTAAGTAAGTAAGTAAGTAAGTAAGTAAAATTTTATTTAAAAGTCGGTAATATAGGTTAACAAGTAACAGAAGCACAAGTGCTTGTTTCCGACAACGATCATAAAACACAGATGAATGAAAATATGTACAGATGAGAATAGGAGTTAAAAATTACATCGATTTCAGACTGCATAAAAAGCAGTCACCACATTGACATTTAAAATCAAAATCTTTCAATTTGTGTTTAAAAACTTTAAAATCATCTAACTTAAAAACATCAGGTAAGCGATTCCACAAAAGAGCACCTTGGTAGCGAAGAGAATTGTAACCATACATTACTGTATTGTAAGTATTTTGTCGAAGTCTTACACTGTTTCTGAAACAATATACACTGTCACTTATTACATAAAAATCTGGTGATACAGGTGGCATCTCACCGTTCAAAATTTTGTGAACAGACAAAAGTAATTCATATTTCCTTTGAACATATAAAGGAGACATTTTAGCTTTCACAAGCAAATCCAAATAACAAGAATTGAAATCAAGATATACAAACTTCAAAGCTCTTTTTAACATTTTTTCCAGACTTCTAGCTTCTGTCTTTCCACAGCCGTGATAAGCCAAACAACAATAATTAAAGTTTGCCAGTACAAAAGCTTCTACAATCTTTAATTTGCAGCTTGTGTTTAGAACATGTGACAGCCGACTAAGAGCATTGACTTGCTTTCCACAGCGTTTCACAAGACAGTTCACATGAGGCCTGAAACTGAGCATGTTGTCAATCTCGACACCTAGTAGTTTAATACAGTTTGACGGTTTTATAACAATATCATTCACACTAAGTTCAATAGATCCATGATCATTTTTCTTACTGATTATCATAAACTGAAATTTATCTGGATTGGCCTTCATGTGATTTCTTGCAAACCACTGCACTGCTGTGTGACATACTTTTTCTAGATTTTGCTTCACAATTTCAATATCTTTATGGCAATAAGACAAGGTATTGTCATCAGCATAGTTATATATGGAGCATACATCTTGTAACCTTACAACCAAATCATTCACAAAGATATTGAACAGAACGGGCCCCATTAGGCTGCCTTGGGGAATTCCCCTTTTTATAAATGACCATTCACTTTTCTTATCACTGACTTTTACCCTCTGCATTCTGTTCGATAGGTAGCTTTTCAGGAAAGCACAACTATTCATACTAATACCATATGCATTAAGCTTAGCTAGCAGCAGACCATGTGGTACAGAGTCAAATGCACGCGAGAGGTCCATTGCCACACAGCCTACCTTTTCTCCCCTATCTATTGATAACCTCCAATCTTCCACACATTTCACAATAACATTACTGCAACTATACTTTGATCTATATGCAGATAACATAACAGAGAGTTTGCCTTGAAAGAAGGACATTAGTTGGTCACAGAGAATACCTTCAAATATTTTTGACATGGCTGTTAAAACACTCACCGGACGATAATTGTTCTTTAAGAGCTGATTATTCTTTTTGTATACTGGTGATACTTCAGCATTTTTACATTCACTGGGAAAGACATCATTTTTAAGACAGATATTAATTACATAGGTAAGAGAGTGACAAATAACTTCAGCTCCAAGTTTCAAGAAATCAGCTGATATCAGATCATAGCCACAGGCTTTGTTACTCTTGAGGCTTTTCAACTTTTTGTTTGTATCAAACACTGATACCTGTGAAAAACTAAAACAGCTACCGGGTAACACATTACTTTGTTCTTTTATGAACTTGATATCAGCATGATTAACATAGTGATCAAACAGTGATTTACAGTTTAGATTTTCCAACATGGTACTTTCAGATAAATCATTCGCAATGTTAATAAAGTAATCATTGAATAAATTACAGACTTCAGACTGGTCAGAAACCAACCTCTCATTTTCTTGTAAAGAGATCACATTACTGGACATCTGTTTATCTGACATGAATGGTTTCACTGTTTTCCAAAAGGATTTTGAGTTAGTTGATGAGTTGCATCTTTGATTAAAATATGTCTGAATGGACCTTCTTTTCAGTGTGGTCACTAGGTGTCATCAGTATAATACATATAGATAGCCATATTAGTCTGAAAACTGTGAAGGGATTTTGCTGGAGAAGATAAAACATTATAATGCTGAAAATATATGGTGTTATAATGCTGAAAATATATATGGTGTTATAATGCTGAAAATATATGGTGTAAAAAAAAAACATAGAAAAGCAAGACTGTGCTACCTGATATGACAATCTGTATTAACTAGCATGAACTGCACCTTACTAGTAGTGTTATTATGGGTCTTAAAGTTCAAAATTTGTTTGTTTTCACATCTTCCTTTAATATAGTAATTATTGTATCCACTCTCAACAGTACCCCAATGTGCAAAGCGTACTGACTCTCAATTAAACACATTGCAAAAATAACAAAGATACAGCAATCAATGTGTTTTCTTTATCCCTTATCCATAAAGTTTTTAATGTTATTGTTAAGAAATCTAACTGTCTCGACTAAAAACAGTTGCTTGCCTAGCCTACTGGTTGTTAAAGTAAAGTCTTCAACAAGATTTGATTATTCCCTGTTCTAAAATAGCTGAAGAGGAAACTTGTAGGTTGTTTTGTTCGGAAAATTGATTATCAAGGAAAATATTTTATGAGCTAAGGACTTCCAGCTGTATATTTCAGCATTCGATCCCTCAGATAAACCTCCTAACCATCCATAGGCAGCGAGTTGGTTATAGTTAAGGCCAGCTCTGCAAAAGGTCTCTCTGTGCATGCATTCAAACACTCATGAGCACCCAGAACTTATCTCCAAGGGATGTGTTTTTCTATCTAATCGATTGACATTTTGTTTATAAATCTACCTATCCATCTATGTTTCCATATATTTTGCTGTCTATTCATCTATGTTTCTGTCAATCTATCTATCAACTATCTATCTGACATTAATATATATCTATCAGTTTTGCTATCTATCTATCTATCTATCTATCTATCTATCTATCTATCTATCTATCTATCTATCTATCTATCCATCTATCTATCAATAAACTCTCCATCTTGTCAGAAGAAAGAAGTTAAAGACAGACACACCAATAATAGAAATATCTCTGTCTCTGTTCGGGACTGTCAAGTGGCAGCAGAATGCTGACAGTCCCTGGAAAATCGAATTGGGTCAACAATAATTCGATCTGGTTTGGACAGATCACCAGATCAGTTCGAACAACAGCTGTCCATATTACTACGCCAAGCAACTTTCACAAAGCATGGTTGCTGGCAAATATCTAGTCCACTGCTTTGAATGAAAATGTTTGGAAATCATGAGAGAAAAAGAAAATTTTGAAACTTTAGCATACACTTTGCCTGTGTAAGGGATGATTTTACTCATCAGAAGTTTGATGATATTCAATCTGCTTATGCCATTTAGTGCATGTTAAATTGTGGTCAGAAAAGGGTCCAAAAAGAATGCATTCTCACTTATTCACTTGTCCATACAAAGATGATGTTTTTGTTTTGTGATATCAAAAATGCTCAATTGTATTTATTCTGTTACTTTATAGAGATTTATGAACTAGGACAACAATATAATTCACAATTTCATAAAAGCTGTGTTACACTCAGCAAAATGTCTTGTTCATGCCACAAGTGGCCCCCTCTATAATATATATGTGAGCTACAATGTATACATCCTCCATGATAAAAAATAGTTCCAACTTATTTTGGTATTTACAAGCTGTCTGCTTAAAATAGAAGCCAACAAAAGTCAGATTAGACACTTGAAGAGTTTTTGGAAATAAATTAGACCATCACTAAATGATGGAACTGTCCTGGTTTCTTCCACACTGTCCTGGTTTCTTCCAGTGGTCGAAATTCTGTTGACCGCTCACAGGAGCTCGCGAATTTTGCACCCTCGGTGGCAGCAAATAGAGGTCAACTTGTAGACAGGAAATATCTGATATTTTGTAAATGTTCCTAATATTATGATATTGTTTTCACATGCTTCTTAAGTTTATGGAAAGGAGAATTGCTTTTCTTGGAAATGTGATGAGTAAGTATCTCTGCAGGAGATGTGATTAGCCATAAATGATGTGAGTTAGAATATGCATCAGACAACATTGACCTTTAATGTCATAGGATTAGTACATTCCGTGATGAGATGATGAGTGCTTTCGGATAAGCCATGCATCTAATCTATTCGCAAATGCTTATAATCTACTCAAGGTTCCAAAACAGTCCTGTTTTCATTCATAACATGCACATTGCGGAATTATTGTTGTGTAAAATGACAAATCTGGTTTGGGGTCTTTTCTAAACAATAAGCATAAATATCATTCTTTCACGGTGTTGTAATTTTTTGGGTATATAGAACTTGACAACACCCGGTAATGATGGTTTACCTGCAATTGAAGAAGTCTATGATCATAATTTGCCGTTAATAGGAACTCAGTCAATTTTTCTATCACCATTCATTGCCTGTCAGACTTCAACTTGTCAGTATGTTTCTGCTTCAATCATCAGTCTGTCTGCTCAGGAGAAATATGGATAATTTTAAGCCAGTATTAATGCTTGGGTTCCATCCCTAGTTGGGGAACCCAAAATTTTCAGTTGACCTTCATGAGCAAAATCCCAGCTGGATGTCGATGAGACGTTAAATTGGCGGCCCCTTGTATCAGTGTCTGTGCTGGGCAAGTGAAAGATCTCTCACATGGGATAAATGTGTAACATGTTGAGGACTCCCACTCTCTCTCTCATCTCATCAATCAACCCTCGTTAGCGCCCAAAACTGGGCTTAGAGGGCTGCACTTACCATATCTATCTATATATCTATCTATGCTTAATTACGGGAGCAGCCAGTGTCACCTTTTCGACCAACTTTCCTTTGCGCTGCCATAAACCTCTTGACATTTTGCTTGGCCTTTGGTGCAGAAACAGGAAGTAAATAATCAAAACATAAACTCATGCCATGCATCCTTCCTACTTTTTGTGTTAGAGATGCTTTAAAGTTCTATGAGAACATTGCCAAACAAGATTGTTGAGATTTTGCCGTCCTTCATTTGTAAATGAATCGATTAGAGAGGAATTAGATTGCTGCAAATTCCCTCATGAGTATTCGTCCTCATTTGCAGTTTCAAATAACTGAGATTTGCCAAATCTTCTGAACATGGGCAAGAATTGATCAACAATGTAATGAGGAAGACGAAATCTTTATTAGTGGTTGGTGCATCACTTGAACAGCTAAACATTTGCATGAGTAGAATTTCAGGTAGTCAATTGAGCTGAGCTGTAGGTGTACTTTGTAAACATGAGATCCAACTCTGTTCACATTGCATGCTATAGCCCGCCACAGACTCAATCAATATTAAATTGTTTTGTGATGCAGGCTCTTAGCGATTTAAAACTTCATTAAAGTTTGTTCATACTTTAGACGTCAGTCAAGGGTTATGGTGCTTCATATAACTTAACCACTCAATTTTGTTTTTTACCCTGTTCTTGAAGAAGTTCTGATTTACTTTTGCTTCAAACAACAAGGCCTCTATCTGAACAATATTCTCTGACCTTATTCTGCCGTAGTCAAGAGCTCAGACCCCCTCAGCATAATAAGGAAGCTTCCAAACTAAGGTGTTAGCGTGTTAAAGCAATGCATAATGCAAGTAAAAGCTGTGTGTGAGAGAGGGACAAGGGCAGTAGAGAGTTCACAAAGTGTCAATATTCTCTTTCTGTTGCTAGATTATTCATGCATAAATTATTTGAATTTCAAAGTGGCTGCTGTACGCATTTGGATGAATATGTGAATGAGGCAAAAACATTGAAACTTACCCAGACTTTCTCAACGATAAATTCAGAAACTTGAGGGTCTTTTAGCTAAAAATTGCAAGAACTATGTTCAAAAACCTTCTTTTCACCTCCCTTAAAGTTAATACGATTATTTTAATATTTACTACCTTTTTCCTTAAAATCTATATTCATAATTTGTCTGGACATAAATAGCTATTATGGCTTATTGAAAACAACATATTGAATAAATCAACTATTCTGGTCTGATATCGCAATAACAGGAAGTTGCGGAGGCATGTTAATTTTGGAAGCTAAACCAATGATAGAACGGAAACGGAACTTCTTATGAGGTATCCAGGTCTTCTGGTAAACAGGTGCTAAGGAAGGCGTGAGTCCACATCAGATCTGTAATAGATTAGATTATTATATTAATAGCTGTTTGAAGTAGATTAGACTCACACTTGGTTGCATTGCAAAGTGAGGATATATTCCTCTGCAACCCTTTTTTGTGATGTATGTTTGAGACTGTATTACTTTAATTATCATAAGAGTGATACCACATTCTGTATACATTTTGCAAAATAGCTTTGCACAAATTCTGGTTTTGTTTTTGTGGCATTTGTAACTGACAGTTCCTCATAAAAACAATGAGGCATTTGTCGACTGTTCCCCGTAGCTAGGTAAGCCTCACTCAAATTCTAATTATGAATAAAAAAGGAAACAGATTGTGTATGAGTCGTGAATTACTACTCAAACAGATCCTATGAATCATCGGAATTATAACACAGCTTTACTATTAAGTTGATATGGATTGTTTACTTATTGTCTTTTCCCAATGGCATCTCATGAAGATATATTTTCTGTCTTAAGCTGCTTTCTATTTACCATTTGCTCTGCGTTTTGTCTTTTCAGATATGGTGTAATGCCTGGTAGTCTACTTCATACTGATCATCTGATGACATCACCTGCCTCCGAAAAAATCTTCACAACTGGATTTTAACTATTGCCATGACAATTCCTATGCAAGCGGCTGACACTAACAGCAAGTATATAGTTACAAGAACCAGTTATTCGTCCTTATGTTAAATTGTTATAAGAAACTTGTTATTACATTGCTTCCTGCATGTAAGGGAAATATTTCACAATAAATAAACTGCTTGTGGTGACATAGATTCTCAACCGATTATGTGAAAACGATATTATGTCTGTCACGAATGGCTGTCATTTCCGTTCTTTACTCGAAATTAAATATGGGTCAAAGTCTTTGTTAGTAAGTGAAACACAAGGCCAATGTAGCTTCAATGGAGAGGGGTGTTCATGTCTCATTACTGCAAATGTCTCCCTTTGTGATGTAATATGTTTTTCGTTTGATTGAATAAGAATCAATTTTGCCTAAAACCTTTACATGTGGATGTTTAGCATTCTCTCAATGGCAAAATATCACTTGTTTCACTAACGTAAGTGTGGCACTGTATCCTTGACATCTGAAATTAATATTTAGAGATAAATGCAAATTTTACTGCAGTTCTCCATTCATTTTCAATGTGTTGCCACGTAATGTGTAAATTGACCAATATGTTAATGTTTTAACGCTTGTTCATTGAGCATGTCAAATTAAGACCTTCTTTATTTTTTCCAGAAGTAACCTACCAAAGGATTTTCTTCCAAAAGGGACCTTTACATGTGCAAAAATTGAAGTATTTTTCTTCTTTGAATAATATTTCAACAGACTGAGGGATTGTTTTCATAAGGAGGAAAAGTGTGAAATTGATCAATCGCGTTGCCGTTGCCATTGAAAATTGTCTGGAAGTCCTGCAGCTTGATATCGGTGTCCTCAGCAAAAGACTTCTCTGGTGCTTAAAGAATATTATACCAGGGAGTGTTGGTGTATTTTGTGCCAATCAATGGATGTTATTTAGACAGCCATCTGCAGAACTAATCAAGTTGCTTTACACCATGCACAATTTTAACACTTTGGTTCTTCTCAAGCTAAATCTGGACAGATAAGGATTACAAGTGTCTAACACTTCACCTGACAAAGAAAGAGCCTTTGGAAATGGCTTCATTAAATGACTCCACTCTCAATATGGATAATTCCTCATGGTTAAATTCAAGCCAACCTCCCACTGAGGAGCCTAAATACTTTTACGCTGGAGCTGAAGGACTTGCAAGTTTTTCAGACTGGTACAAGGACTACCATGGCTACCTGGCTACCATAGTCTGTGCTTTTGGCATTGTGGCAAATATTCTCAATATTGTTGTCTTAACAAGAAAGAATATGATATCAGCAACCAACTGCATTCTGACGGGACTAGCAGTGTCTGACGGACTGACGATGGTCGCTTACTTGCCATTTGCTTTGAGGTTTTATGTGATTTATGGAACAGCACCCACCACTGGCGGCTGTAAGGTTCATGCTGTTCTATGCTTGTTTCAGCGTTGTTGTTCACACAGTGTCAATATGGTTGACAGTGACTCTGGCTGTGTTCCGATACATCTTTATTCGATATCCACGGAGGGGTGCCATACTGTGTAGTCTTCAGAGAGCTAAGATTGCAGTATTCCTAGTCTATGTGGTGACCCTTATAGTCTGCATACCAAATTTTGTCACCATCACTGTACAAGGCCATGCTGAGAATAAGCCACTTGTTGGCAATGAAACAGTTTCTAATGAGAGTGCTTACCTGTGGATTGTTGCATTCAAACTAGACACGCAGACTGATCAATTCATGTATCATTTCAACTTTTGGATCCAGGCCATCTTGGTTAAGCTTGTGCCATGTATCGGACTGACGATCCTCAGCTTCTTATTGGTGCGGACCATGAAAGCTGCTGAGAAACGGCGCAAGAATCTTAGAGCAAAGAGCAAAAAAGTTGACGAAGACAACGGAAGAGATAGGAAGACCAACCGCACCACTCGCATGCTGCTCACAGTTGTCTTCCTGTTTCTGTTGACTGAGTTCCCCCAGGGAATCCTCAATTTACTATGTGGCATCTTGCCCGCCTTCGCTGAAGAGATCTACCAGCCACTAGGTGACCTGGTTGATATTTTAGCATTGATAAACAATGGAATCAACTTCATTTTATACTGTACTATGAGTAAACAATTTCGAGACACCTTCTTGGAAATATTCATGCCTGGACATGGCAATCGAGACAAGAAAAGATTCAGTTTGGTCCCAACTACACTTCGTAGCGAGATTTAACACAATTCTTAAATGATTAACGTCTGTTTATGCATAAAGGAAAGAAGGACATTGGAGAACTGAATGCCAATAAATAAGCAAAATATCATCATGGACCATTTGAGGAAATAACAGGCACATTGTATCAATAAATCTCAACAGAATTTGTACAGATGTTACTGTAGAGATATGTACATAGTTGATAATGCTATTCACCTTGTATTAGAGAGATAAATCTATTGTACATATCATTTCTTCTTTGCAGGACTTTATCGAGAGTTTTGTTGTAAAATATACTTGTACATATGTTGATATTTCTGCTATAGAAACCTGCATTTCAGGATTTTAGTCTCACCGAGTCATTTTGTGATGTATAAAAAATGTATTTATCCTAGATCTCGGAATCTTGTCAATTTAACACACTGCCACTGACATCTGTATAAAAGTGTCAGTATGTATTGGAGCCTGAGAGTCTTATGCCTTGTTCAAATAATTACTTTTAATGTATGTGATGTGCAAGGTGATAATCTTGGCAATGATCTGTTGACTCCTTTGATCTTTGACTTTCCTGAGTCAAAATTGATCTCCAGCCCACTTGGAAAGGACCTATGAAGATTAGAAAGTTGATTACTTTGTAAAACTTACATAATTACAGTCCTGCATAATTGTAAACTTGATTGTGATGTAGACATGAAGATACCATGCTCACTATGTTCAAAGTATCAATAAGTCCTTTTCAAATTTAAATTCAGTTATCTGCCCATAGTGATAGCCTGGTGATCGCTTTTTGGTGAAAGGGGAATTCATGTGGTTGCTCTTATTATTGACAAATGTTTGAAAAATCGAAAACAGAGGTAGATTACTAAAGGTGCAGAACTAGCTATAGGCCTACATTCCTCCCTGCATATTCCATTGAAGCAAGTTTTTAGAAATACCACATGTAACCATTGGTGGTTAGAAAAGTCTTCTTGTTGATGGTTAGCCATGTATGGAGGGTGTCTACAGAAGGCCAACATGTCAAAATTCACACAATTTCCTTTGAAATGCAGAACTGCATCTGTTAATCTGTTATCCTTAGTTTGAAAAACAGACCTTAGAATGTAATTTTAAAGGTGCCAGTGGCAAACCACATGTGTTCTGGAGGGTAAACATCCTTCATTGGAATATGCGTGGGAAGTGAGCTGAAGGGGAAATTTGCACACATTTGGTATTCTGTATTTGTCAAAAATAAGAGGTTTCCTCAATAAAAAGTTCAAACTGTTTGTTCACCTTTTGCACCAAAAAAGACAACATTGCAAACAGAACTGAAACAAAAATTAATCAGACAAAGGATATGCATCATTGCAATTATACTAATTTATTCAAACTGACACTTGCCTAACATCAAGGTAAAAATGCCAGCTGCAGAATTAAAAAAATTGGCAAATCTTTGTCTTACAAGTGGAACCTGAGCACTGGCCTGACAAAACCAAATAGAGGAAGATCTATTGTAGCAATATGCATTTAAACTCAAGATTCAGATTGGTTAAAGCAGTCGATTGTGCTATTCACAAAGATTTAAATTGAAATTCTGAAAGGGGAATCACTTGTTTAAGGACCAACAAACAATGCTATCTACTGAAATAGTTGCTATTAAGAGTTTCCTTTTTTCCTGATATTTATGTAATATTTCATTTTTCTGTTATATAGTATTGTCAGTGATCATATCATACAATCATGATGCTTATTAATCCAAAGTGTTGCATACCTTATATAATTGATGTTATATGTTGCCCATGACATCATAATCGTGAAATGTGTAGCATAATGTGAAGCCATAGCCAATGAATACAGTGCAGTAGCAGGGTGATGCAGACTACCCTATTATAGTCTTAAAAAAAAAAGATAAACATCATTTCAAATAGCTGCAATTGGTAGACATTTGTCACTATTCAAATAATATAAAATGATACCATACATTGTGTTCATGGGAACATGCTGTTATCAGAAATTGTCTTAATTTGGATCAATTCATGATACTTTATCTTTGCGTGGGTTGCTTTTTGCTACGTTGATCATTTTGATAACTGATGTTATCCTTTTTACATCATCTTAAGGCATGTTTATTGTTTATTTCTTATTGAATTGATGAGTTTTCTAGCTAGATTAAACGTATTTTTGTTTTCAATTCTTGTATACAAATTTCAAATGCAGCGATGTAGTAGGACAGATTCTCATGGGCCTGTTCAGTGTGTCCACAAAAACAATAGTCATTGATTTATGTCTACTTTAAGTTTCCTTTTGTAATCAGAAATGATGTAACACATTGCAGATATTGTTAAAATACATTCACTACAAAATGACGTAAAATGTAGCATGAAAATTGCTGGACCTTAAATGATATCACCGCACCCTTCCATAGAAAATGGTCTTGTGTCAATTTATGTATATTTTTGTCTACTTATTATAAGCGGTTAAGGCAGTACAAGTCAACACATGAAAAAATATGTACAGTGCTATCTAAATGTGTATTTGTGGACAATGGAATAAAGGGTGATTAAAAAAGCTAACATCTTGAAATGTGTCTTCTGTTTGCTACCATGCTCAAAAAAGGTTTCATTTTTCCGAATGACAAATTGATAATTCATTTTTATATAAAAGTTTGACCTTGCCAAGCAACATGCACTCACTCAAACTGCTGTTGGCTAGTCTGCATACTGCAACTTGGCAGTATTGTGGTAAAATGTTCGCTTTCAAATTTATTTCCACTATCTTTAGAAAATTGTAATAATAATATTAGATACAACACAATTTTTCAAAGAAACGCACACAGAATTCACTACAAGGAAGTATCTCAAGAATATGATATTATTTAACAAAATGAAAATAATTATGTTTTATTGGGGTGTCCCTGTGTTATAAGAACCCCCTGTTATAAGATTGCCTTGCCTTATGTGACCGCGCCTTCCTCCCGCATTGAATAGTATTTGAAGTGCATTTTGTACACTATCGAGAGATGGCACCTTGGCAATAGACCACTGTATATTAAATTTCTTTGCTCTGTGCTGCTTTTATCTATTTTATTGGCCAGGGTTATTTATTATGAAGTAGAAAATCAAGAAAATCATTATAGCAAAATTAACAGATATCTGGTGATGAGATACACAAAACAATATTATGGTCCAATAATCACCCTAGGATAATCACACAGAAAGAGATTACTCTATAATTTATTTGACAACACCAATCATGAATTTTGTTTTTTTGCATTCTGGTCAAATCCAGCATCAAACAATTCTTTCACGATGAATTTGGAATCACACAATTACATAACTTTGGTTACTTCTGTATATTCTACACAACAACATAACAATTCTTGTTGGACAAATGTAATGTTATCAAAAAAGACAACCTAATTGAAAAGTGAAAAAAATGTCAGTTTTTCTACCCACAGAGCTACTGCTACTAATCCATTTTGTTTCTTCAGGGTGGCTCCATTCTTCACATGCTCACTTTTAAAGATAGAGGGCGTCCTAGTCCAGTGGCAGCAAGAAGTAGAATAAAGAAGAATCCAATATATCGAGTAATATCTTTAAAGGCAAGCCTGAGGTGGAAAGTTTAATCATGAAGAAAAAATATTTCTGAAAGCAACAAAACAAAAATCACTGAAAACTGGTTAACATTTTGGCAATCATGCTTGGAGGGTTTGTGGAGGTAAGGCTCTGTAACAACAAAAGTGCACTCTAAAAAATTAAAGTTTTAAGCATAATGCAGTCACAGGTTTCAAGTGTTTTGACACACACTCTAAAATTGAAATTTGGTTTTTCAAAAAACCATTTTGAATCTAAAAAACCAATTTTGTCTCGACATTTTTTAGAGTGTGTGTCAAAACACTTGAAACCTGTGATTACATTATGCTTACAACTTCGTAGCCCAAATAGCAGAAATCTATGTGAGTTGAAACTGAGATGGAAGTATCATAATACTTTATTTGAATCATTTAAATTTCAAAAGCAACAATAACCCTTGATTGGGAGAAAGGATGTAAAACGTTAATTTTAAAATTGCTCTCTCAAATATCATGTAACCTGTGCGTCAACTTAAAAATTTGTCTATTGTCTATTGTCTATTCCAAGAAACTGACTCGTGCGAAGTGCGAAGCACGAGTCAGTTTCAATTTGTTGCATGTTAATATCAAGTAGTTGGCCATTATGACAGGGTGGCGGCCCTCAGGCATGGTCTACATTAAATTTCAACATACCTTTCTAATCTCAGAGGTTGTGGCTGTCCTAGCGCAGCCTACTTGGATTTGTGCGCCTGATAGTTAATTGTTAATTCCACATTTTCTGGGAAGCAAGGTCTTTTTCAGCTGGCATTGTTTACATGGACGCCATGCTGCTCTGTGTTCATGAGTAATTATGCCACGCCCCCTATTAGAGGCTCCCTGCATTAGACTACTTTTGGCGGGAGAAAAGGATCCAAGCTAACTTTTCGTGGAAGGAAGAGTAATTGAATGAACAATAGAATATTCCATGAGTAGATTGCATCGAGTTCAAGATATTCACTGATTTACAAGACCCTATTTCCTTGTTTCATCTTCAGTTTTTATGGACATAATTTATTATATATGTTTTTCATGGGTAGGCCTACATAAATAGTACATCTTAGTCCCGTTTCTTGATTTACCAGATGTCATTATGCTCCTGATTATGCTGCTATTTTATTTTAAGACACGTAGGCCTGTGTTATAAAATAATGCACAAATTTAAACAAATAAACAATTCGCTTTGTACAGGCCTGAATGGCATTTGGATATTTTTAAAAATGACTTAATAGGGCCGAAATTTCAAAGTCATGAAAACCATATTTGAAGGGTTTAGATATTTATGTAATTAGGCCTATAAAAGTTTGAATAAGGGACTAAGCAAAAATGCAAAAGAAAAAAAGTTAGAAAAATCTAGTGCATTCAGAAACAGACTAATAGGCCTAAGCATAAAGTAGACAAAAACGATGATAAACCTTGGGGATGTTACATCATTTAATGATAGCATCAAGCCCTGTCATAAAATGGCTTCAAATTGATAAATGTACATCTGGAGCTATCTGGTTCACAGACTGAGAAAGCTGTGTCCAGCACATGCTGCCACCTGTTGGTTTCTTGTATCTGTAGCTTTAAAAGTATGTCAAATTGCATGTGCTTGTGAGCACATGCATTTGTTTACAAAATAATAATGGTGAGTCCTGATAGGTTGATTAACTGCACATGCTCATAAGTACAAACACACGGCGCCATTTGCAGGAGTTGAAAGAGCAAAGGGGGCAAGAAACGTACATTTTTGGAGGTTAGTGAGTGAACAACAAGTTTTAGGGGTTGGCCAAACTGGCGTAATTATTGGTAACATGTATCTGCTTTACTGTGCTTAATTTTATTTGTGTACAAGGCAGATAAGCAGGGCAATTGGTGGGCAGTTTGTGAGCTACCTGATAATAGTATAGAAGTGTTCCAATCTGCTCCGCAAGGCTCTGCCTCACGGAGCAGATTGTCTGATTTACAATAACCCTTGATTGGGAGAAAGGACGTAAAACATTAATTTTAAAATTGCTCTCTCAAATATCATGTAACCTGTGCGTCAACTTAAAAATTTGTCTATTGTCTATTGTCTATTGTCTATTCACAAAGAACAGAAATGAACATGCAAATTTGAAGGCAGGCACAGGCACGGCACAAAAAGGCGGTTTGGCAACATGTCAATCTTAGCCACATACACCTCGGACCAATATGTATATGGTTTACTTTATTGTGTCAAACTATGCAATGATTCAGAACACAATGCAACACTGGGAAAGAGTGTGTACTATTGTTTGTAGGTAGTCAGTAACATCTTAGAATATTCTTGGTGACATTATGTAATTGCAGATTGAGTTAAGTGTTCAATCTCATAACATGAATTCCACGCAAATGTAGCTTCTCTTGGAAACATAACCTTTTCTCACATAAAGTGACCTGGCACTGACAATTTTCAAAATATTTAACCAAAAAAAACTATTTGTGATTCAGATATGTTTGGTAACTTGTTACTTACATACATTTTGAAATATTGATGGTTGTTAGATTGTTTTCTTGCAGTATCCGTGAGAAATTGTGATATTTCTTAATCATTACCATAACTTGGTTCTTGATGTTTGAGTTTGACATCACTTGATGTCAATATTTTTAAAATTTTCCATTTTAAAATAATTCTTACCATTTTGTTATTCTCTCAGTCCATAGGCTTAATTCAGTTAAAGGTAATGGAATCACATTTGACTGGGTAACGGAATCACACAATTTCCTTAAAAACCTGTCCCAAAGGGAGCAGTGCAATCTCCATTTGTGAAGAACAAAGTCAATTAAAATATGTGGAAAATAAAGGGCTTTATGATTTCAAACGTATGACAAATTAATATTAAATTAACCATCAGAGTGTTCGTTTGGCATATCAAGTGTTTTTAAACGCAACTTGAGCAATGTTGAGAACAGACACGCCTGCTTGTTTACCAAAGGAACGAGCTAGCATTCGGAAATTTTTCTTTAAGGAATGCTTGGAATCATAAGAAATACTAAACGGTAACCATCATTTTCATTTCACAAGTGAAAAGCTGAGTAGCAAATTTAATTAAAAAAATATAGGATTTTATAGGGATTTTCGGCCAAAATGCTTGAAAATATAGGGGACAAAAAATATATAGGGAAATATAGGAATTTATAGGAAATAAAAGGCCGCTGGGAGCCCTGATATTACAGCATGTGATCCTTCAGATAAACCTCCTTACCATCCATAGGCTGCTAGATTCCTGCGGTTTAGACCAGTTCTGCAGAAGGTCTCTCTGTGCATGCGTTCAAACACTCTCATGAGCACCCAGATATCCAAGAATAGTAATTTTTCTATCTAATCAATCGATCTTTTTATCTTTTTTTCTATCTATCTATCAATATGTCTTTCTCTCTGTTTATCGATCTATTTATCTATCTATCTATCCTTCCTTAATATTTATCTATCTGTTTTGCCCATCTACCTATCTGTCTATCTCTCTACCTATCCAACTATTCATCTTGTCAAAAGATTGATGTTGATGTTGAAGGCAGACAAATGAAATGTAGACTTTTTTATAGTCCATTACACCGACAAAGTCAGTCTCAACAGACTTTACAATTACACCCTTGGTAGGCCTGTTCAAGCATGAGCTTTTCTCAACTCCCCGGTGAGTATACAGCCAGGCAGCCGTTTCCAGCGCACACAATGTTAAGTCACTCTACAATCGCCATCACTGCCTATAGCCAAGTACCCATTTACACCTGGGTGAAGTGAAGCAAAGAGTTATGGAGGATCTGCTCAGTTCCTCCGTGCCATGGGTGGAATTCAAACCTGCAACGTCTCAGTTACCAGGCGAACACCTTATGCACTGGGCCACGGCACCTCTTAACACACATTTAGTAATACCTGGTATTTTTTTTAAACAATCATAACATAATGATAGAGTTATCACATGGTTCTTAACTTCAAGGAAAGGAGAATTGCTCTTCTTGAAAATGTGATGTGTAGGTAACTCAGCACAGCAGAAGATGTGGTTAGCTGTAAATGACGTGAGTTAGAATATGCATCAGACAACGTTGACCTTTAATGTATTGGGATTAGTACATTCCGTGATGAGATGATGAGTGCCATTGGATAAGCCGTATATCTAATATATTCAAGGTTTCCAAAAGAGTCCAGTCTTAGTTCATCACATGCACACTGTGGGATTCTTGTTGTGTTGAGGATAAATCTGGTTCATGGTACTATTCTAAACAATAAGCATAAATATCATTCTTTCACGGTGTTGTAATTTTTGGGTATATAGAACTTGACAACACCCGGTAATGATGGTTTACCTGCATTTGAAGAAGTCTATGAATTAGCCTTTAATAGGACCTCAGTCAATTTTTCTATCACCATTCATTGCCTGTCAGACTTGTCAGTATGACATTGCTTCTACTTCAATTATCAATCTGTCTGCTCAGGAGAAATATGGATACTTTTAGGCCAAAATGAATGCTTAATTTCTGGAGCAGCCAGTGTCACCTTTTCGACCAACTTTCCTTTGCGATGCCATAAACCTCTTGACATTTGGCTTGGCCTTTGGTGCAGAAACAGGAAGTAAATAATCAAAACATAAACTCATGCCATGCATCCTTCCTACTTTTTGTGTTGGAGATGCTTTGAGGTTCTATGAGAACATTGCCAAACAAGATTTTGGAGATTTTGCAGTCCTTCATTTGTAAATGAATCGATTAGAGAGGAATTAGATTGCCTGCAAATTCCCTCATGAGTATTCGTCCTCATTTGCAGTTTCAAATAACTGAGATTTGCCAAATCTTCTGAACATGGGCAAGAATTGATCAACAATGAAATGAGGAAGACGAAATCTTTATTAGTGGTTGGTGCATCACTTGAACAGCTAAACATTTGCATGAGTAAAATTTCAGGTGGCCAATTGAGCTGAGCTATAGGTGTACTTTGCAACATGAGATCCAACTCTGTTCACATTGCATGCTGTAGCCCGCCACAGACTCAATCAACATTAAATTGTTTTCTGATGCAGGGTCTTAGCGTTTTCAAACTTCATTAAAGTTTGTTCATGCTTGAGACGTCAA
Organism: Platynereis dumerilii; assembly: GCA_026936325.1. Lineage (NCBI taxonomy): Eukaryota > Metazoa > Annelida > Polychaeta > Phyllodocida > Nereididae > Platynereis > Platynereis dumerilii. The sequence continues at coordinate 29,997,146 of JAPTHN010000013.1, forward strand.
TCAAGGGTTATGGTGCTTCATATAACTTAACCACTCAATTTTGTTTTTTACCATGTTCTTGAAGAAGTGCTAATATACTTTTGCTTCAAACAACAAGGCTTCTATATACACAATATTCTTTGACCTTACGTTGCTGTGGTCTAGAGCGCAGACCCTCTCAGCATAATAAGGAAGCTTCCACACCAAGGTGATAACGTGGTAAAGCAATGCATAATGCAAGTAAAAGCTGTGTGTGAGAGAGGGACAAGGGCAGTAGAGAGTTCACGAAGTGTCAATATTCTCTTTCTGTTGCTAGATTATTCATACATAAATTATTTGAATTTCAAAGTGGCTGCTGTACGCATTTGGATGAATATGTGAATGAGGCAAAAACATTGAAACTTACCCAGACTTTCTCAATGATAAATTCAGAAACTTGAGGGTCTTTAAGCTAAAAATTGCAAGAACTATGTTCAAAAACCTTCTTTTCACCTCCCTTACAGTAAATACGATTATTTTAATATTCACTACCTTTTTCCTTAAAATATGTTTTAGTATCTATATTCATAATTTGTCTGGACATAAATAGCTATTATGGCTTATTGAAAACTACATGTTGAATAAATCATCAACTATTCTGGTCTGATATCGCAATAACAGGAAGTTGCGGAGGCATGTTAATTTTGGAAGCTAAACCAATAATAGAACGGAAACGGAACTTCTTATGAGGTATCCAGGTCTTCTGGTAAACAGGTGCTAAGGAAGGCGTGAGTCCCCATCAGATCTGTAATAGATTAGATTATCATATTAATAGCTGTTTGAAGTAGATTAGACTCACACTTGGTTGCATTGCAAAGTGAGGATATATTCATCTGCAACCCTTTTTTGTGATGTATGTTTGAGACTGTATTACTTTAATTATCATAAGAGTGATACCACATTCTGTATACATTTTGCAAAATAGCTTTGCACAAATTCTGGTTTTGTTTTTGTGGCATTTGTAACTGACAGTTCCTCATAAAAATAATGAGGCATTTGTCGACCGTTCCCCGTAGCTAGGTAAGCCTCACTCAAATTCTAATTATGAATAAAAAAGGAAACAGATTGTGTATGAGTCGTGAATTACAACTCAAACAGATCCTATGAATCATCTGAATTATAACACAGCTTTACTATTAAGTTGATATGGATTGTTTACTTATTGTCTTTTCCTAATGGCATCTCATGAAGATATACTTTCTGTCTTAAGCTGCTTTCTATTTACCATTTGCTCTGCGTTTTGTCTTTTCAGATATGGTGTAATGCCTGGTAGTCTACTTCATACTGATCATCTGATGACATCACCTGCCTCCGAAAAAATCTTCACAACTGGATTTGAACTATTGCCATGACAATTCCTATGCAAGCGGCTGACACTAACAGCAAGTATATAGTTACAAGAACCAGTTATTCGTCCTTATGTTAAATTGTTATAAGAAACTTGTTATTACATTGCTTCCTGCATGTAAGGGAAATATTTCACAATAAGTAAACTGCTTGTGGTAACATAGATTCTCAACCGATTATGTGAAAACGATATTATGTCTGTCACGAATGGCTCTCATTTCCTTTCTTAACTCGAAATTAAATATGGGTCAAAGTCTTTGTTAGTAAGTGAAACACAAGGCCAATGTAGCTTCAATGGAGAGGGGTGTTCATGTCTCATTACTGCAAATGTCCCCCTTTGTGATGTAATATGTTTTTCGTTTGATTGAATAACAATCAATTTGACCTAAAACCTTTACATGTGGATGTTTAGTATTCACTCAATGGCAAAACATCACTTGTTTCACTAACTTAAGTGTGGCACTGTATCCTTGACATCTGAAATAAATATTTAGATAAATGCAAATCCTGCTGCAGTTCTCCATTCATTTTCAATATGTTGCCACGTAATGTGTAAATTGACCAATATGTTAATGTTTTAACGCTTGTTCATTGAGCATGTCAAATAAAGACCTTCTTTATTTTCTTCCAGAAGTTACCAACCAAAGGATTTTCTTCCAAAAGGGACCTTTATTTGTGCAAAAATTGAAGTCTTTCTCTTCTTTGAATAATATTTCGACAGACTGAGGGATTGTTTTCATAAGGAGGAAAAGTGTGAAGGTGATCAATCGCGTTGCCATTGAAAATTGTCTGGAAGTCCTGCAGCTTGATATCGGTGTCCTCAGCAAAAGACTTCTCTGGTGCTTACAGAATATTATACCAGGGAGTGTTGGTGTATTTTGTGCCAATCAATGGATGTTATTTAGACACCCATCTGCAAAACTAATCTAGTCGCTTTATACCATGCACAATTTCAACACTTCGGTTCTTCTCAAGCTAAATCTAGACAGATAAGGATTACAAATATATTATACTTCAACTGTCAAAGAAAGAGCCCTTGGAAATGGCTTCATTAAATGACTCTGACCTCAATATGGATAATTCCTCATGGTTAAATTCAAGCCAACCTCCCACTGAGGAGCCTAAATACTTTTACGCTGGAGCTGAAGGACTTGCAAGTTTTTCAGACTGGTACAAGGACTACCATGGCTACCTGGCTACCATAGTCTGTGCTTTTGGCATTGTGGCAAATATTCTCAATATTGTTGTCTTAACAAGAAAGAATATGATATCAGCAACCAACTGCATTCTGACTGGACTAGCAGTGTCTGACGGACTGACGATGGTCGCTTATTTGCCATTTGCTTTGAGGTTTTATGTGATTTATGGAACAGCACCCACCACTGAGAGAAATACCCTGGCGGCTGTAAGGTTCATGCTGTTCTATGCTTGTTTCAGCGTTGTTGTTCACACAGTGTCAATATGGTTGACAGTGACTCTGGCTGTGTTCCGATACATCTTTATTCGATATCCGCGGAGGGGTGCCATACTGTGTAGTCTTCAGAGAGCTAAGATTGCAGTATTCCTAGTCTATGTGGTGACCCTTATAGTCTGCATACCAAATTTTGTCACCATCACTGTACAAGGCCATGCTGAGAATAAGCCACTTGTTGGCAATGAAACAGTTTCTAATGAGAGTGCTTACCTGTGGATTGTTGCATTCAAACCAGACACGCAGACTGATCAATTCATGTATCATTTCAACTTTTGGATCCAGGCCATCTTGGTCAAGCTTGTGCCATGTATCGGACTGACGATCCTCAGCTTCTTATTGGTGCGGACCATGAAAGCTGCTGAGAAACGGCGCAAGAATCTTAGAGCAAAGAGCAAAAAAGTTGACGAAGACAACGGAAGAGATAGGAAGACCAACCGCACCACTCGCATGATGCTCACTGTTGTCTTCCTGTTTCTGTTAACTGAGTCCCCCCAGGGAATCCTCAATTTACTATGTTGCATCTTGCCCGCCTTCGCTGAAGAGATCTACCAGCCACTAGGTGACCTGGTTGATATTTTAGCATTGATAAACAATGGAATCAACTTCATTTTATACTGTACTATGAGTAAACAATTTCGAGACACCTTCTTGGAAATATTCATGCCTGGCCATGGCAATCGAGACAAGAAAAGATTCAGTCTGGTCCCAACTACACTTCGTAGCGAGATTTAACACAATTCTTAAATGATTAACGTCTGTTTATGCATAAAGGAAAGAAGGACATTGGAGAACTAAATGCCAATAAATAAGCAAAATATCATCATGGACCATTTGAGGAAATAACAGGCACAGTGTATGAATAAATCTCAACAGAATTTGTTCAGATATTGATGTAGAGATATGTACATAGTTGATAATGCTATTCACCTTGTATTAGAGAGATAAATCTATTGTGTACATATCATTTCTTCTTTGCAGGACTTTATCGAGTGTTTTGTTGTAACATATACTTGTACATATGTTAATATTTCTGCTATAGAAACTTGCATTTCAGGATTTTAGTCATTTTGTGATGTATAAAAAATGTATTTATCCTAGATCTCGGAATCTTGTCAATTTAACACACTGCCACTGACATCTGTATAAAAGTGTCAGTATGTATTGGAGCCTGAGAGTCTTATGCCTTGTTCAAATACTTATTTTCTATGTATGTGATGTACAAGGTGATAATCTTGGCAATGATTTGTTCACTCCGTTGATCTTTGACTTTTCTGAGTCAAAATTGATCTCCAGCCCACTTGGAAAGGACCTTTGTAAAACTTACCTAATTACAGTCCTGCATAATTGTAAACTTGCTCTGATTGTGATGAAGCCAAGAAGATGCCATGCTTTCTTTGTTCAAAGTATCAATAAGTCCTTTTCAATTTTTGATTCAGTTATCTGCCCATAGTGATAGGCTGGTGATTGCTTTTTTGGTGAAAGGGAAATTCATGTGGTTGCTCTTATTAGTGACAAATGTTTGAAAAATCGAAAACAGAGGTAGATTACTAAAGGTGCAGAACTAGCTATAGGCCTACATTCCTCCCTGCATATTCCATTGAAGCAAGTTTTTAGAAATACCACATGTAACCATTGGTGGTTAGAAAAGTCTTCTTGTTGACGGTTAGCCATATATGGAGGGTGTCTACAGAAGGCCAACATGTCAAAATTCACACAATTTCCTTTGAAATGCAGAACTGCATTTGTTAATCTGTTATCCTCAGTTTGAAAAACAGACCATAGAATGTAATTTTAAAGGTGCCAGTGACAAACCACATGTGTTCTGGAGGGTAGACATCCTTCATTGGAATATGCTAGGGAAGTGAGCTGAAGGGGAAATTTGCACACATTTGGTATTCTGTATTTGTCAAAAATAAGAGGTTTCCTCAATAAAAAGTTCAAACTGTTTGTTCACCTTTTGCACCAAAAAAGACAACATAGCAAACAGAACTGAAACAAAAATTAATCAAACGAAGGATAAGCATCATTGAAATTATACTAATTTATTCAAACTGACACTTGCCTAACATCAAGGTAAAAATGCCAACTGCAGAATTTAAAAAATTGGCAAATCTTACAAGTGGAACCTGAGCACTGGCCTGACAAAACCAAATAGAGGAAGATCTATTGTACCAATATGCATTTAAACTCAAGATTCAGATTGATTAAAACAGTCGATTGTGCTATTCACAAAGATTTATATTGAAATTCTGAAAGGGGAATCACTTGTTTAAGGACCAACAATCAATGCGATCTGCTGAAATAGTTGCTATTAGGAGTTTCCTTTTTTCCTGATATGTATGTAATATTTCATTTTTCCGTCATATAGTATTGTCAGTGATCATATCATACAATCATGATGCTTATTAATCCAAAGTGGTGCATACCTTATATAATTGATGTTATATGTTGCCCATGACATCATAATCGTGAAATGTGTAACATAATGTGAAGCCATAGCCAATGAATGCAGTGCAGTAGCAGGGTGATGCAGACTACCCTATTATAGTCATTTGAAAAAAAAAGATAAACATCATTTCAAATAGCTGCAATTGGTAGACATTTGTCACTATTCAAATAATATAAAATGATACCATACATTGTGTTCTTGGGAACAGGCTGTTATCAGAAATTGTCTTAATTCGGATCAATTCATGATACTTTATCTTTACGTGGGTTTCTTTTGGCTACGTTGATCATTTTAATAACTAATGTTGTTCATTTGATGTGATCTTAAAGTGCATGTTAATTGTTTATTCAAAATTGAATTGATGAGTTTTCTAGCCTGATTTGACGTGTTTGTGTTTTCAATTCTTGTATGCAAATTTCAAATGCAGCGATGTAGTAGGACAGATTCTCATGGGCCTGTTCAGTGTGTCCACAAAAACAATAGTCATTGATTTATGTCTACTTCAAGTTTCCTTTTGTTAACAGGAATGATGTGACACATTGCAGATATTGTTAAAATGCATTCACTACAAAATGACGTTAAAATGTAGCATGAAAATTGCTGGACCTTAAATGATATCACCGCACCCTTCCATAGAAAATGGTCTTGTGTCAATTTATGTATATTTTTGTCTACTTATTATAAGCGGTTAAGGCAGTACAAGTCAACACATGAAAAAATATGTACAGTGCTATCTAAATGTGTATTTGTGGACAATGGAATAAAGGGTGATTAAAAAAGCTAACATCTTTAAATGTGTCTTCTGTTAGCTACCATGCTCAAAAAAGGTTGCATTTTTCCGAATGACAAATTGATAATTCATTTTTATATAAAAGTTTGACCTTGCCAAGCAACATGCGCTCACTCAAACAGCTGTTGGCTAGTCTGCATACTGACACTTGGCAATATTGTGGTAAAATGTTCGCTTTCAAATTTATTTCCACTATCTTTAGAAAATTGTAATAATAATATTAGATACAACACAATTTTTCAAAGAAACGCACACAGAATTCACTACAAGGAAGTATCTCAAGAATATGATATTATTTAACAAAATGAAAATAATTATGTTTTATTGGGGTGTCCCTGTGTTATAAGAACCCCGTTATAAGATTGCCTTGCCTTATGTGACCGCGCCTTCCTCCCGCATTGAATAGTATTTGAAGTGCATTTTGTACACAATCGAGAGATGGCACCTTGGCAATAGACCACTGTATATTATATTTCTTTGCTCTGTGCTGCTTTTATCTATTTTATTTGGGCAGGGTTGTTTATTATGAAGTAGAAAATCAAGAAAATCATTATAGCAAAATTAACAGATATCTGGTGATGAGATACACAAAACAATATTATGGTCCAATAATCACCCTAGGATAATCACACAGAAAGAGATTACTCTATAATTTATTTGACAACACCAATCATAAATTTTGTTTTTTTGCATTCTGGTCAAATCCAGCATCAAAAGTGTTTTGAACGAAATTGTACACAATTCTTTCACAATGAATTTGGAATCACACAATTACATCACTTTGGTTACTTCTGCATATTCTACACAACAACATAACAATTCTTGTTGGACAAATGTAATGTTATCAAAAAAATCAACCCAATTGAAAAGTGAAAAAATATCAGTTTTTCTACCCAAAGTGCTAATACTACAAATCCATATTGTTTCTTCAGGTGGCTCCATTCTTCACATGCTCACTTTTAAAGATAGAGGGCGTCCTAGTCCAGTGGCAGCTAAAACTAGAATAAAGAAGAATCCAATATCAAGGTGGAAATTGGAATCATGAAGAAAATTATTTCTGTAAGCAACAAAACAAAAATCACTGAAAACTGGTTAACATTTTGGCAATCATGCTTGGATGGTTTGTGGTTGATACAAAGCAGGTAAGGCTCTGTAACAACAAAAGTGCACTCTAAAAAATTTTAGTTTTAAGCATAATGCAGTCACAGGTTTCAAGTGTTTTGACACACACTCTAAAATTGAAATTTGGTTTTTCAAAAAACCATTTTGAATCTCAAAAACCAATTTTGTCCCGACATTTTTTAGAGTGTGTGTCAAAACACTTGAAACCTGTGATTGCATTATGCTTACAACTTCGTAGCCCAAATAGCAGAAATCTATGTGAGTTGAAACTGAGATGGAAGTATCATAATACTTTATTTGAATAATTTAAATTTCAAAAGCAACAATAACCCTTGATTGGGAGAAAGGATGTAAAACGTTAATTTTAAAATTGCTCTCTCAAATATCATGTAACCTGTGCGTCAACTTAAAAATTTGTCTATTGTCTATTGTCTATTGTCTATTCACAAAGAACAGAAATGAACATGCAAATTTGAAGGCAGGCACAGGCACGGCACAAAAAAGCGGTTTGGCAACATGTCAATCTTAGCCACATACACCTCGGACCAATATGTATATGGTTTACTTTATTGTGTCAAACTATGCAATGATTCAGAACACAATGCAACACTGGGAAAGAGTGTGTACTATTGTTTGTAGGTAGTCAGTAACATCTTAGAATATTCTTGGTGACATTATGTAATTGAAGATTGAGTTAAGTGTTCAATCTCATAACATGAATTCCACGCAAATGTTGCTTCTCTTGGAAACATGACCTTTTCTCACATAAAGGGACCTGGCACTGACAATTTTCAAAATATTTAACCAAAAAAAAACTATTTGTGATTCAGATATGTTTGGTAACTTGTTACTTACATACATTTTGAAATATTGATGGTTGTTAGATTGTTTTCTTGCAGTATCCGTGAGAAATTGTGATATTTTTTAATCATTACCAAAACTTGGTTCTTGATGTTTGAGTTTGACATCACTTGATGTCAATATTTTTAAAATTTTCCATTTTAAAATAATTCTTACCATTTTGTTATTCTCTCAGTCCATAGGCTTAATTCAGTTAAAGGTAATGGAATCACATTTGACTGGGTAACGGAATCACACAATTTCCTTAAAAACCTGTCCCAAAGGGAGCAGTGCAATCTCCATTTGTGAAGAACAAAGTCAATTAAAATAAACATGCGCTCACTCAAACAGCTGTTGGCTAGTCTGCATACTGACACTTGGCAATATTGTGGTAAAATGTTCGCTTTCAAATTTATTTCCACTATCTTTAGAAAATTGTAATAATAATATTAGATACAACACAATTTTTCAAAGAAACGCACACAGAATTCACTACAAGGAAGTATCTCAAGAATATGATATTATTTAACAAAATGAAAATAATTATGTTTTATTGGGGTGTCCCTGTGTTATAAGAACCCCGTTATAAGATTGCCTTGCCTTATGTGACCGCGCCTTCCTCCCGCATTGAATAGTATTTGAAGTGCATTTTGTACACAATCGAGAGATGGCACCTTGGCAATAGACCACTGTATATTATATTTCTTTGCTCTGTGCTGCTTTTATCTATTTTATTTGGGCAGGGTTGTTTATTATGAAGTAGAAAATCAAGAAAATCATTATAGCAAAATTAACAGATATCTGGTGATGAGATACACAAAACAATATTATGGTCCAATAATCACCCTAGGATAATCACACAGAAAGAGATTACTCTATAATTTATTTGACAACACCAATCATAAATTTTGTTTTTTTGCATTCTGGTCAAATCCAGCATCAAAAGTGTTTTGAACGAAATTGTACACAATTCTTTCACAATGAATTTGGAATCACACAATTACATCACTTTGGTTACTTCTGCATATTCTACACAACAACATAACAATTCTTGTTGGACAAATGTAATGTTATCAAAAAAATCAACCCAATTGAAAAGTGAAAAAATATCAGTTTTTCTACCCAAAGTGCTAATACTACAAATCCATATTGTTTCTTCAGGTGGCTCCATTCTTCACATGCTCACTTTTAAAGATAGAGGGCGTCCTAGTCCAGTGGCAGCTAAAACTAGAATAAAGAAGAATCCAATATCAAGGTGGAAATTGGAATCATGAAGAAAATTATTTCTGTAAGCAACAAAACAAAAATCACTGAAAACTGGTTAACATTTTGGCAATCATGCTTGGATGGTTTGTGGTTGATACAAAGCAGGTAAGGCTCTGTAACAACAAAAGTGCACTCTAAAAAATTTTAGTTTTAAGCATAATGCAGTCACAGGTTTCAAGTGTTTTGACACACACTCTAAAATTGAAATTTGGTTTTTCAAAAAACCATTTTGAATCTCAAAAACCAATTTTGTCCCGACATTTTTTAGAGTGTGTGTCAAAACACTTGAAACCTGTGATTGCATTATGCTTACAACTTCGTAGCCCAAATAGCAGAAATCTATGTGAGTTGAAACTGAGATGGAAGTATCATAATACTTTATTTGAATAATTTAAATTTCAAAAGCAACAATAATCCTTGATTGGGAGAAAGGATGTAAAACGTTAATTTTAGAATTGCTCTCTCAAATATCATGTAACCTGTGCGTCAACTTAAAAATTTGTCTATTGTCTATTGTCTATTCACAAAGAACAGAAATGAACTTGCAAATTTGAAGGCAGGCACAGGCACGGCACAAAAAAGCGGTTTGGCAACATGTCAATCTTAGCCACATACACCTCGGACCAATATGTATATGGTTTACTTTATTGTGTCAAACTATGCAATGATTCAGAACACAATGCAACACTGGGAAAGAGTGTGTACTATTGTTTGTAGGTAGTCAGTAACATCTTAGAATATTCTTGGTGACATTATGTAATTGAAGATTGAGTTAAGTGTTCAATCTCATAACATGAATTCCACGCAAATGTTGCTTCTCTTGGAAACATGACCTTTTCTCACATAAAGGGACCTGGCACTGACAATTTTCAAAATATTTAACCAAAAAAAAACTATTTGTGATTCAGATATGTTTGGTAACTTGTTACTTACATACATTTTGAAATATTGATGGTTGTTAGATTGTTTTCTTGCAGTATCCGTGAGAAATTGTGATATTTTTTAATCATTACCAAAACTTGGTTCTTGATGTTTGAGTTTGACATCACTTGATGTCAATATTTTTAAAATTTTCCATTTTAAAATAATTCTTACCATTTTGTTATTCTCTCAGTCCATATGCTTAATTCAGTTAAAGGTAATGGAATCACATTTGACTGGGTAACGGAATCACACAATTTCCTTAAAAACCTGTCCCAAAGGGAGCAGTGCAATTTCCATTTGTGAAGAACGAAGTCAATTAAGATATACGGAAAATAAAGGGCTTTATGACTTCAAACATATGGCAAATTAATATTAAATTAACCATCAGATTGTTCTTTTGGCATATCAAGAGTTTTTAAACGTAACTTGAGCAATATTGAGAACAGACACGCCTGCTTGTTTACCTAAGGAACGAGCTAGCATACGGAAATTTTTCTTTAAGGAATGCTTAAGAATCATAAGAAATTCTAAACGGTAACCATCATTTTCATGTCACAAGTGAAAAGCTAAGTAGCAAATTTAATTAAAAAAATATAGGGTTTATAGGGATTTTCGGCCAAAATGCTTGAAAATATAGGGTACAAAAAATATATAGGGAAATATAGGAATTTATAGGAAATAAAAGGCCGCTGGGAGCCCTGATATTACAGCATGTGATCCTTCAGATAAACCTCCTTACCATCCATAGGCTGCTAGATTCCTGCGGTTTAGACCAGCTCTGCAGAAGGTCTCTGTGTGCATGCGTTAAAACACCCTCATGAGCACCCAGAAATCCAAGAATAGCTATTTTTCTATCTAATCAATCGATCTTGTAATCTTTTTTTCTATCTATCTATCAATATATCTTTCTCTCTGTTTATCTATCTATTTATCTATCTATATATCATTTTGCCCATCTATCTATCTGTCTATCTCTCTACCTATCCAACTATTCATCTTGTCAGAAGATGGATGTTGATGTTGAAGGCAGACACACATTTAGTAATACCTGGTATTTTTTTAAACAATCATAACATAATGACAGAGCCATCACATGGTTCTTAACTTCATGGAAAGGAGAATTGCTCTTCTTGAAAATGTGATGTGTAGGTAACTCAGCACAGCAGAAGATGTGGTTAGCTGTAAATGACGTGAGTTAGAATATGCATCAGACAACGTTGACCTTTAATGTATTGGGATTAGTACATTCCGTGATGAGATGATGAGTGCCATTGGATAAGCCATATATCTAAGATATTCACAAATGCTTGTAAACCACTCAAGGTTTCCAAAATAGTCCAGTCTTCATTCATAACATGCACACTGCGGAATTATTGTTGTGTAAAATGATAAATCTGGTTTATGGTACTTTTCTAAACAATACGCATAAATATCATTCTTTCACCGTACTGTAATTTTTGGGTATATAGAATATTGACACCCGCGATAGTGATAGTCTACCTGCATTTAAGGAAGTCTATGAATTTGCTTTAGTATGGAAAAAGACCTCAGTTTATTTTTTGATCACCATTCATTGCCCGTCAGACTTGTCAGTATCTTTCTGCTCTAATTACCAGTCCGTCGACTCAGGAGAAATATCCAAAATGAATGCTTAATTTCTGGAGCAGCCAGTGTCACCTTTTCGACCAACTTTCCTTTGCGATGCCATGAACCTCTTGACATTTTGCTTGGCCTTGGTGCAGAAACAGGAAGTATATAATCAAAACATAAAATCATGCCATGCATCCTTCCTACTTTTTGTGTTAGAGATGCTTTAAAGTTCTATGAGAACATTGCCAAACAAGATTGTTGAGATTTTGCCGTCCTTCATTTGTAAATGAATCGATTAGAGAGGAATTAGATTGCCTGCAAATTCCCTCATGAGTATTCGTCCTCATTTGCAGTTTCAAATAACTGAGATTTGCCAAATCTTCTGAACATGGGCAAGAATTGATCAACAATGAAATGAGGAAGACGAAATCTTTATTAGTGGTTGGTGCATCACTTGAACAGCTAAACATTTGCATGAGTAGAATTTCAGGTAGCCAAATGAGCTGAGCTGTAGGTGTACTTTGCAACATAAGAGCCCTATCTGTTCACATTGCATGCTGTAGCCCGCCACAGACTCAATCAACATTAAATTGTTTTGTGATGCAGGCTCTTAGGGATTTAAAACTTCCCATAAAGTTTGTTCATATTCAAGACATCAGTCAAGGGTCATGGTGCTTCATATAACTTAACCACTCAATTTTGTTTTTTACCCCCTGTCCTTGAAGAAGTTCTGATTCACTTTTGCTTCAAACAACAAGGCCTCTATCTGAACAATATTCTCTGACCTTATTCTGCTGTAGTCCAAAGCGCAGACCCCCTCAGCATAATAAGGAAGCTTCCAAACTAAGGTGTTAGTGTGTTAAAGCAATGCATAATGCCAGTAAAAGCTGTGTGTGAGAGAGGGACAAGGGCAGTAGGGAGTTCACAAAGTGTCAATATTCTCTTTCTGTTGCTAGATTATTCATGCATAAATTATTTGAATTTCAAAGTGGCTGCTGGACGCATTTGGATGAATATGTGAATGAGGCAAAAACATTGAAACTTACCCAGACTTTCTAAAGGATAAATTCAGAAACTTGAGGGTCTTTAAGCTAAAAATTGCAAGAACTACGTTTGAAAACCTTCTGTTCAACTCCCTTACAATAAATATGATTTGATGTATACAAGGAATTATACATTTTTCCTTAAAATATTTGTTATTATCGTTATGCATAATTTTTCTTGACATAAATTGCTATCAATGCTTGTGGAAAACTACATGTTGAATAAATCATCAACAATTCTGGTTTGATATCGCAATCACAGGAAGTTGCCGAGGCCAGTTAATTTTGGAAGCTAAACCAATAATAGAACGGAACCGGGACTTCTAACGAGGTATCCAGGTCTTCTGGGAAACAGGTGCTAAGGAAGACTTGAGTCCCCATCAGATCTCTAGGTTTGAGACTAAGTTTTTTAATCATCATCAGAGTGATGCCACATTCTGTATAGAGGACACATTTTGCAAAAAGGCTTTGCACAAATTCTGGTTTTGTTTTGCGGCATTTGTAATTGACAGTTCCTCATAAAAGCAATCAGGCATTAATCCACTGTTTCCCGTAACTACAAGCCTCACCCAAATTCTAAAATTGAATAAAAAAGGAAAAATATTGTCTTTGACTCGTGAATTATGACTCAAGCAGATCGTATGAATCATCTGAATTATAAAACAGCATTACTATTAAGGTGATATGGATTGTTTACTTATTGTCTTTTCCCAATGGCATCTCATGAAGATATATTTTCTGTCTTAAGCTGCTTTCTATTTACCATTTGCTCTGCGTTTTGTCTTTTCAGATATGGTGTAATGCCTGGTAGTCTACTTCATACTGATCATCTGATGACATCACCTGCCTCCGAAAAAATCTTCACAACTGGATTTGAACTATTGCCATGACAATTCCTATGCAAGCGGCTGACACTAACAGCAAGTATATAGTTACAAGAACCAGTTATTCGTCCTTATGTTAAATTGTTATAAGAAACTTGTTATTACATTGCTTCCTGCATGTGAGGGAAATATTTCACAATAAGTAAACTGCTTGTGGTAACATAGATTCTCAACCGATTATGTGAAAACGATATTATGTCTGTCACGAATGGCTGTCATTTCCTTTCTTAACTCGAAATTAAATATGGGTCAAAGTCTTTGTTAGTAAGTGAAACACAAGGCCAATGTAGCTTCAATGGAGAGGGGTGTTCATGTCTCATTACTGCAAATGTCCCCCTTTGTGATGTACTTTGTTTTTCGTTTGATTGAATAAGAATCAATTTTGCCTAAAACCTTTAGATGTGGATGTTTAGCATTCAGTCAATGGCAAAACATCACTTGTTTCACTAACTTAAGTGTGGCACTGTATCCTTGACATTTGAAATTAATATTTAGATAAATGCAAATTCTACTGCAGTTCTCCATTCATTTTCAATATGTTGCCACGTAATGTGTAAATTGACCAATATGTTAATGTTTTAACGCTTGTTCATTGAGCATGTCAAATAAAGACCTTCTTTTAAAATTTTTTCCAGAAGTTGCCAACCAAAGGATTTTCTTCCAAAAGGGACCTTTATAAGTGCAAAAGTGAAGCCTTATTCTTCTTTGAATAGTATTTCTGCAGACTGAGGGATAGTTTTCATAAGGAGGAAAAGTGGGAAGGTGATCAATCGAGCTGCCATTCAAAATTGTCTGGAAGTTCTGCAGCTTAATTTCGGTGTCCTCCACAACAGTCTTCTGTGGTGCTTAAAGAATATTATACCACGGAGTGTTGGTTTATTTCGTGCCAATCAATGGATGTTAGTTAGACACCCATCTGCAAAACTAATCTAGTCGCTTTATACCATGCACAATTTCAACACTTTGGTTCTTCTCAAGCTAAATCTGGACAGATAAGGATTACAAGTATCTAACACTTCACCTGACAAAGAAAGAGCCTTTAGAAATGGCTTCATTAAATGACTCCACTCTCAATATGGATAATTCCTCATGGTTAAATTCAAGCCAACCTCCCACTGAGGAGCCTAAATACTTTTACGCTGGAGCTGAAGGACTTGCAAGTTTTTCAGACTGGTACAAGGACTACCATGGCTACCTGGCTACTGTGGCAGGCGGCAGCACTGCCAGAGACACTGTCAGAATGTGCCATCTAGTGTCATCAAGACTCCTCACCATGCATCAGTGATTCTGGGTCATGCAACAGTGGCTCAGTGCATTCTGGAACAGACCACCAAAGACTACAGATGTCCTGCTTGTAAGTGCCATCCTGACCCCACGCCCAACGTGCTGCAACATTGATGTCAGAGTGGGATTTCTACTGGAAAATGATCTTCTAGACAAGGAAGAAGCCTCTACAAGCCGGTATTTGTGGAATTGTTCTTAGGGCCGCTCCCCTTAGGCAGCAGAAAATAGTGCTGGCCTGAGCTGAGCTGTCAGTCATTGGCAATCTTGAAACAAAATCCAAGTCAATCCTCCAAGATAAACAAAGATACTAACCAAACTCATTGATAATCTGAGAAACTACTACCCATACTTCATTTCTGCCTCATTATTTTGTGTTGTCATCTTGTAAATTTTCGTATTTTTCCATTTCAATCTCCACCCCCACATTATCACCCAATCAAAACATGGTCATTCAGCCAATGTTATTTTTTGAAGGCCTCTCATCCAATTTTTAATCATCAACAACCCTCACCACCCTTATCTAATCATCAAAACTTTATCTAGTTTTTTCCTAAAATAAAATAAATAAATAATTTTTTTTGAAATAGTAACACACCATTGAGTGCAGCAGAAAAGCTGATTGATTTATTTGGTTGCCTCACACCCTGGTAGTGTTACTCATTGTGTTTTTACATAATTAATTCCCAAAAATTTGTAGAAAAAAAAAAAAAAAAAATCTTATATACGCCCAAATACCAAAAATATTTTTTTACTCTCATTTTTCCTACTCCATTGTTATCCCCATTCATCATTCCTACTAATTCTACTGACTTGGTAATTTTGTTGCACAATTAGTGGGATATGTCAAACAGTTATGGTTGTTAATCTAGACCTCGCCACTGAGGAGGAACTGATGATGCTTCGTAGTGTAGACCCAGTCTCTGCCAAAGCCATAATAGACAGTAGGCCAATTACTACTTGGGAACAATTACAGCGCTGTGCGCCTAAGTTGGCGAAAAGAGACATTTTGGCTTGGCACCAGAGAGGGGTAGTGACTTTGGCAGATTCGTGACTTCCAGAACTTGACTGTTGATAATGGTCTAGATGTTGTGACTATGTTTGATCCCCTAATTGAAAGCCAGCTCAATAATTTAAGCCAATTTGGTGCGTGCAATAAAGTTATGTCCAGGGCAGGCGCATACCAGCCCATGATAATTGACCCCAATGAAGTTGACCCCTCGTCCATGGGTGGTGCAGGCCTCCCACTTGACCTTGATTACCCCCTGCTTGGTGCATGCCAAGCACCCCCAAATGCCCCCTCTTCTTGGGAGTCAAGTCGCACACCAATTAATGGCCAGTACGGGGGCGGCCCCGGGAACATCAACCATGCTAACATCAGATATGGAGAGTCGAAACCCCCAAAAGAAGATGCGGTCTTCAGAGAAAAGAAACGAAGATCCAAGTCCCGGCACCATCGACATGACTCTTCATCAAGCTGTGACTCTACCCATCGTGGTCTGCTTGCCATTGTTGAAGGACTGCACAAGCTCAGTGAGACACTTTGTATGACTGCTCGTGAACAACAGATAAGTCAGGAAAGGTTCTTCCAGAGCCAGGAGCGCTTATTGAACAATTTAGAGAGTAACTATAGAAGACATGAAGAGATTTTAAGTGAGCGCAATGACACCTTCTTTAAACAAATGAAGGAGGTGGTGTATGACGTGAGGTCTGCAAATTCTGGTGAAGTCATCGTAAAGCATGTGGCATCTACATTGAAGGAATTTCATACAGCATTAGCCATGAATGTTTGTCCCATCCAGGAATCTATAGCTACTGTCCTTCCTGAGACTGTGTGTGATGGTGGTCCGGACCAAGATGACCATGAGGAAGTGGACCAGTCAACGCCAAGGAGATGTGAACACCACAAGAAGATCAAACATGTGTTCTCCAGTGATGGTGCCTGCAGATCTCAACAATGCAGGGAAAAGAAGGATGTGAATTCAAATTGTGGTAGCAATTGGTCTCCTCATCAGTCAGTTGTCAGTGAGAGTAATGTGTCATCACCAGGTGCTCGACGGAAGTTGGAATCCAACTTGATTGAGAATTTTGAGGGCAATCCACAGCTTTGGGAAGGTTGGAAGAAGAATTTCCTTTTTGTGGCGGATGCAGTGAATTGGAATGACCAAGAGAGATTACTGATGTTACGGACTCATCTCCGTGGACCAGCCATTAATGCAGTGCTGAATCTTCCAGAAGCTACACTGAATGACTACAATGCAATCCTCAACTCCCTTGATGCGAGGTATGGAGCTAGCAGAGAATCTACAAAGCAACGGCTTCGTACTGAACTTGGCAGAGTGAAGCAACTGCAGAATGAAGACCTTGATGCATTTGCAGATAGAGTTTACGCATTGACCATCAGCGCCCATCCAAGTGACTTGAATGAGGCACACCTCCAACGCTATGCTGTCGATGCCTTATTGGGAGGCTGCAGGGACTCCAATGCTGCCTTCCTTGCTGCGATGAGTAACCCTGCAACCGTGACCGATGCTGTGGAACAAATGAAGAGCATACAAGTCTACGGAAGTAGAACTGGAGCCAAGTTGGTGACACGCCAAGTCTCGTTTGAAGATAGCAGACCTCCACTAAGTGTCAGGCAGATTTCGGCGTCACCTATGCAGTGTGCCACCTGTGAGGGTTCAGGTCACAAGTCCCGAGACTGTGCCAGTAGGCGTAGAAGATCTCCTTCACCTTTCCGCTGTTACGAGTGCCAGAACCGTGGATACTTTGTAACTGAAAGTGCAAATAGGCAGCGACGGCCAGATAGCCAAAGTTCTGGAGCTTCTATTTCTGAGAATGAGTGTTCCAGAAAAGAAAGAGGGAGAGAGAAGAAGAAGCAATTCCACCAGAGGTCATCGCACAGAGATCATCATTCACACAGTTCATTACTAGCTAAAGACCCATTGTATCACTCACACGGGGACAGTGAAAACTATATTCATCACTATTCGTCATCACATTTAAACTCCCGGCGGTAGACCTGTCTGGCCAATGGTCTACTGCAAGTGCTGAGGGCCAAGTGAAGTTAAGTCACCCCAATGATGTCTCCTGCAGGGTATATGTCTCAACTCCTGGGACAAGTGATGAATTGCATCGTGGCTTATTGGATGTGCTATTGAAGAAAGAAGAACATCTGATTTATCCGAATGAAGTGAAAGAAGATTTGTGCTCGTTTCAGAAGAAGCTGACTCCTGGTGGAGGTGTAGGCCTCCCTTTCCCCAAGACTGGTATTGGTGGAGCCTAACGGAAATTGTCTCCAAGGTCCTTCATTGCATACTTTTCAAGTCCTGTCCACTGGAAATGTAGGTCTCCATGATTTCCAAAGGAGTTGCACGACTCCTAACTTTTTCTTTCATGTTACGAAATTTGTCCTTTTGGTGATGCATGTCACCGGTTTTTCCTATGGAGCTGCATGGCTCCTTTTGCCCATGTTAAGTAGTTTTTCATGTGAAAGCACCCTTTTCCTTTTTCCGATAGGAGTTGTAGGGCTCCTGCTCCCTATTTTCCCCCTGTTTTTTCTTGTTGTCCAGCGGAGTTGCATGACTCCGCACTATTTGTTCCACCTTGGTTGGCTGCCTGAAAAACAAACCTGGGTGGAAGGTGGAAGCGAAATAATCGATGCCAAGAAGTTGGAAGAGAGGCAAGTGGTGAGCCGCAGAAGGACCTAAAAACAAACCTGGGTGGAGTGTGGCAGGCGGCAGCACTGCCAGAGACACTGTCAGAATGTGCCATCTAGTGTCATCAAGACTCCTCACCATGCATCAGTGATTCTGGGTCATGCAACAGTGGCTCAGTGCATTCTGGAACAGACCACCAAAGACTACAGATGTCCTGCTTGTAAGTGCCATCCTGACCCCACGCCCAACGCTCTACAACACTACCATAGTCTGTGCTTTTGGCATTGTGGCAAATATTCTCAATATTGTTGTCTTAACAAGAAAGAATATGATATCAGCAACCAACTGCATTCTGACTGGACTAGCAGTGTCTGACGGACTGACGATGGTCGCTTACTTGCCATTTGCTTTGAGGTTTTATGTGATTTATGGAACAGCACCCACCACTGAGAGAAATACCCTGGCGGCTGTAAGGTTCATGCTGTTCTATGCTTGTTTCAGCGTTGTTGTTCACACAGTGTCAATATGGTTGACAGTGACTCTGGCTGTGTTCCGATACATCTTTATTCGATATCTGCGGAGGGGTGCCATACTGTGTAGTCTTCAGAGAGCTAAGATTGCAGTATTCCTAGTCTATGTGGTGACCCTTATAGTCTGCATACCAAATTTTGTCACCATCACTGTACAAGGCCACGCT
The DNA here is from genome assembly GCA_026936325.1 of Platynereis dumerilii. NCBI lineage: Eukaryota > Metazoa > Annelida > Polychaeta > Phyllodocida > Nereididae > Platynereis > Platynereis dumerilii. The sequence continues at coordinate 30,016,530 of JAPTHN010000013.1, forward strand.
GAGAATAAGCCACTTGTTGGCAATGAAACAGTTTCTAATGAGAGTGCTTACCTGTGGATTGTTGCATTCAAACTAGACACGCAGACTGATCAATTCATGTATCATTTCAACTTTTGGATCCAGGCCATCTTGGTTAAGCTTGTGCCATGTATCGGACTGACGATCCTCAGCTTCTTATTGGTGCGGACCATGAAAGCTGCTGAGAAACGGCGCAAGAATCTTAGAGCAAAAAAGTTGACGAAGACAACGGAAGAGATAGGAAGACCAACCGCACCACTCGCATGATGCTCACTGTTGTCTTCCTGTTTCTGTTAACTGAGTCCCCCCAGGGAATCCTCAATTTACTATGTTGCATCTTGCCCGCCACTAGGTGACCTGGTTGATATTTTAGCATTGATAAACAATGGAATCAACTTCATTTTATACTGTACTATGAGTAAACAATTTCGAGACACCTTCTTGGAAATATTCATGCCTGGCCATGGCAATCGAGACAAGAAAAGATTCAGTCTGGTCCCAACTACACTTCGTAGCGAGATTTAACACAATTCTTAAATGATTAACGTCTGTTTATGCATAAAGGAAAGAAGGACATTGGAGAACTAAATGCCAATAAATAAGCAAAATATCATCATGGACCATTTGAGGAAATAACAGGCACATTGTATCAATAAATCTCAACAGAATTTGTACAGATGTTACTGTAGAGATATGTACATAGTTGATAATGCTATTCACCTTGTATTAGAGAAATAAATCTATTGTACATATCATTTCTTCGTTGCAGGACTTTATAGAGTGTTTTGTTGTAACATATACTTGTACATATGTTGATGTATAAAAAAATGTATTTATCCTAGATCTCGGAATCTTGTCAATTTAACACACTGCCACTGACATCTGTATAAAAGTGTCAGTATGTATTGGAGCCTGAGAGTCTTATGCCTTGTTCAAATACTTATTTTCTATGTATGTGATGTGCAAGGTGATAATCTTGGCAATGATCTGTTGACTCCTTTGATCTTTGACTTTCCTGAGTCAAAATTGATCTCCAGCCCACTTGGAAAGGACCTATGAAGATTAGAAAGTTGATTACTTTGTAAAACTTAAATACAGTCCTGCATAATTGTAAACTTGATTGTGATGTAGCCATGAAGATGCCATGCTTACTTTGTTCAAAGTATCAATAAGTCCTTTTCAATTTTAAATTCAGTTATCTGCCCATAGTGATAGCCTGGTGATCGCTTTTTGGTGAAAGGGAAATTCATGTGGTTGCTCTTATTATTGACAAAAGTTTGAAAAATCGAAAACAGAGGTAGATTACTAAAGGTGCAGAACTAGCTATAGGCCTAGAAATTCCACATGTAACCATTGTTGGTTAGAAAAGTCTTCTTGTTGATGGTTAGCCATGTATGGAGGGTGTCTACAGAAGGCCAACATGTCAAAATTCACACAATTTCCTTTGAAATGCAGAACTGCATCTGTTAATCTGTTATCCTTAGTTTGAAAAACAGACCTTAGAATGTAATTTTAAAGGTGCCAGTGACAAACCACATGTGTTCAGGAGGGTAAACATCCTTCATTGGAATATGCTTGGGTTGTGAGCTGAAGAGGAAATTTTGCACACATTTGGTATTCTGTATTTGTCAAAAATAAGAGGTTTCCTCAATAAAAAGTTCAAACTGTTTGTTCACCTTTTGCACCAAAAACAACATTGCAAACAGAACAGAAAACAAAAGATTAAGCAAAAAAAGAATATGCATCATTACAATGATATTAATTTATTCAAACTGACACTTGCCAAACATCAAGGTAAAAATGCCAGCTGCAGAATTTAAAAAATTGATAAATCGTCGTCTTACAAGTGGAACCTGAGCACTGGCCTGACAAAACCAAATAGAGGAAGATCTATTGTAGCAATATGCATTTAAACTCAAGATTCAGATTGATTAAACAGTCGGTTGTGCTATTCACAAAGATTTATATTGAAATTCTGAAAGGGGAATCACTTGTTTAAGGACCAACAAGCAATGCTATCTGCTGAAATGGTTGCTATTAAGAGTTTCCTTCTTTCCTGATATTTATGTAATATTTCATTTTTCCGTTATATAGTATTGTCAGTGATCATATCATACAATCATGATGCTTATTAATCCAAAGTGTTGCATACCTTATATAATTGATGTTATATGTTGCCAATGACATCATAATCGTGAAATGTGTAGCATAATGTGAAGCCATAGCCAATGAATACAGTGCAGTAGCAGGGTGATGCATAATGCCCTATGATAGTCCTTTGAAATAAAAAGATAAACATCATTTCAAATAGCTCACTTCAGCAAAGCCTTCAGTGATTAAGTTAGACACGCCCACAAAGCTGACCAATGAACAGGCCTTCAAGCAGGTTATGCAAATGAGGCCGATTTCGCTGTTACGCACATTCCCGTAAGGGTTAGAGGTGTGATTCCTATATGGGTAGATAGATCTCTCTGAGACCTTCAAAATGATAGGTCATACGTCTCTGTGAACCCAATGGTTGCTTTGTAAATTGCCGATGAACTTTTGATGTGGAGAGAAATCCTGAGCGCTGATTGGCTATGACGCTATGACGCAAAATATTATGATAATGTATGGCGATGGAGTGATTCGTCTAGGGTAGATTATCTGGGTGAAATAGCTGCAATTGGTAGACAATTTTAACTATTCAAATAATATTAAATTGTACCATACATTGCGTTCATGGGAACATGCTGTTATCAGAAAATGTCTTAAATCGGAGCAATGTTTGTTACTTTATCTTTGCGTGGGTTGCTTTTTGCTACGTTGATCATTTTGATAACTGATGTTATCCTTTTTACATCATCTTAAGGCATGTTTATTGTTTATTTCTTATTGAATTGATGAGTTTTCTAGCTAGATTAAACGTATTTTTGTTTTCAATTTTTGTATACAAATTTCAAATGAAGTGATGTGGTAGGACATATTCTCATGGACCTGTTCAGTGTGTCCACAAAAACAATATTCAGTGATTTATGTCTATTTTAAGTTTTCCTTTTGTAATCAGAAATGATGTAACACATTGCAGATATTGTTAAAATACATTCACTACAAAATGACGTAAAATGTAGCATGAAAATTGCTGGACCTTAAATGATATCACCGCACCCTTCCATAGAAAATGGTCTTGTGTCAATTTATGTATATTTTTGTCTACTTATTATAAGCGGTTAAGGCAGTACAAGTCAACACATGAAAAAATATGTACAGTGCTATCTAAATGTGTATTTGTGGACAATGGAATAAAGGGTGATTAAAAAAGCTAACATCTTGAAATGTGTATTCTGTTTAACTCAAAAGATTGTAATAGCAATACATGGGATAAATTATAAATGTGGGATTAAGCTACCATGCTCAAAAAAGGTTGCATTTTTCCGAATGACAAATTGATAATTCATTTTAATATAAAAGTCTGACCTTGCCAGCAAACATGCACTCACTCAAACTGCTGTTGGCTAGTCTGCATACTGACACTTGGCAATATTGTGGTAAAATTTTCTCTTTCAAATTTATTTCCACTATCTTTAGAAAATTTGGCATTATCAGGGATTAGACCCCCCAGGGGGTTAATATATTTAGTCCATTAGTACTGTATGAATACTGAATGACTAGGCAAAAAACTACACACAAACTAAACAATCAGTTCGATTGTCACAGGTTATACAAATAGAAACTGTTGTTTGATTTGACAGCTTCTCACACTTTCCTTAATGCTTATAGTTGTTGGCAACATGATGATTTGGTAACTTGTTCGCAATGGTAATTATGGTGAGCTGTTGGTGTTAAAGAGATTATGCCTGTGGTTTCTTTGTGTTTTATATTGTACTGGTTTAGCCCCCTTTTCCTATACCTTATACATTGCAAAGGGGCCTAATCCAGTACAATATTATATTGTACTGGATTAGGCCCCTTTTCCTATACCTTATACATGGCAGACGGGCCTAAAGCAGTACAATATAATACAGAATAATAAGACCATTTTTGTATATAAATAGAACATAGAGTACAAATATATTGAAACTCTGTATTATATTGTACTGCTTTAGGCCCCTTTTCCTATACCTTATACATTGCAGACGGGCCTAAACCAGTACAATATTATATTGTACTGGATTAGGCCCCTTTTCCTATACCTTATACATTGCAGACGGGGCTAAAGCAGTACAATATAAGACAGAGTAATGAGACAATTTATTTATATAAATCCAAAATAGAGTGAAAATATAAATAATATTTATATAGATTTTATATATATACTTTTGAATAATATATACTTTTTGGGGGAGACTCCCCCCTACGATCTAAAGAGGGCGATATATTTGATGGGGTTAGAGAAAAAAATGGGGTATAGTTTTTTTTGGGGGAAAGAGTTATAATATTTGCCCTTTTTAGATATTGGCATAGGGGTCTAAACCTTTAGACCCCTTCTGCATATTAACAGTTCTGCATACATGCCTAAAGGTTTAGGCCCCTCATACATTAGAAATCATGTGTAAACGGGTCTAAAAGTTTAGACCCCTTTATTGAATGAACCCATGTATAAGGTATAGGAAAAGGGCCCAATCCGGTACAATATAATACAGAGTTTCAATATACTTTTACTCTATGTTCTATTTATATACAAAAATGGTCTTATTATTCTGTATTATATTGTACTGCTTTAGGCCCGTCTGCCATGTATAAGGTATAGGAAAAGGGGCCTAATCCAGTACAATATAATATTGTACTGGATTAGGCCCCTTTTCCTATACCTTATACATTGCAGACGGGGCTAAAGCAGTACAATATAAGACAGAGTAATAAGACCATTTATTTATATAAATCCAACATACAGTAAAAATATAAATAATATTTATATATTTTTTTATATATATTTTTGAATAATAACACTTTTTGGGGGGAGACTCCCCCCTACGATCTAAAGAGGGCGATATATTTGATGGGGTTAGAGAAAAAAATGGGGTATAGTTTTTTTTGGGGGAAAGAGTTACAATATTCGCCATTTTTAGATATTGGCATAGGGGTCTAAACCTTTAGACCCCTTCTGTATATAGACTTATATGGATACGGGCCTAAAGGTTTAGGCCCCTTATACATAACAAATCATATGTAAACGGGTCTAAAAGTTTAGACCCCTTTATTGAATGAGCCCCGTTAAGTTGTGCACTGCAAGGGTCTAAGGTTTAGACCCATTGAAGCAATAAAAATTGGTTTAGACACCTTTATTGAATGAACCCCATTCAGTTGTGCAACATATGGGTCTGAAGGTTTAGACCCCATTAATGAATAAGTATTGGTTTAGAACTGAATGGGGTTCATTCAATAAATTTCTGCAAACCTCAGATTCATTCAATAAAGGGGTCTAAACCAATATTTATTCATCAATGGGGACTAAACCTTCAGACCCATATGTTGCACAACTGAATGGGGTTCGTTCAATAAAGGTGTCTAAACCAATTTTTATTGCTTCAAAGGGGTCTCAACCTTAGACCCTTGTGGTGCACAACTTAATGGGGCTCATTCAATAAAGGGGTCTAAACTTTTAGACCCGTTTACATATGATTTGTTATGTATAGGCCCGTATCCATATAAGTTTATATACAGAAGGGGTCTAAAGGTTTAGACCCCTATGCCAATATCTAAAAATGGCAAATATTGTAACTCTTTCCCCCAAAAAAAACTATACCCCATTTTTTTCTCTAACCCCATCAAATATATCGCCCTCTTTAGATCGTAGGGGGGAGTCTCCCCAAAAAAAGTATTATTATTGAAATATATATATATACAATATATAAATATTATTAAAATGTTTACTGTATGTTATATTTATATACATAAATACTCTTATTACTCTGTATTATATTGTACTGCTTTAGGCCCGTATACAATGTACGAGGTATAGGAAAAGGGGCCTAATCCAGTACAATATAATATTGTACTGGTTTAGGCCCGTCTGCAATGTATAAAGTATTGGAAAAGGGGTCTAAAGCAGTACAATATAATACAGCTACATTTTGACCTCAGTATCAATTTCTTTTGGATTGCTATTTGGGACAGTGTCTATACTATATCTTGTACTGGTTTAGGCCCGTTTGCAATGTATAAGGTATAGGAAAACGGGGCTAATCCAGTACAATATAATATTGTACTGGTTTAGGCCCGTCTCCAATGTATATGGTATGGGGAAAGGGGCCTAAAGCAGTACAATATAATACACACAAGGAGAATGCATTCACCCAACAAAAGGCATAATCTCTTTGACACCATCAAAGCTGACCATTGCAAACAGATAACCATTGACACCAACTAGTCGTTAGCTTAGTGTGATAAGCTGTCACAATGAAACTAATTAATCAGTTTATTGTGTGTGGGCTTTTATATGGGAGGTAAATTGAATGAACCTCATTCAGTTGTATTTTACATAAGCTTAAGGGGGTCTATAAGTTTAGACCCCCGGGGGGTCTAATCCCTGATAATGCCGAAAATTTTAATAATAATATTAGATACAACACAATTTTTCAAAGAAACGCATACAGAATTCACTACAAGGAAGTATCTCAAGAATATGATATCATTTTACAAAATGAAAATAATTATGTTTTATTGGGGTGGTCCCTGTGTTATAAGAACCCCCTGTTATAAGATTGCCTTGCCTTATGTGACCGCGCCTTACTCCCACATTGAATAGTATTTGAAGTGCATTTTTTACACCATCGAGAGATGGCACCTCGATAATGGACCACTGTATATTTTTTATTTTTTTTATTTTATTAAAAACTGACCAAAATTAAAAAGTACAATCCAACAATTTTGAAACAATAGACAACAGATGTCGAAAACCCCTTTGCAAATATACATATTATACTATCTGAATCACAATTATGTCACCAAGCACATAATATTATTTACAATTTTAACCAAAGCAGTCACAGCAATTACTACATACAGAATTATTATTATCCAAGATCAACCATAGTACTGTGCTTAAAATTACTTTTAAAATGTGAGAAATATTTTCTTCAAAACCTCCATTTTTTTTACAATCCTTAAATTGTTTCATCTTCATCAATAAATTAACATGTGTGAGTAATTCGTAAATAAATCATTTCATACATCTCTTAACATCAATTTTCTCATTTTCAAATTTAATTCTATTCCTTCGTTTCCAAATTACATATCTTGTTATGGATAAAACTGTGTTCAATATATCAGTAATAAAATTCAGTTCTAGTACGCCTGTCATGACAACATTTAAATTAACATGAAAAGGTTTTCCGACAAAATTTGATAAGACCACTGTATATTAAATTTCTTTGGTCTGTGCTGCTTTTATCTATTCTATTTGGGCAGGGTTGTTTATTATGAAGTAGAAAATCAAGAATATCATTGTAGCAAAATTAACAGATATCTGGTGATGAGATACACAAAAAATATTATGGTCCAATAATCACCCTAGGATATCACACAGAAAGAGATTACTCTATAAATTATTTGACAACACCAATCATGAATTTTGTTTTTTTGCATTCTGGTTAAATCCAGCATCAAAAGTTTTGAACGAAATTGTAAACAATTCTTTCACAATAAATTTGGAATCACACAATTACATCACTTTGGTTACTTCTGTCTACACAACAACATAACAATTCTTGTTGGACAAATGTAATGTTATCAAAAAAATCAACCCAATTGAAAAGTGAAAAAATATCAGTTTTTCTACCCAAAGTGCTAATACTACAAATCCATATTGTTTCTTCAGGTGGCTCCATTCTTCACATGCTCACTTTTAGAGATAGAGGGCGTCCTAGTCCAGTGGCAGCTAGAACTAGAATAAAGAAGAATCCAATATCAAGTAACATCTTTAAAGGCAAGCCTGAGGTGGACATTTTAATCATGAAGAAAATTATTTCTGTAAGCAACAAAACAAAAATCACTGAAAACTGGTTAAACTGGCAATCATGCTTGGATGGTTTGTGGTTGATACAAAATCAACTTAAAATTCAAAATTTACAGTGTTGGAAACATGACCTTTTCTCACATAAAGTGACCTGACACTGACAATTTTCAAAATATTTAACCAAATAAAAATTATTTGTGATCCAGATTTGGCAGGTCACAAAAGCAATATCATGTTGACTAGACCAACAGACTTGTAACGGATGTGTCATAAGCATAATGCATATTGATAGCCAGATTGGACTGAAAACTATTAGAGGGGGTTTTGCAGGAAAAGATAATATATATTATTATCAAGCTGAAAATATGCCAAAAAAACACCTAAAGATTGTGTTGCCGAATACAACAATCGGTTATAACTGGCATTAACTGCAGTTGCCACAAATCAAGTGATGCACATGGGACCGGGACCCAGTGGTGTTATTATTGGTCTTAAAGTTAAACATTTGTTCGTTTTCACATCTTCCTTTAGTAGGCCTAATTATTGTATCCACTCTCAACAACACCTCATAAGCAAATGTTGCGTTCTGGCTCTCAACTAAAAACATTACAACAGCAACAAAGATACAACATCAATGCTGCTTTCTTTTTCCATTGTATCTAAACAGACTTAAAAAAAATAATGCTATTGTGTGGAAATCTGTTTAGACTAAAAACAGTCGCTTACCTGGCCTACTGGTTGTTAGAGCCATCAACAAGATACTATTATTACCTGTCCTGAAATAGCTGAAGTTGGGAAACATGTAAGTTGTTCGGTTCTGAAAATAAATTTTCAAGGAGAATAAGAGAGGTAATTATCAAGGAGAATATGAGCTATTGACTTTCAGCAGTATATTATTACAGCATGTGATCCTTCAGATAAACTTCCTTACCATCCATATAGGCTGCTACATTCCGGCGGTTTAGACCAGTTCTGTAGAAGGTCTCTCTGTGCATGCGTTCAAACACTCTCATGAGCGCCCAGAAATCCAAGAATAGTAGTTTTTCTATCTAATCAATTGATCTTTTTATCTTTTTTCTATCTATCTATCAATATATCTTTCTCTGTGTTTATCTATCTATTTATCTATCTATCTATCCTTCCTTAATATTTATCTATCTGTTTTGCCAATCTATCTATCTGTCTATCTCTCTACCTATCCAAATATCCATCTTGTCAGAAGATGGATGCTGAAGGCAGACACACCTTAACTAGTAATACCTGGTTTTTTTTTTTAACAATCATAACATAATGACAGAGCCATCACATGGTTCTTAACTTCATGGAAAGGAGAATTGCTCTTCTTGAAAATGTGATGTGTACTGCGTAGGTAACTGAGCACAGCAGAAGATGTGGTTAGCTGAAAATGACGTGAGTTAGAATATGCATCAGACAACGTTGACCTTTAATGTATTGGGATTAGTACATTCCGTGATGAGATGATGAGTGCCATTGGATAAGCCATATATCTAAGATATTCACAAATGCTTGTAAACCACTCAAGGTTTCCAAAATAGTCCAGTCTTAGTTCATTACATGCACACTGTGCGATTGTTGTTGCGTTGATGATAAATCTGGTTTATGGTACTTTTCTAAACAATACGCATAAATATCATTCTTTCACCGTACTGTAATTTTTGGGTATATAGAATATTGACACCCGCGATAGTGATAGTCTATGAATTTGCTTTAGTATGGAAAAAGACCTCAGTTTATTTTTTGATCACCATTCATTGCCCGTCAGACTTGTCAGTATCTTTCTGCTCTAATTACCAGTCCGTCGACTCAGGAGAAATATCCAAAATCAATGCTTAATTTCTGGAGCATCCAGTGTCACCTTTTCGACCAACTTTCCTTTGCGCTGCCATAAACCTCTTGACATTTGGCTTGGCCTTTGGTGCAGAACAACAGGAAGTAAATGATCCAAACATTACCTCATTTCATGCATCCTTCCTACTTTTTGTGTTTGAGATGCTTTAAAATTCTATGAAAACATTGCCAAACAAGATTTTTGAGATTTTCTCGTCCTTCATTTGTAAATGAATCGATTAGAGAGGAATTAGATTGCCTGCAAACTCCCTCATGAGTATTCGTCCTCATTTGCAGTTTCAAATTACTGAGATTTGGCCAAATGAGCTGAGCTGTAGGTGTAGTCTACTTCATGTTGATCATCTGATGACATTACCTGCTTCTGAAAAAATTACCATGACAATTCTTATGCAAGCGGCTGACATAAACAGCAAGTAGATATGATATGTTGTATTATTGTTCACTGAGACTTACATTTTTTCATTGACATGACGTTTCAACCTCTCTGCTAGAGGTCTTGTTCACATATGAGTGACACAGGATGGCAGCTGTTGTTTGTTGCTTTTCACACTCAGGAGTTGGTTGTACACAGGGGGGAGTTGGTAGCCTTGGTCTCTGTTCATGTCTGGGTGCTGCTGTCGTATGTATATCGCTTCTTTAACTTTCCTTTTAATCCAATCATGAACAATATGGGCACGATAACTTTCAATGACACTGAAAGTGTGTGAATGAAAATAATGGCAGTCAAAATTATCAAGATGGGGCAGGTCACAAAGGCAATGTCATGTTGACTAGACTACCAGACTTGTCACGGATGTGTCATCAGTATAATGCATATAAATAGTCACATTAGCCTTAAAGTAATGTAAAGGGATTTTGCAGGAGAAGATAACGTATAATCATGCTGAAAATTTGCTGAAAAAAAAATACAACATATGAAAGGCATGATTGGGAAGTAAGTAAAAAATGACGTTTCAACATTCAAAGGTTTATTTTTCATTGAAATAACATTGGACTTGGGTTTCATTTACTTGTTAAAGACTGCACCATAGCTACAGTACAACCCAAATTAAGTATGATTACCCCAGCAGGAAGGAAGAATCAGCTACTACTTTACCCTTTCATACCTTTTGAATACCTCTGAATCATTTCCTACCTTTATCTACATTGAATTACATTAAAATCACATTTAAACAACACCAATTTAAACTCTATCACCCCCATTGTGTTTGATTTATTTGATATTTTGCCCCTTTGCTAATAAGGGTGCATCCTCTGCCCCCTATGTCATATTCATTTGCACTTCTCCCATATTGTTCCATTGCCTGATCGGTTGTTGCCTTAGGGTGGCACTTTTGCATTAAATTTGGTCCAAAAACAACAGAAAGTGATGTTATATATAATCGCAGTTAGAAATATCTAGCCTGTTGTTTGATTTAGGATTTTGATTTAATGTGCCATTGTTCTTGGAAGAAAATAAGCTTTAATTTGAATCCTAGAAAGCCATATATCTGTCTATGTTTTACTTTGAGGAACTTCGGAAAATACAAACTTTTAGACTATAGTGATAAAATGTTTGAAATGAGCTGCTTAAAAGATCAACTTTTGCAGGACTGTCACACCGTCATTGAAATTTAGCAAAAGGCACACTTTGGCGAAGAAAGCAGGAATTTCAACTAATTTTTCCGATATCAATTTCACAAAATCCAAATGTACAAATTAGCATTGAGTACAATGTAAATATATGAAATAATCCACATCTATGCAATGTCGTTCTGACATGTCTTTTGTCAGGAAAACTTTACCTTCACAATATAATCATGTCAAATAAGCATTTAGCTTTCATTTAAGCCATACCTTGATAAAATCAGTCAGCCACAAGTCAAGATATGAGCAGTGGTGTCTAGAACATCATGGTAGCGGCAAGACTTCTGTTGATGACTGTACATTGAAACTGTGAGCACAACAAAGGAAGAATTGGTAGCCATTGATATCCCAGATGCAGTTATGTTTTATATATGACCCAATATATTTTCATCTCTATTCTTTAAGGCTGATAATTCATGCTTCCAAAAGCAGTCTGGTATAGGATTTTTAGCATCAACACAATGGCAAAACATCATCTATTTCATGGACTTATGACAATATTTTGTAATAACTTCGTTACAAATCAAATAATGGCAAATTGTTATTGGCTACTGTTGGCTCCTAGGTAGAACAGTTCAGTCTCATACATGTACTTTCTGCACAAAAAAAGCCATACAATGTCCATAAATGATACTGTCTTCATTTTTGGATTTATTAGAGAAAAATGTAACATATGTTAACGTACTCAGTTGTGGAGCAGTGTGCTTGCAATTTTTAGTTCAATGTTTTTGCCTTATTCACAAATTCATCCAAATGCTTACAGCAGTATTATTTACGCATGAATAATCTGACAACAGATAGAGAATATTGCTGTTGCATGAACTTCTACTGCTCTTATCCCTCTCTCTCTCACAGCTTTTACTTGCATTATGCATTGCTTTAACATGCTAACACCTTAGTTTGGAAGCTTCCTTATTATGCTGTGGGGGTCTGCGCTCTGGACTACAGCAGAATAAGGTCAGAGAATATTGTTCAGATAGAGGCCTTGTTGTTTGAAGACAAAGTAACTCAGAACTTCTTCAGGGATAAGGATAAAAAAAACTTGAGTGGTTGAGTTAAAATTAAGTGTAATTATCCTTGACTGACATCTCACATTAGGACACACTTTTGTGAAGTTCAAAATCACTAAGACCCCGCATCACACGATAGAATTTAATGTCGATTGAGTCTATGGTGGGCTACTTATGTTGAAAAGTACACATACCGCTCTGCTCAATTGGCCACCTGAAATTCTACTTAAACAAATTTTATTTTGTTATATAGTTTCCCATTTATTTAGTTTTGCTCCATAGTTATAGGAAATGATATATTATTCGAATCAGTCTATATAATTGAACATTGTTTCCTTTCATATCTTCCTTTCATAATTATTACATCCACTGTGGATTAAACAACTTACAACCAACAAAATACCGTTGTAAGTAATGCCCTGAAAGGGAAACAGTTTTCTTTATCCCTCATCCAAAGAGTCTTTAATGCTATTGTTTGGAAATCTAATTGTCTAGACTAAAACATTTTGCTAATCTAGCCTTCAGTTTCTCAGAGTAAATGAGTTGTTAACAAAATGTAATTACTCCCACTTCTGAAATTTCTAAACGTAGTCATTTGGTGTGGAAAATGATTATCGAGAATCTTTATGAGTGAAAGAATTTCAGCTGTATATTTTAGTTTGTAGACCAACAAGCAGACCTCCTTACAATCCTTACAATGTAGTTAGGTAGCTATCTATCTATCTATCTATCTATCTATCTATCTATCTATCTATCTATCTATCTATCTATCTATCTATCTATCTATCTACCTATTACCTCGTCAGAAGGTCCTTAAGACAGACACAGCTTCCCATTGTAATACTTGACATTTTTGGAGGACACCTCTGTTTAACATTCATGTGCTTGAGTTATCACAAAGTTGTACAGTAAGTCCAGTTTATGTGAAGGAGAATCACTTTTTTTTTCAAAATTTGATTTCAGAATACTTTGGGATATATATGATCAGCTGTATGTGACGTGATTTGGAATATGCATCAGAAAACATTGTCTTTTAATGTCATGGATCAGCACATTCTGTGACAGGACGATGAGTGTTATTGGATGAGCCATATCTTATCTATTAACAAATGCGTAATTATTGTAATCTCCTCATGGTCTAATACAGTGGTACCTGCGTTGTAGGACCCCTGTTGTGAGACCGACCTGGCTTATACCTGGATTAGGAAGAAGCTGCACCATGAATGGACTCGTTCGAGATACACGAAGCTCCCAGATAAAAAGGGGAAGAATGTAGCAGATGTGCCCTGGTTCCAGTGCTGGCCACTGGTGGTGTTGCTGTTGTTGCCACCAGGGGCTCTGCTGCGGCTCCCTCCACCAGCCTAAACTGCTGGAAAAACAAGCCTGGGAGCAGAAGGAAGAAGACCTACATAGATACACGGAGACACTTGGTACACTGCACATTTGTATTGTATTGTTCTTTGTGTATTAAATTTCTACAATGCTTTAAAATTCCTTAACGTGTCAGTGTCATCTCTTTGACAAGCATTAATTTTTGCTGACCTGAATCTGTTGATATTTGGCTTGGCCTTTGGTGCAGTAAAACAGGAAGTAAACTAATCAGAATAACCTCATGCATCCTTCCTTCTTGTCCCAAAGACACTTCAAAGTTCCAAAGATGGAGTTTTATAAGGAAATTGCAAACTGCATTGTTGAGGTTTTGCCATCCTTCATTTGTGGATGAATCGATTAGAGAGGAACAAGATTGCCTGCAAATTCCCTCATGAGTATTCGTCTTCATTTGCAGTTTCGAATAACTGAGATTTTCCAAATCTTCCAAACATGTGCAAGAATCGATCAACAATGTAATGAGAAAGACAAAATCTTTATTAGCGAAAGGTGCATCACTTGAACAGCTGAACATTTGCATGAGTAGAATTTCCGATGGCCGAATAATCTGAGCTGTAGGTGAACTTTGTAACTTTAAGACTAATCAATCAAATGGACCAGATGTAGAACATAAAAAAGCATGTTCATTTCATCCAGGGAAATGTTTTAGATATATAGAAATATCGGTATTCAATATATTAACTATATGTGGAGGATCTCATTTGATGTTAGAAGACAGAAAAATTTTAACAAGTTGTAATAAGACAATTAGCTTCATTCTGAGCAATGAGATATCATATAATCCCAAAGACACCCTTCAGTCAAAAATTAATCATAGTCTAATCCCCACATAGTTTCAAAACTTGTCTCATCCAAAGGAGCATTTAATATTCTATTAACAACCACAAACTTGATATTTTCTTTACGGCAAGTAGTTTTAAATACTCTGGAGGACAAAAAATCATTATAAATGGCAGGATTGTGACCTGAAATTTCACAATAAAAGTAAGGTAGAAGTGTCATAGCACCAACTGAGTCATCAGAAGCCCTGATTTGGTGGAAAAAAAGCACACGAAGGGCATGTTGTGTAAATCAATGAAACGACACAGAATATGCAACACTGACATGTAACAATTTGTAATGTTGTTTGCTGATATTCAGTGACATCTGATTTGGGTAACATTATGTAAGTGATGATTGGAGTTAGGTAATCCATCTCATAATCCCTAATCTCTTATATCTATAGCCAAGCTGTAAATATCATGAGATTGGCTCACCTGGTACTATAACTATAGGTTAGGCAGGCAGTATGGACATGACAAATTTCAATTACAAAGAAATTCTATGAAAGGACATAATATGGTATTCAGAGTTATTAAAATTGAGCAGGTCGCAAAGGCAATATGATCAAGACTAGACCAACAGACTCTTCACGGAAGTGTTATCAGTAAAATGCATATAGATACTATCTATTAGATAGTCATGTTAGATTGCACACCTCACATTCATAGTGCTCACATAATTGTACCTCAGTATATGATAGCTTGCCTCTTAGAAATATGTGTTATATGTTGATTGTGACATGCCCTTCAGTGACAAAAACAACATACACCATACTTTTTAATTAAAAGAAATAATTTACTACAGTGACATGGCTGACATTCAACAACGGCATAATGTTACGTGAAGTTGGGAAAAAAGATGAGAAATCAAATATATACTCTTATTGAAGCATGAGAAACATGTTATGCAGGGGTGACACTTCAGATAAAAGATTGGAATGGAAATGAAACATAACGATTAGAGAATAATGATGGTCAGCCAGAAATTAGTGAAAAAAAATTGTAAGTTTCATTGACCAAACTCAAATAAGGTACTTTCCGGAAGTGAAAGAAAGCTGCTTGCAGGTTTTCATGCCTTAGCAGTTAGTAGTTTGGGTGGAGTAGGTAAAACATCCAAGAATTTATAATAGGATGTAAGCGAATTATTAATTTAGTCAGGCAACATAAATGAAGCAACCATAGAAAACGCTTACATCTTCTTGGAGCTAATTTCACCAATTATTACAGCCACTCTGAATCAAATGCATTAAAATAAAAACATGCAGTAAATAATTCCGTGAAGCCAAAACAGTTTTCTTCATCGAACATCCATAGAGTCTTCAATGTCATTGTTGGGAAATCTAATTGTTTTCTGGACAACAACAATTTTGCTGATCTAGTCGACTGTTTTCAGATTGAAAGAGTCACAGGGAAAATGAGATTACCCCCTATTCATGTAATAGCTAAACATAGGAAGCCATGAAGTTGTTTGGAGCTGCAAGGCATTCAAGGTAATTATCCAGGAGAATTTTTTATGAGCTAATGACTTTTAAGCTGTAAATAAATAATGTTCACTGCAATCTCATGTTTAAGAGGATAAATAAATGCTATTGTCTTCTATCTATCTATCTATCTATCTATCTATCTATCTATCTATCTATCTATCTATCTATCTATCTATCTATCTATCTATCTATCTATCTATCTATCTATCTATCTATCATCTATTGATTTAGATGACCTTAATGACAGACTTGGTTCTCAGATATCTATTGTAATACATGTGCATCAAGGGTGCCGGAACAGGGGGTAGGGCAGGGGGGGCAATTACCCCTCCTGCCCTTGTCCAAGGGGGCAGGGGGGGGGCAAGGGTGCCCTTTAGATCTTAAAGAAAAAGGCATTATTTGGTCTTATTTTATTAATTTTAGGGACAAATAAGTAAGTATATATTCAAAATTTTTAGTGACTCTACACGTATATCTAAATTTTGTAACATGAAATTGGGAAAATATGATTATCCTTTTTCATCGACCCCCCCTGCCGCCCGCGATTCCTTCCGGCACCCCTGATGTGCATGTACATGAATGACACTTTGGAGAGTAACGTCACTTTAACTATCATGTGATAGAGAAAAGGAGTGTTACTTTTCTTGATATTATATAACTCAGTAGCAAATGTGATCTTCTGTTAAATAATTTAACACCCAAATGATATAAAATTTCCAGAATTTCTTTTCTTAGGTCTACAGCTTAAGAATTCATCGAGAGCTTTCCGTTTTCAGAGGAGCATTAGATGGAGCTGTACCCATCCCCATTCTGAGATCAGCTTCTGCATTTGAGAAAACAAACACACATTGGTCGCATCATATTTCAAATTCCATGCACAATTTGAAAAAGGGGTTTTCGGGATTTCTGTGTACATATGTGTCTTCTTAATGTTTGTGAATTTTTCTTCTTTCACATCCTTTTTATGCTCACTGTGCTGAAAGTCTGTTTTGAGCAGAAGAGAAGATTTCTGCCATGTTACATCACTAAATTCCATACCTGTGTCAACTCCAGTAAGTCAAATGAGGCAGAATAAAAACTGACATACATGAGAATAAGTTGGGAATAATGAATATTGTGTCAATACTATCTAATAAAACATACATTTTTAAGAGAAGAGCGTGCAAGATTTTTATTTACCAATTCATCTCCATAAGATTGTGCAAATTCCAGAAAATTTAAAGACAGGATTCTTTATTTCAACTGCTCAATGACCTTCTGATACAGCGTAAATAAGCTTACATTCAGTTCAAGTTGCGTTTTGAAACCCTTTAAAAGTCACTGCTGGGATTGTGAAACCTTAAATACAGCAAACCACGATTATCACATTTATCTTCTTAATTTGATTGGTCTGGCATTCTAGGTGCAGACAGCTTAACAAATTGTTCGATGATCAAGTGAAATTTATCCTACTCTGATGAACATGTTGCCTGGCAAATAACGAATACAACTTGTACGTCATTAGGAATCTTTGGGGCCAAGCTCAGCCTCTGTGCCTCATCTATTCATGTTGGGACATGGGAGGCATTGCCAAACACCTAATAGCCTGACAAATGATCTAATGAGAGCCCAAGATAATCTTGTAAAATGTGTTATACTGCTAAATAAAGCTGACAATGGCATCAACCACAAAATGTAATAAATGAGGCGGTAAATTGCTGTAAATTAAGGTCTTCATTGGAATTGGACCGTTGAACATGTTGTAATTTGAAATATTGATCAACAGCATGCCGTTGCATGTAGATAAAACCAATGAAATTTTGTATTTTATGAAGCATTTGTAGGTTATCCGTTTCATATGACTTTTAGTCCTGATCTATTGTTTCTTTAACCCTGCCTAAAGTGTGATATACCTTCTAAGGAAAGGCAAATTTGATATGTGGTGTGCAGATGGCAAAATTTGAGATGGAATGGGAGGTGTTATTATGTTATGACAGGTGATACCGTAAGTGTGTGCAATCACGTTCACCAGACCATCCATCCCTTTTAAATATCTTTTTTTCTGGTGAAATTTAAATAATTTTTTGTGGTTTTCCAGAAAAAAACTCATTGAACCAACAACCAGGCAACAATGAAACACTCAGCTTATCATTCAATTGCTTCGAGACATATCAAACTGCTAACTGTGGGTCACACACCCGAGGAGGGCTAATCTATTTTTTACAACTTCAGAAAACAGTGGTAGATGTGATCAGGATATGCATTCAAACATTCATCGCTAGTGTGAATTTATTCTTATTCAGTTAACAGTCTGTCTTCCAAGGAGAAAAAATTAATGCCAAAAAATTCCTGAACGTGTCAGTGTCACCTCTCTGATGAGCATTCAATTTCTCTGGCCTGAATCTGTTGACATTTGTCTTGGCCTTTGGTGCAGGAAAATAGGAATAAAAGAATCAAAATAACCTCATGCATCCTTCGTTCTTTTTGTCCAAAAGATGCCTTAAGTTCTAAAGATGAAGTTTTGTGAGAAGATTGCAAAACTGGATCGTTGGGATTTTGTCATCTTCATTTGTAAATTAATCGATTAGAGAGGAATTAGATTGCCTGCAAATTCCCTCATGAGTATTCGTCCTCATTTGCAGTTTCAAATAACTGAGATTAGCCAAGTCTTCCGGACAAGGGCAAGAATTGATCAACAATGTAATGCGAAAGACAAAATCTTTATTGGCAATTCGTGCATCACTTGAACAGCTAAACATTTGAATGAATAGAATTTCAGATGGCCAAGTGAGTTGAGATTTAGGTGTACTATGCAACTTTAAGAACCCTACCTGTTCACACTGCATGCTGTAGCCTGCCACAGACAGTGGTCTTGTAATGCAGGGTAATACCAATTTTCAACTTCACAAAAATTGGTGCTTGCTTGAGATATCAGTCAAGGATAATGCCAATATTTGGCATGCATTTGTATCCCGCATTCTTAAAATATCATCTTAATGACCACTTAAGTTTTTTCCATTGAATGAATATCCTTGCCTCCATGATAACATAACATAATTAGGTAGAACATAAGAAAATAATGTTTATTTAATCAAGGGAGAGATATTGGAGATATTATACAATTATTTGATGGTGAGGAGTCAAATATAGAGTATAACTGGACTTAAAAAAGCTATATTGGACAAGGCACTAGTGATTGACTGATGTGTCCAAGTGGAGAATATATAGAAATATTGGTATTCAATATAATAACTATGTGTATAGGATCTCCTTTGATGTCATAAGACAGAACAATCTTTCCTTCACAGAAGAAGACGTAATTAGGCAATTACTATTAGTTTCATTCTGAGAAATAAGATATCATATATATCTGAAAGACATCCTTCAGTCAAAAATTAATCATATTTCAATCCCCACATAGTTTTAAAATATGTCTCATTCAAGTGGGCATTTGATATTCTAGTAACGACTGCAAGCTAGATATTTTCTTTAAGGCTCACAGTTTTAAATACACTGGTAGACAATAAATCATTATAAATGGTAGATTTGTGATCTTAAATTTCACCAAAAAAGTAAGGTAGGAGTAACATAGCACCAACTGAATCATCATGAAGTCATGAAGCCCTGATTTGGTGCAAAAAAAGGCACTCGAAGGGCATGTTGTGTAATATTATTATACAGAGTATACAGCGCAGACAAGTAGCAATTTGTAATATTGTTTGCTGACATTAAGTAACATCTGATTCAGGTAAAATTATGTAAGTGATGATTGGAGTATGGTAATTTATTTCACAATCCCTAATCTCTTATGTCTATAGCCAAGTTGTAAATGCCATGAGACTGGTTCACCTTGTACTACAAGTTATGCAGGCAGTATGGGCATGACAAATTTCACTTACAAAATAGGCTATGAAAGAAGGTAATGGTATTCAGAGTTATTAAAACGGGGCTGGTAGCAGAAGCAATATCATGGAGACTAGACCAACAGACTTGTCACAGACGTGTCATCAGTGTAATGCATACAGATAGTCAGATTAGATTGCTCACCTCATTTTCACAGTGCTGACATAGTTGTACCTCAGTATACACTGTATCATAGGTTGCCTCTTAAAGAAGAAGAAATCAAACAACTTCTGTTTTTTTTTTTGCTTTACTTATGATGAAATAGGCTATGAAAGAAGGTAATGGTATTCAGAGTTATTAAAACGGGGCTGGTAGCAGAAGTTTTTTTTTGCTTTACTTATGATGAAACTACAGCCTCTTTTATGAAACGCGTAAAACTGGTCAATTCATTAACATTATGTTTCATTTATTGTGTTTTAGTACACCTTCCAGAGTGGCAATTGTAATTTTGTCTGTACTGTTTGAAAAGCACAAACGTTGTTGATTTCGTCAGGACACATGCTCAGGTCAATGCAAACACTCAGGTCATTGTTTTATGATACTTCAAATAGGTGTCTCTTAGACAAAACCCAGGTAAAAACACCATTTTTGCCATATGACTGGGTGTCAAGTGTATTCATACTCCATTAGAAGGATGAAAATGTGTCAGACACATATTTTCTCTGTTATTTTTAGTTGACCTTTTGTTTATTAACAATTTTGGCTCGTTGAATCACCATTGTTACCCCCTAAGTTGAAATTTTTTAAAAATATTAAAATTGTTCTTTTATCCTCTTTCACGACTAATTGCCTTTAAATCAAATAAATCATGATTGTCCAAAATAACATTGAATAACTTAGCCACCTTTACTCTAATGCACAATACCATTAAGGGCCTTTGCAGACGTAAGCAGCATCAGGCCATAAGTTCAGACCACCTGAAAAATTTTTTATCACACATATTCAAGCGAGTGATAAAAATAGATCAAGTTTTCGCTATTGTAGAACTTCCATGATACATAGGCAAGAAAATCCATGCAGACATTTTTCAGCTGATCTCCTATTTTGCATTATATTGACAAAAAATTTATGCGGCCTAAACTTTCGTCTGATACTGTACTCAGCCGCACATCCACAAATTTTGTTTTATTTTGTATTCTCCTTTAGGCTCTTTTTTTTCACAAATTGTCATTATGTAAGCAAATTATCAATTTTAAGAGGCAACACAAATGAAGCAAACATGGAAAAAACCAACATCCTTTCAGAGCTACCTTTCACAAATCATTACTGCCACCCTGAATCGAATGCATTAAAAAGGAAAAAAAATCAGTAATTAATTCTGTGAAGCGAAAACCGTTATCTTCATCCAATATCCATTGAGTCTTCAATGCCACTGTTGGGAAAGCTAATTGTTGTCTAGACTACCAATATTTTGCTGACCTAGAAGTCTACTGTTTGTTAAATCAAAAGACTCACAGGCAGAATGTGATTACTCCCTGTTTGGAAAAAGCTATACATAGGAAACCATGAATTTGTTTGGGGTTGGAAGGTATTGAAGGTAATTATCAAGGAGAATCTTTTTTAGCTAAGGCCTTTTTAGCTGTAAATAAATAATGTTTAAGGTAAGCTCATGTTTAAGAGGATAAATAAATGCTGGTGTCTTGTCTATCTATTTATCTATCTATCTATCTATCTATCTATCTATCTATCTATCTATCTATCTATCTATCTATCTATCTATCTATCTATCTATCATCTATTGATTTAGATGACCTTAATGACAGACTTGGCTCTCAGATATCTATTGTAATACATGTGCATGTACATGAATGACACTTTGGAGAGTAACCTCTCTTTAACTATCATGTGATAGAGGAAAGGAGTGTAACTTTTCATGACATTATATAACTCAGTAGCAAATGTGATCAGCCATGAATGACGTGAGTTAGAATATGCATCAGACAACGTTGGCCTTTAATGTCATGGGATTAGGACATTCCGTGACGGATAATGAGTACTATACGATTATCCACATCTAATCTATTCAGAAATTCTAATAATCTACTCACGGTATCCGACATAGACCAGTCTCAATACTAGCATCACGCTGTTGGAGTGTCATTGTCTGTGTGACATGATAAATGTGGTTTATGATACTCTATTGGAATTCTGAATGTTAGCATTGAATATAATATTGCCCTGAATCAGTTAATCATCAATCTTTTTAATTTAACACACGAATCATATAAAATTTCCAGAATTCCTTTTTTATGTCAACAGCTTAAGAATTTATCTAGAGTATTCGGTCTACAGGAAGGCATGAAACGGAGCTACCCATACTGTGATAAGCTTGAGCATTTAAGCAAAGAAATACACAAAGGTTGCATCAAATTTCAAATTCAGTTCACAAAATGAAAAAGGGGTTTTTGGAAATTCTGGCTTCATATATGTTTTCTTCATGTTTGTAAATGTTGCTTCTTTCATATGTTTGTGTACTCACTAAGCTGAATGCCTGTTTCGGTCAGAAGAAAAGATGTGAGCAATATTCTAATGTAACTTTCACTTCTTCAACTAAGGCAGACAAAACCTCATCTGCATGTGAATAAACTCAGAATAATGAATAAGGTGTCAATGGTGTTAATATCTAGTGAAACATGATATGTTAGGAGAAATTCAGGCTGATCTTTTATCTAAATTAATCTTATCAACCATTTTTCCATATTTTTATGAGAACACCAGAAAATTGAAGGATCCTAGGATGGCTTTATTTCATTACACACAACTGCTCGTTTTATTCAAAGACCTTTTGATAGCATTGAAAAGTGCGTTGTTAGTTCAGGTTGTTTTTTAAGACATTAAGTCACTGCTAATTATGCGAAGCAGCAAATGTCATCAAACTATGATGGTTATCACATTTATCTTTCCAATCGAAATTTGGTGTTTCATTCTCGGTGCACACAGCTTAACAAACCGTCCAATGATCAACTAAAACCTATTCATTCTGGTGAACATTTTGCCTGGCAAGTAATGAATGCATCATGTACATCATTAGGAATCTTTGGGGCCACGCTCAGCCTCTGTGCCTCATCTATTCAGTGTTTGGACATGGGAGGCATTGCCAAACACCTATTAGCCTAAAAAATGATCTAATGAGAGCCCAAGATAATCTTGTAAAATGTGTTATCCTGCTAAATAAAGCTGACAATGGCATCAACCACAAAATGTAATAAATGAGGCGGTAAATTGCTGTAAATTAAGGTCTTCATTGGAATTGGACCGTTGAACATGTTGTAATTTCAAATATTGATCAACAGCATGCCGTTGCTTGTAAATAAAGCCAATAACATCATGTAATTTATCAGGCATTTGCAGGTTGTCTGTTTCAAATGCCTTTTAGCCCTGATCTATTGTTTCTTTAACCCTGCCCAAAGTGTCATATACCTTCTAAAGAAACGCGAATTTGATATGTGGTGTGCCATAGCAAAATCTGTGATGGAATGGGAGGTGTTTTTATTTTATGACAGGTCATAAAGGTGTGCATCACGTTGACCAGAACATCCATCCTTTTTATTACAGCTTTTTTTTTGGTGAAATTTAAATAATTGTTTTTGGTCTTCTACAAAGAAACTGATTGAAACAACAAATTTGATAATTTTTGCAAAAATTGATGCTTTAAAATTCCTAAACCAGTCAGTTTCACCTCTTGAACAAGCATTCAATTTCACTGGCCTGAATATGTTGACATTTTACTTGGCCTTCGGTGCAGGAAAACAGGTACTAAGCGTAACAAAATCACCTAATGCATCCTTCCAAGGATGGTTCTTTGTATCCTAAAGACGATTCAACGTTCTGAAGATAAAGTTTTATGATCCTTCATTTGTGGATGAATCGATTAGAGAGGAATTAGATTGCCTGCAAATTCCCTCATGAGTATTCGTCCTCATTTGCAGTTTCAAATAACTGAGATTAAAGAAATCTTCCAGACATGGGCAAAAATTGATCAACAATGTAATGGGAAAATCAAAATCTTTATTAGCGATAAAAAATTTGCAGGAGTAGAATTTCAGACCTGTGGCAAAGTGAGCTGAGATTTAGGTGTACTTCGCAACTTTAAGAACCCTACCTGTTCACATTGCATGATGTAGCCTGCTATAGACTCAATCAACATTTGTCTTTTGATGCAGGGTCCTACCTAATTAAAAATTCACAAAAATTGGTTCGTTCTTGAGACATAAGTCAAGGGTAATACCAATATATTTGGCATCCATTCATATCCCGCATTCCTTAAAAATTATCTTTGTGACCCCCAGTATTTTTTCCATTGGATGAATATCCTAGCTTTCTGTAGCTGCTTCCACAAATTTCTTATAAATAAATGATTTTGTCTCATCTATCTATCTATCTATCTATCTAGCTAGCTAGCTATCTATCTATCTATCTATCTATCTAGCTAGCTATCTATCTATCTATCTATCTATCTATCTATCTATCTATCTATCTATCTAGCTAGCTATCTATCTATCTATCTATCTATCTATCTGTCATCCATATATTTAGAAGGCCTTTCAGATCAGACTGACTCACCTAGTACTATAAGGCAGGCAGTATGAACATGAAAATTTCCAATTGCAAAGAAAGTCTATGAAAGAATATAATGGTATTCAGAGTTATTACTATGGGGCAGGTCGGAAATGCAATATCATGGAGACGAGACTAACAGTCTTTTCACGGAAGAGCCATCAGTATAATGCATATAGATAGTCACATTAGATTGTTCACCTCATTTTCATAGCGCTCACATAATTATACCTCAGTATATCATAGCTTGCCTCTTAGAAATGTGTGCTTTATGTTGATTGTCACAATATAAGCACATGCCTTCAGTGACCAAAAAGCATATTCCATACTTTTTAATTAAAAGATAAAATTTACTGCAGTGAAATGGCTGACATTCAAAAACTGCCGAATGTAATCTTGACAACATGTATTTACTCAGTTGCATATCCCCAAACTTTATTTTATTTTGTATTCTACTTTAGAATGTATATTTTCTTTTCACAAATTGTCCTTTAAAATGTAAGTAAATTATCAATTTAATCAGACAACATAGATAAAACAAACATAGAAAACACTTACATGTACATCCTTCCAGAGCTGCCTTTTGCAAATTATTACAGCCACTCTGAATCAAATGCATTTAAAATGAAAAAAAAATACAGTGGTTTTAATTGTGTGAAGCCAAAACAGTTTCCTACATCCGACATCCATAGACTCTTCTATGCCATTGTTGTGAAATCTAATCGTCTGGACCACCAAAATTTTGCTGATCAATTCTTCTGTGTCTAGATCAAAGGATTCACAGGAAAAATGAGATCACTCTCGGTTCGGAAATAGCTAGACACAAGAAACCATGAAGTTGTTTGGTGCTGGAAGGTATTCAAGGTATTATGAAGGAGGCATTTTAATAGCTAGGGACTTTTTAGCTGTAAATAATTAATGTTTAATGTAATCTCAAGTTTAAGAGGACAAATAAATGCGATTGTCTTCCATCTATCTAATCTATCTATCTATCTATCTATCTATATGGATGTTAACTGGAAAAACTGAACATGGAAAAGCTAGAGAAAACTAGCAAAAGAGTATTACTATATGTCGTTAATAACAATGATGCGGATTATAATGAGATATGCCAAGCTGAAAAACTCCTAAACATCCAGAGACGATGTATAAAAGCAGTAACAATACAAATGTATAAGATTAAAAGCGAAACGGCACCCAGGTATATAACAGAACTCTCCATACGAAGGTAATCTAACTATGAATAAGAGATAATAACTTGTTCAATATGCCCTGCTTTAAAACTGTAAAAGAGAAGTTTCAGGTACTATAGGGCAAAATTGTTGGCTAACATAACGAAAGAAATTTAAGATAGAACTTCACTTGTTGGCTTCAAGGATGCTCTGACAACCTGGTTACTGAATTATGATAATGTAACTAGGGATGCCAAGCTCACAAGAGGGCTCTGATCGCAGTGTTCCATCTTGTGGAGAAATTTTGACACCAAAATATTCAGTCCATACAGGTCTCACTTTACAGGCTTTTGTGTGTTGAAAACAACACAGAATCTTTTGAATTTTGATGGAAGTGATATCTAAAATAAATGTTCTTACTCTTTTTCACTATTCTACACACGTGTTTTTTTCTTCAGTGAAAAAAAATGAAATCAAAACTTTGGAGGTGGGCATAGATATGAAATGTTTGAAAAAGATGTATAATTTGGGTGCCTCAAGTGAGCCAATATTGTCAAGAAAAATTTTGTTGCCTATGCAGACTTTTAAGACCCCGTAGGGTGCCAGCAGAGCCTGTTATTTGACTGAACCTTAGGACTCCTTACTACACTGTAGGCACCAGGTGGCGCTCAGGGCACATGAAAATGTACTAAAAGTATCCAGTTTTTGTTCTTATTTTACATTAAAATATACAGACTCAAGGATGGGGGAGGTTTGAATCCCCTAAACCCCCTTCTGGATCCATTACTGTAGTTTTACTGTCCAGAATTCTTGACAACGGAAACTTCAGTCTGCGGTACTAGTGGTCTCACTTTACAGGCCTTTTTTGCATTGAAAACAAGTAAGAATTTTTCAAATTTGATGGAATCTGTTTCTAAGGTAAATGAGTTGGCTCTTTTTCACTATTTGGTTTGCAACTGTACAATTGTAATTGTTGCATGAAAAAAGAAAGAAAGAAAGGATTTAAGACTTTTGAGATGAGAAAGGAAATTAAATATTTAAAAAGGTGCATCATATTGGTATCTGAATTCAGCCAGTATTCTCAAGAATCATTCTGTAGCCTTCACAATTCTTTTAGAGACCGTAGAGAGCCAGTCCAGCCAAAGCATCAACCAAGCATTGCCTAACTGCTGAAAATGTCATATCAATAATCATTTACCCCTGTAGAACTTGATATTGAGGCTAAATTTCCCCCATGTTATCTGAATCGCACTTGTATTATGAACCCAAGCAAACAAACTAAACTAAGTAAGGTTAATAACCTAAAAACAGTTCTTTTTTTATCCAGTAAGATCCACACCGCAAAGGCGGACTGAGACATGCTCAAAATACATATTCACCCCCATTAAATCTTGATTAATAGGGTCAATTACCCCAACATATCAACATTTTACTTACATTATGGATCCAAGGCCACACACTAAATTTGTGCAAAATTACTTCAAAATTGTTCCTGTAAATCAAAGTTATCGCTATTTACCCTGTTTTTGGGTAATAACCCCAAAAACGTTATTTTTGTTAATTTATATGATTCCAATTCATGAATGCCATATACACATCAAGTTTCATCAAGATCCCTCCATTCAAACCAATTTTAAGTTTATAAGCAGTGGTCAGGGGTGCCGGAACAGGGGGGCAGGAGGGGCAAGGGTGCCCTTCAGATCTTGAAGAAAAAAACATTATAAGGCCTTATTTTACTAGTTTTAGACACAAATTAGTAAGTATAAGTAAGTATATTTTCAAAATTACTAGTGACTCTCTATTTAAATTTTGTCATGCGAAATTGGCGCGAATATGATTTGCCCTTTTTTATCTAACCGCCCCTGCCGCCCGCGATTCCTTCCGGCACCCCTGGCAGTGGTCATAATTTTTCTTCTCAAAACAAATATGTACTTTTGCACAGATATTGTATACTTTGTGCTATTGTAGATAATTGTACTTTGATACTGTGATTATTTTTCTTCTGGAACTTGTTAGTATATCACTTCAGCTATCAAATAACAAACAGAAGTAATTCTTAAGTGATTTTGTGGGCATTTATGGTCATGGTGTCATTTTTTTCTGGTTAAGCATTTTATTTGCTTCTGAGCGCCTAAATGTCATGTGCTTAAACTTACTACAGTGAGGTTAATTTTAATGTTAGAAATATTTTTTCAGCTGATTTTTGATGAACACATTATACAGCTTCCCTCTGTATCAAGAATGATTTTTTTTGTTCATGATTTAGAAATGGTCTGTCATCCCTAATGTAACTAATATAGATTTTCTATAGTTGTTCTAAATTGTTGTAGCTGCAATGTTCCGATACTGGTGCCTTCTACCTTGTGTGCTGTACATATTGGTGCTGACAATGTGAATGTACTTATGATGTGATAAGCTTTTGATGTAACCTGTCTGATATTCTTTCTTGTTGTAAATAGTTGTAGCTTTCAGGTTAGAGTAGCTGTTTTTTAGTCTGTCTTACAGAAGCATTGTGCTTAAGTCCATGTATTGTTTTATTATGTTAT
Source organism: Platynereis dumerilii (assembly GCA_026936325.1). Classification (NCBI taxonomy): domain Eukaryota; kingdom Metazoa; phylum Annelida; class Polychaeta; order Phyllodocida; family Nereididae; genus Platynereis; species Platynereis dumerilii. Next base: position 30,044,840 of record JAPTHN010000013.1, read on the forward strand.
TTGATTGGATTTAAAACGACAATAAATAAAATCTACCTACCTATCTACCTACCTCACAAATCAGTATCATTCATGATTTATGTATAGTGCCAACAGATAGGTTGTGCAGTTCTACACATATCCTGATAACTGCAGCATAGTAAAGCCCGTAAAGCATTAAAAAATTGGGTAAGATCTGCAGAAAACCTTAAGTCAAGTAGTCGCTGACTATTTCTTCTACTGATTAAATATGTTTCATTCACAATCAAATCAATTACACAGAGGAATCAAGTTGAATCTTAAAAATTTTATCAGCTAAATAATGTGTTAATATATTAGATGTTACCACTGAATAATGTTCACCTTGAGTAACATTTTTCTTGGGAGGTATGTTTTGATTCAGATCTTCTGGGTACAATGTGGCATGAAAAGCGTCTGAACAGTATCAGATTTCCTTACTCTACAAAAGCCTAACTGAAGTTTAGCTCTTTTTTTTTAACAATTAGGAATCTTCCACGCTGAGGTGTTAATGTGTTGAAACTATGCATAATGCATGGATGTGTATGTTAGGGAGTGATTAGGCTATAGTGGGAGTTCAAACAGCTTGAAAATACCTTGCTTTCCCTTTGTTAGTTTATTCAGGCTGTTTGATTTTCCAAGTGGCTACTGCTTGCATTTTGACAAATTTATGCGCTGTTTAGAAATTTCTGGTGATAGTATCAATGAATTAGCAAATGTTATGTTTATCCATCTCATTTATTTGAAGTAGTCATAAACCCCGAAAACAAGGGAGTACAAATGCGACAAGAATATTTGAATGCAAAAGGCCGGCATTCTACAACAGAGATGACCCTGCTCAGTGCTCATTGCCTTCCTTCAAAGCTTTGCTTTCATAATTATCAAGTTGTTTCTAAACACATTACAAAATGAAGAAAGACTCTGAATGAAAGGACAACAATGTTCTTCATCCCACATCAATAGTGTCTTTAATGAATCTAATTGTCTAGTCATATACAGAATTTGGCAGCTGATCTAGACTCCTGTTTTTCAGAACAAAAAAGTCACCAACAAAATGTGATTACTCCAAGTTCTGAAATAGCTGAACAAAGCAGGGAAACCTAATTTAGTGCAGATAGGCAACAATGATGTTGCTTTACGGTCAAAAGAATTTAAGTTACATGATAACATTCCAAAGGAAAACTTTTCTTGGTGCAGTGAGGCGAGATGAATGATGCTTAACTGTCAAAATACTTTTGAGTTACATCATTACATTCCACAGTAAGAGGATCTTAAAGACCTAACAGCCAATTATGATGTCTTTTGTTCATGTACATGTGTTTTCAATTGTATACCTAAAACAACTGAAATGATATATTTCATAAATATATGTAATACATTCCGACTCAATTTAGATAAGCCGATATCCCTGAACTGTAATATCAAAGCCTGTAAACTTATGGCTAGTTCTCACGGAGACGTAACAGAGGGTTTAAGTGACGGCGTTTCTTATATTTCCAGGAAAGGGCAAAGATTTGAGCATGTTCGCCGTCAATTTTGGCTTTACGGCGCAACAGGAACAGCATGGGTCGTTTTAAGAGGTCTTTCTACGCAATTCCTAGAAATTTGACGATGCAGGAAAAAAAGATTCAACCGGTTGAATCTTTGCGAGGAAAGAAGTGGTGAAGCAAGAAGAAGCGTAAAAAGAAATCAGTGCGCGCCGCAGATTTTTAAAGTTGCGACGCACAAAGAAGAGCTTCGACGCAGAAACAGCAGTGTAGCAGAAAGCTCTTGCTTCATGTCACATGTTTCAGACACGCGTTGCGGAAAGTCACATGTGCGACGCACGTGAGAGGGTACGCGCCGCGTCTTATGGACCCCCAATGCAGCAGACAGAGTGGCGCCTGAGTGCATGCGTTGTTCTATTTTTAGCATCAACCCTTTGTCTGCGCGTCACCCTCTTATTGCGCAGCGGCTGGGGCAGCAGCAGCGAAGCAGGGGGGCGAAGGAGGGGAAAAGAGGCGGTCCGCACCCTGCATATATATAGAGGGGGCCAGATTAGAGCACCATACCCACTCAGACCTTCGACCAGAACACACCTAGAATCCACGACACTATCAACTGCTACATTTGCTGCTACTTTTGTTGCTACAATTGTACTTTTGCTGCTACAACATGGGACCAAAGAGGAGAAAGGGCACCGTCGTCACCAGGGCACCAACCAAGCTCAGCACCAGGTCAACACTTCACACTCCTGGGAGCACTCCAGTGACAACTCCAGCTACAACTCCAGCTGCAACTCCTCTCCATGAACCTTCAGATGCTGCAGTGACTGCCTTCTTCACAACAGCCATGGCAGACATCTCTCTACCTGGGCTCTACACCTCCACTACAGCTGGCAGCCAGACGAAGACCACCTCTTCAACCAGCAAAGCCACTGTCGTCAGCGAGACCATCTTCGAGGGCCGGCCAGAAGACAACACAACAGAAGAAGATTCATCTGTTGAATTGTTTGAAGAGGAAGGAGACAAGCCTGCTGACAAGCCTTCCAAGTCTGCTGACAAGCCTGCTGCCAAGTCTGCTGACAAGCCTGCTGCCAAGCCTGCTGCCAAGCCTGCTGACAAGCCTGCTGCCAAGTCTTCCACGGGTCTTCCAGAGCCTACTTCCAAGTCTACTCCAAAGAAGACTCCAAAGAAGACTCCAAAGAAGACTCAGACTCCGAAGAAGACTCAGACTCCGAAGAAGACTCCGAAGAAAACACAAGAGAGCCAGCCTGTTCTTTCTCTAGATAGAGTGACCATACATGAGGACACCTTCGAGGAGGAAGAAGACTCTGCTGATGACACCCCTGCAGCTGCTGAAGCCAAGTCCAAGGGCAAGAAGGGCAAAGGGAAGGCCCCCAAGAAAAACATCAGGAACAACCTGGGCATCACATCTGACCAAGAAGATGACCTCATCAACTGGTTCAGAGAGCATCCTGTCCTCTACATGAAGGGCTCCAGAGGCTACAAGGGCAACGAGAAGCTGCTGCTGGACACAGAAAAAGCCAAGGAGCTGGGACCCAAGTACACCTCCCAGGACATCTTCAACTGGAGGAAGACAGTCCGCACCCACTACTCCAGACTCGTCAGGCCTGAAGCTTCAGGATCCGGCAGGAAGGAGACTCTCACAGACAGGGACCAGTACATCCTAACCAACTGTCGGTTCCTGAAGGACTCCATCGTAAACAAGCCAGGCAAGGAGCTGTCCGCCATCTCTCAACTGTCTGCCAACCGGCCAGCCTCAGACTCCGAGGACAGCTACAACCCTGAGGATTCCCTGCCAGCTTCGTATGACATGCCGGAACTGCCACCTGAACAGCCAGCACAGGACAGACCTGACAGCCAGCAGTCCCAAGTCTTCCCTGGAGCACCAAAGCCTGGAGCCGCTGCCAAGGGAACCAAGAGGAAGGCCCCAGGAGATGAAGCCATGCACTCCGCCATGCACGTCATCGCAGGCAGCATGCAAGCCATGTCCTCCGCCAAGAAGATCCTGAAAGGCTCTGGCTGCAACATGTGCCCCGACCACCAGGAGTTGACACCCGATCAGGAGTACTGGAGGAGGAAGTGCCAGGACCTCTACCACGTGGGATGTCACGCCAGCCCTGAAATCAGAAGGAAAATGGTCAGGACCATTGCAGAGGCCGCCCTCTACTGGGACAAGGAGAGTGAGATGGATGAGGCCAGCCGCCAGTCAAGACATCATCAGGAGCAGACCTTCCAGCCTCCTCATCCTCCTCAGCGCCTGCAGATGCCACCTCCTCCTCCTCCTTCTTCGACGTATGTGCCATCCCACCACCAGCAGCACCACCACGCTTCCAGCAGCAGCCATCACTACCACCACCACCAGCCCAGGGAAGGAGGATCCTCCAGGCAGACTCCCAGCTACACCGTGATGCAGCCCAGCCCATCCTCCATGACACTGATGGTGGATGCTCAGGAGAGCCCCGAGAAGTACGGCTACCCCACTGGACCCAGCTTTGGTCAACCGGGCGCCCATCACCAGCACCAGCCTTCCCCTTCGGCCAGTTGGACTGACAGTCTCCTTTCTCCACGAAAGTAGAAGACCAGATGCAGCAAAGACAACAAAAAACCTTGGCCCTTTTAAGGGCCACCAAATCCTCCCAAAAGGGCAGGCCACGTACACATCTTATGTTGACAAAAAAAAGAGCTTGTGTTGACCGAAAAGAGCCAAAAAAGAGCAAAAAAAACGTTGACAATCCCCAAAAAAAAAGTCCCCCAAAAAAAAAGTCCCCCAAAACAAAAGTCCGGTCCTGGCCTTCATTAAAAGTAATCACCTTCATAAAAGCAAGGTGCTAGTTCCCCCTTTCTTTGCCCCAAAACATACCAAGTGCAGCACTAGTACAAGTGCTGCATTCTTTGGTATAAACATATTTTTATTGCACTAGTACAAGTGCATGAATTTCTTAATTAAAATGTAATGCACTAGTACAAGTGCTTTGGTTTTAAAACTTGTGTTGGTTGGTTGCACTAGTACAAGTGCATCACTTTGTAATTTCACTTGTCTAGGGCAAGTGGCAGGTAGATAGCTAGCTAGATAGATAGATAGATAGATAGCTTGATAGATAGCTAGATAGATAGCTAGATAGATAGCTTGATAGATGGAACACAATGCTCGTTACATATATACACTGCAGCAAAAGAAAAGCAGTTGTCGTCACTTTGCAGGAATTGGACTTGGATAGATAGATAGATAGATAGATAGATAGATAGATAGATAGATAGATAGATAGATAGATAGATAGATAGATAGATAGATAGCTAGATAGATAGATAGATAGATAGATAGATGGATGGAGGGATTGATTGATTGATTGATTTTTGGGCTTGTTTTGTCAACATAGGATGTGTACATGGCCAGCTCAATTGGGAGGATTTGGTGGCCCTTAAAAGGGCCTGGGGTTTGTTGTTTTGAATAGATAGTCTGCATCTTCTTCAGATTTTCTCCAACTGCCAAGGGACACTTCCTGCCGGACTGTTGACCCAGTCACGTAGGTAGTCTCGAGCAGCCTTGGCATCTCTGGAGGCATTTCCGTGTCGAAGTGGTTCTCCTAGGTCTCCTAATTGACGGTCTCCCCTCCAAACTCCTTCAGTGACGTCATGTGTCTGTGGATCTTCTCTGTCCATCACTTCATTGTCACGGGCATGGTGGACGCCTACTCTGTCTCGCAGAATGTTGTGTAGAACACAAGCAGCCATTGTGATGTATGTCACTCTTGTAGGTCGTTGGGGCATGGTGGTCAGGAAGCATCTGAACCTGTGTGACAGCAGACCGAAAGCATTCTCCACCACTCTCCTGGCTCTTGAAATCCTGTAATTGTAGACTCTGGAAGCAATGTCAAGGTTCTTTCTTGGCACTGGTTTGAGCAGCCATGTCTTCAGGGGAAATGCCTCGTCACCCACAATGTAATATGGGAAAGGATTGTCTTCTGTGCCAGGTAGAGGTTCTGGAGGTGGTAGGCCTAGATCTTCCTCGTCCAGGAGTTGTCGAAGTACTGTGTCCCTGAAGACGCCGCCATCAGATGCACTTCCTTGACAGCCAGCCTGCACATAGATGAACTTGTAGTCGGCATCAACGAGGGCCATCAGGACAATGGAATGAAATCCCTTGTAGTTGTAGAACAAGGAGCCTGCAGCCTTGGGACATCGGATTGCGACGTGCTTGCCATCCAGAGCTCCAATGCAGTTGGGCAAGTTCCATTTCGTCTCAAAAGCCTTGGCTATCTCCTTCCATCTTTCAGGCTGTGTGGGTAGTTCCAGCTGTTATTCGAAGGCATGAACGATGGCAAGGCAGACCTCAGGGATGAAGTTGCAGATGGTGTTGGGTGCCACACGGAAAGCATAAGCTAGGGACTTGTAGCTGTTTCCTGTTGCCATGTACCGCAGGGTGATAGCCAACTTCAGACCAGGTTCCAAAGCCCTCCTCATGTTGGTGTCTTGCTTAGCGATGAGTGGTCCAACAGCTTCCAGGATTTCAGCAAAGATGGCAGGGGGCATTCTAGTGTAGTTGTAGTAGCCGGACACGTCACGCACTTGCAGTTCAGGCAGCAGTTGATGGAAGTGACCATGTTGTTCCCTCTGCAGCAACCAGTTGCGAATCCACCACCTTTTCTGTCTCCTGGCCCTCCTCCTCCTGTGTCTCAAATAGACAGCTCCGATAGCAACAGCAGCAGCACCAGCCACAACAATAATTTCTTCTTCATTCATCATGCATATGTTCAGTAGGCAGTCGTTGTGTTCTCATTGAAGGGCAATCAGCAAATGAAGCAAGGAGGTCCTCTGTGTCCCTTTTTATAATGACCAAAAGTGACTCCTGCAGCAGCCAAACACACTTTGCCGCAGCGCTGCAACAACAGACGTTCGTCGATGCTTAAGAGACCTTCGTCGCTGCTTAAGGCAAGGACGACGAAGAAGGTCAGCATCGACGCGCCTGTAATGTCCTCGGCGCTTTATGAATGCATGTGCGACGATGAACCATCAAGTTACGCAGTAACAAGTCCCTAAATGCGGCGTTGCATCCTTACAGTCGTCGGCGAGGCTGTCATTTTCAGCGGCGCATCTTACCTCGGGTGTACGCCGAAGGTTTCCTGATGCGTCGCAGGTCGCCAATTTCAGACGTAGCTGCCTCACAACCATCAGCGGCGTAAGAGGAAACAACATTGGGCGAAGTAAAAGCAGCCTCGCCGAATTCCAAAACAAAGTGCGACGCGTCTGTTTGGAACTGCGCTGAGGAAAGAGAGGCGGAACGCGGCGAAGAAAAGCTTAAGCAGCGCCGCGGACACCTCAAGACTCACCGCGGCTACTAACTTTAAGCGTCGCACATGACACTAATTGATTACGTAATGTGCCAAAACCAACGTTCTACGCCACAACTTTCCAAGAAATGACTTCTCTTGATGCGTCGCTCTCAAATCGCCGTCGTGAGAACCAGGCATTAGGTACACTGAATAACCTTGGTAGAACAACTCACAAACTTAGCCTCCTTGCAATTGTCACAGATGAGCATCGTTATTCTAATGGAATGGAGGACATCAGAAGTACCTTGGATGGGATAAGTCAGGGTCGGACGAGAGGTAATCACATCATGCAATGGTGCCCTGAAACATGCAACACTAATGTAAGTATTGCCAGTTGTACACTAGTGGCTCCCAGTGGTGAACCGAGTAACGGCTGGCTTTCATTTGTCATGCACACATCTATGCAGAATGCATGGTCAGCACTCAGGCCAAATTGGTTTCACAAATCAGCATCATTCATGATTTATCTAGATGATAACTTGTTAAATGCCAACATATAGGTTTATAATAATACATAATACAAACATGCACCAGAAGCGAAATTTCATTGGAAAGTTCTATACATACCTCGTGATAATTCTAGTGTAGCAATAGCAAGCCCTATAGAATATATCCAACTTGTAAACGAGACTGCAGAAAGCCTTATATCAAATAATCACTAACTTGACATTCTAATTGTTAAAATATCCTTTATTCAGATAACAATTGGAGAAGAATCACATTGAATCTTAAAAAACTGTTCAAGCTAAAACATGTGCCGATTAATTTAATTAGACTTCAGGACCAAATATTGTTCTCCTTCTGCCCTCACTTTTCTCAGAATTTATGTCTTTAGTTAAATCTTCTCAAAAACATGCGGCATTTCATGTGTCTGAACAGTACCAGATGACCTTAATCTACTCTTGCCCAATTAAGGCTTAGCCATTCTTTTGCCCAATTAGTCAGCTTCCACGCTGAAGTGATAATGTGTTGAAACTATAAATATAGCATTGATGTGTATGTTAGGGAGTGATTAGGCCATAGTGGGAGTTCATGCAGTTGCAAAATACCCGGCTTTTACCTTATTAGTTTATTCATGCTTTTTGAAAAATTTATGTGTCAAGATTGTTAAAAAAGAACAGATATATGTGAGGATATTGGATTATGAAGCATTCAACAAAACGGCTTATGAAGACAATAAGATCATGTTGTTTTGAATCTCAAACTTACAATATTTGAAAAAAGTTTTATGCCAAATGTCTACAGGCGCTGTTTGGAAATTTCGGATGATAGTATCAATGAATTTGTCAGCAACTCTTATATTAATCTATCTTATTTGAAGTGGCCATAATCCCTGTCAACCAGACCATACAAATGCGACAAAAAGATTTAAAGTTTGAGAGTCCAAACTACATGATCTTATTGTCTTCATAAGCTGTTTTGTTGAATGCTTCATTATCCTAGTGCCCAATATCCTCACATATAGCTTTTCCCAGCATTCTACTACAGAGGTGACTCTGCGCATTTACTTCCTTCAATAACTTTGCTTTCATAATTATCAAGTTATTTCTAAACAAATACGTGACAACATGAAGAAAGACTATGAATGAAAAGAGAGTATTCTTTATGCCACATGCATGGTGTCTTTAGTGAATGTAATTGTCTAAACTTACATGTACATAAAATTTGCTGATCTAGCGTTCTTTTTGTCAGAACAAAAAAACCACCAACAAAATGTGATTACTCAAAGGTCTGAAAAAGCTAAAAAAAAGCAGGAAACCTAATTTGATGCAGTGAGGCAACAACAATGATGCTTAACTGTCAAAAGAATTTGAATTATGTGATAACATTCCACAATCTACAGTAAGAGGAAATAAAGACCAAACAGCCAACTATTGGTTACTTGTTTTTCATACAGGTGTTTTCAATTGTAAACCTAAAACAACTGAAATCATATATCTCATAAATATATTTGTACATTGCCACTCAATTTCAAGCTTTTCTCAGAAGTTATTAATAAAATGAATTTCTTAAAACAATGGACATTGTTGCATGACATGTGCCTGAGCAATATTTTACTCGACCCAGTCCCAGAGCTGAGCCTTTTTGGCCCAATTAGGAAGTTTCCATCCTGAGGTTATAATGTGTTGTATCTCTGCATAATGCATGGTTGTGTATGTTAGGGAGTGATTAGGCTATTATAGGGGTTCAAACTGTGACAAAATCTCCTTCTTCTTCTTAGATTATTCATGTATTTTCTTTCCAAATGGCTGCTGCATGCATCTGACAAATTTATGTATACAAGTGCCTGCTGCATGCATGTGGACTGGTTTGTAAGTCAATGCAGTTCAAAGGGAATTGCAAACTTTATTAAATAGTTGTATGCTCTGTTAAGACAGTCAGTAAATCTGCTTATAAAAACAATAGTCCAGACCGTGTAGTTGGGAATCTCTACACAAGAATATTTGAAAAGGTTTAAAGTCAAATGTCTATGCTGTTTGGTGATTTCTGATATATAGCCATCAACCCTGTCAACTGGGCAAGTTTGGCTTTGAACATTAAGCATACAATGTTTGAAATAAATCACATTGTATTAGAACAGGTATATTCACTTCCAGTTTCCTTCTTTGGCTTAAATATCCTTCAATATCAGTATCAAATTTTTGAAATCTTAATGTGGTGACAGTTCTTTTAAAAATGGTCAGCCTAATCCATATTGTTAAATTTGACTTCCCCCTTTTTGCTATTTTTATTCCACATATGAATAAAACTTGGAAGAATTGGTAACATTTCACATCTGAAAGGGCTACTCATCTGAAAAAGGTTTAACAAAGAGAGGGGAAATTAATTCAACTCAGGGTCACTCACAATGGAAAAGCAAAGCATGATAAAGGTGCCTAAATTCAGCACCCAAACATCATATTCTCACAATGCATTCTTTCACAATGCACTCTCAACCCAACTTCCTATATTTAATCATTTTGGTAGGTTAACTTGCACAGGATGAAGAAACATCTTGGAAGCTAGGATATTGAGATGGCAATCAAAAATTGACGCGAGTGACCAAACCAGAAGTTAGAACTAATACCAGTACCAGTGATTGGAAGCCAAGGATGCTACTACTGCTCATCACCTTCCTTGAATGGCTTTGCTTTCATGATTATCACATCCCTTCTAAACAAACACATTGCAAAATCAAAAGAGGCTATGAATGAAAAGATCACAGTGTTCTTTATAACACATCAACAGTGCATTTAATGAATCTAATTGTCCAGACTTATAGAAAATTTGCTGATCTAGCTTCTGTTTTTCAGAACAAAAAAGTCACAGTCAAAATGCGATTACTCCAAGTTCCGAAATACTTGAAAAAAGCAGGAAAACCTAATTTGGTGCAGATAGGCAACAATGATGATGCTTAACTGTCAACGACTTTTGAGTTGCATGATTACATTCTATAGTAAGAGGACCAAACAGGAAATAACATTATTATTGGAATCCTTCTTTTTCATAATGTTTGTTTTTAAATGTTAACCTAAAATAAAAGAAATCATATAATCTTATAAACACATTTTATGCACTACCACTAAATTTCCAGGTGTCCCGATGCACCTGTACCATAAAATCAAAACCTATGAAATACATTGTAAGGCACATGGAATACCTCTGTAAAATAATCACAAAGTTAGCCTCCTTGACATTATCAATTGAACACAGAGAAGCATTGTTATCTTAATGGAATATGAGACACACAAAGTACCTTGGCTGGGATAAGTCAGGGTCGCATGAGAGACAATCACATTATGCAATGGTGCCCTGAAACATGCACCACTAATGTCTGTATTGTCACTTGTACACTTGTGGCTCCCAGTGTTGCACCGAGTAATGGTTTGCTTTCATTTGTCATGCACAGATGCAGTATACTCGGGCAGCACTCAGGTACAATTGGCATCACAATTTGGGATCATTTGTGATTATGTGTGTAATAGCACTTAGTTGTAAAGTGAAGAACAGATACTGTTGGATATTTTTCATTCCTAAGGCTAAAAGAACAGCATGCTACTTTGCTCTCCATAAAGGAGCTCCATAAAAATGTTCATTTGTAAATTCCTGTCAGTTCCGTCTGTGGATTTCGGCACTCTCCTCTTTGTGGCCATCAACAAATTCCAAAAGTTATTTTAGGGAGAGACCATTTGATTTTTAGGCGTGTCAATATTCTTACTCCTCTTCTCCTCATCTTCTTGTTGTCATTCTGATTTTTGTCCATGTGCCCCTCTCTCAACTGGTTCCTCTTCAATTCCTTGTTGAAGAAGAGGATGGCTAGAAGAAGAAAAGTGCTCTCTTTTTAAACTGACGTTTTACACCAATTGTTCCCCCAGAGTCCTTCTTATTTGGGCATTGCCTTCACATTCTGTGGGTCAATATACACTGTATTGCCAACCAATTTTCAACATGCACAACTCTTATGCAAATCGCGAAAAATGACATGCTATATGTAGTTTGACCAATCATATGATAGGATTTTCTGATGTCAGACCAAAAATGGTAAAGATTTCAGTGTGATTTGCTCAGAGTTTACCAGTATGTACACCAATAACAGCTGTCTTATGTCAGTGAAGTTTTTGTATCGATGTCTTAACCTGTAAAAAAACTTATATGTAAGTATATACTTAAGAGTAAATCGATTCATCAAGGTTAGGAAATCATTCTGGCGATATTTTTAGTGTGTGAAACGTCATCAAAATGTGTGTAAACACAGTGGCTTAGCTTGAACATTTTTCTGAGGATTCACAAAATACAAATTAGGCTACAGACCTTTTAAATACACCGATTTTCAAAATTTAAAAACCTGCATATATCAAATAGACTCTGCCGTATTCATTGCACTTATTATTATTGCATTACTTGCAGTATTAAGCTCGCAAATAAGCATGTCGGCACATTATAAAGAAATAACTTCAGTTGCAAAAACCCAGTGGCCAAAATGAACCAGTGGCATACCTAGGATTTGTTTGTAGGGGGGGGGGGGCCCGGGGGGGGGCTTTTTTAATATTGAGGTCTATCTATCTCTCTTTTTATCTATCTATCTATCCATCTATCAGTGTATCTATCTATCTATCTGTGTATCTTTCTCTTTATGTATCTATAAATTGGGCTACAGACCTGAGTATTTGTCCGATTTTCAAAATTTAAAAACCTGCAAATATCAAATGGACTCTACTGAATTCATTGCACTTATTAATATTGCATTACTTGCAGTATTAAGCTCGCAAATAAGCATGTCAGCGCATTATAAGGAAATAACTTCAGTTGCAAAAACCCAGTGGCATATTATAATTCATTGTAATAATATTCTTTCACTTTAAGGAATATAGAAGCATATAGAACATGTTAAAAAAAATCAACTTTGATTTTCAACTTGAAGCCCAACATTACACATTTAAATTCTTTAGTTTGAATATGTGTGAAGTTAGATTGCATGACACTCTGATTCTGACACAATTGCTTTGAGAAATGCATAACATTATCAAAGCAAATGTGTCACAGTTACTTCAATTGTACTGACAAATTAGCATATTTTCTATATAGCAATTAACAAAATGAGCCATTTTAATTCTAATAACTTAAGTTTAATTTTATTTGCAACATTCCTGGTTGAGTAAGATGCAGGAAACGAGGAGGAGGGGCTTAGACATTTATTTAATAAAAATGCCTACTTTTAGATATTAAAACTTTTAATTACATGCCACATGCCTTCAGGTTCATGATAAAATCGATACAGTAACGTTTCTAAGGGTATTTTTCTTGTTAACATAGTGACTTGGAGACCAATTTGGTCTCCTGGTCATTGCTAAATTGGCGCCACTGGGAGACCATTTTTTTCAGGACGCTCGCTAAATACATAACTGATTTTTTTTCCATATATGTTATATTTTTCATGGTCCTTACAATATATTTCTGCCAATATGTCACCTTTCTGATTCCCAATTTTTAAAAATTCAAAATTTGGGAAACTCGCTCGGTTGGATAATGGTTCAAATCGTAAAATTGACAGTCAGCTGCCTTTGCCATTATATTAGGGGCTAAGACTGCATGATCTTTAATTAATTATAGATGTCGCAAATCATGGCGCTATAGTTTTACGCTGGTCTCCCTGTCGTAAATCCTTAAAAAGTGCCCTGTCTCGTGTGGATATGCATTTTTATAATAAGAGGAAGTCTATGTAACTGGATTTTGGAAACCACATCCAAACTCAATTGACATATTGTAATTAAATTCTATTTGCAAGATATGTCATATTTTACAGCTATTTTCCGTGACTTTCCCTCCTCATTGGCATTGTGTTCCAACTTGCCATCAAATATTATCATGTCGCTTTTTCATCATGACAACCCAGTCACAGTATCTTGGGTCTAATGTGACTATCTGTATGCATTAGAAAGATGACACATTATGTGACAAGGTTGACAATCTTATTAATGACATTGCCTTTGTGACCTGCCATATCTTAATAACAACCCACCTTATCACATTTTATATATACAGTGGTCCCTGCATTGTAAGACCCCCTGTTGTAAGACCGCCTTGTCTTATGTGACCACCTTCCTCTCGCACTAAGTAGTATTTTTAGTGCACTTTGCACCCCGATGAGAGACCGCACCCCCACGAGAGACCGCTTCATGACTGCAGAAGGGGCGGTCTTATAATGCAGGGACCACTGTATATATATATATGAGCCAGTCCATGACAAAAGGGGTCTTATCAAAAAAAGAGGTGACGTCACCAAAACAATGGTCAAAGTAGAGGAAGATTTTGGCGCCAAAATATGTTGCGTGAATTCATTCACTTTATCATATTCACCATGAAACAAATAGCACAAATTATAATTGGCGAGAAAGCATACTAGTTATTAATTTTTTTTTACAATGCAACCTCAAGATTCATAGTTTGCCATTGTTTCTTCTGACAGTGTATGCATAAACACACGATTGTGCCTTCCTTTGAAATATAGTATTTTCTCAAAGTGAGGATCAGTCAACAGTCATGTTGAGTTCAAACTGAGGCACAAGTGCAATTTTGGCGGGAAAGAGCTTAAACCTTTATGCAAACTTCATCTTGCTACTCCCGTTCTAAATTAATCCAGAATTTCAATATTTATGCCCAGTTCAAACCTGGCTGAACATTTTTTATAAGTTACAATTATCAAATACACAACATGGTAAGAACATTATACATATTAATGAGCTCAGAGGCAGGGAAGCTGTAGGAATGCAAACAAGAAAAAAAGCAGTACTTTAGGGGCCGACCAGACGATAGTTGGGGGGGGGCTATGGATTTTACCCCCGGGACGAACTTTTTTTTTCGTTCGCGGCGCGTCGACGAACAATTTTTTTGCTAGCGAATGCGCGACAAACTTTTTTATCGGAATTTTAACATTACGGTACCCTAGCTACAGGTGGAAACAAACTTTTTTTTTATTTCCATGTGCTGAACAAACTTTTTTTTTCAGTGTCAAGTGGGAAACAATCTTTTTTTTTCACCAAATATCCATAGCCCCCCCCCCAAAGATCATCTGGTCAGCCCCTTATGGATCAATCAAGACATTGAAAAGTGACCAGTGTAATTGAAATACTTGCTAACACTGGACATGCGAAATTTAGGCCCTCACACATATGCTATTATGTAGACACAGCTTTTCATCACTCCAAATTATTTGCACCTCAACCCTCCCGAGCACCAACGTAAATCAAACCTTTCACTACGTAATTATTTTGGTTAGAATCAAACGTTGGGCCAAACAACGTATGACAAAGGTAGGGCAAAGGTAGTTTCCAAATGTTGCACTCAGATGGAAAACCAAATGTAGGTCGCAACCTCAGTAAGAGGTTGGCAGATAGTTTGTTTTATAGTTTGGCCTAACATTCGAGTGACACGTAAGTCATACCTTTGGTTGAGAGGTTGGAAGAACGTTTGGTTGTAACGTTAGGCTAAACGTGTCAGTCATACGTTAGTCATACCTTTGGTTGAGAGGTTTGAAGAACGTTTGACTATTACGTATGACCATACCTTTGACTCACAGGTTTTTCGAACATTCATTTGAGAGGTTTTTAAAACCTTAGACTATTACGTAAGCCATACCTTTGGTTGAGAGGTTTGCAGAATGTTTGACTATTACGTATGACCATACCTTTGATTCATAGGTTTGTCGAACATCATTTGAGAGGTTTTTACAACCTTACACTATTACGTATGACCATACCTTTGATTCATAGGTTTATCAAAGGTATGGTCATACATTTGGCCATACGTAAGTTCAAAGGTTTCTCCAACATTTCTTTTGATATGTATGGACAACGTTTGAATGTAATGTTCAGGGCAAACGTCTGATCATACGTATCTGCCAAAGGTTTGTTGAAGGTTTGAACAAAGTTGCAGAACCTAGGATCTCGAGTCTCAGAGAGTCTTGTAGCGCCATCTATTCCACACCTATTCCAATATATCTGATAACTTTGAGATTATAAAACCTCCAACAGGATGCTTGCTGGTAATAATTGGATGAAGCTATAAAGAAATAGTAGCTGCACCAATAAAAAAATTACCAAATAAATATCTCTTAAACTGTGTAAGATTAGATTGGCCAAAAAAAATTCTGAAGTACTGCTCAACCACAAACGAGCAAGAGAGAATCAGTCAAGTCCGGAGTTGAACTGAGTCTACTTGCATCGGAATGCCACCTATCCAGCAGGCCAATTTGGATTGGGATTTTTCCAACTCTTCAGAGTTGAAGTATTAATCCCTTACAAGGTAAGTGAATTTTGATATTTTTTTTATTAATTGTAGTCCTTAAATGGACTGTAGACTGCTTGGTAAAACAAGGAAGAAAAGTCTACTAATTTTGGAGCCACCTTCAGTGCTTGCTGCTTGGCTCCTATCTCTCTGTTTTTCTCTTCTCTTCACTGTTTAACTTATGCTATCTCCTTTGCAGATCTCCAACAATCAATTGACCAAGCACCCATCCGAAGACCTAAAAAAAAAATTCTTTAAATCTCCCACCCCCCCCCCCAAAAAATCCTGCAGTAAAATCATATACATATGAGAGCATTCTTTATTCAACAATAATGAGGGGCAGTATTCAAGGGCTTTATTTAATTTAATTTGATTTTTTTTCGAAGGGGGGCAGGGCAGGCCGGGTGGCTGGGTCCGCCTGAAGCAATGCGGCAGTCCCCCGGGCGATGCGCCCCTGGCCAGCGCTTGCTGGTTGAGATGGCAAATTCATACATGTGTATCGCGCAAGCAATCAGTCCAGAACACGAGTATCCTCTGTAACACCGATACAAATGTTACCCAAAGATGTTATACGTTGGATTCCAATCTTAAAACCAAATCCCAGGTCATATTTATCAAGATATAGTCCATTGAATTCCGAAGTGCGAGCGCTATTGAGAATCCACATCCTTCAAATCGCCGACTAGACCGGCTGATTCTGAAGCATACGCAGCTTCCACAGCCATCCGAAGGAGTCAAATGACTCAGACACATCCTAGAATCAATCGGCCATGGTCAAATACTTTGTTGCGGTGGAATTAATTAGTCCTGGACCGATATATTTCATAACAACAGCGCATGGACGCCATTGCCCGCCCAAAGATTATGTACCCAAGATGTGACGCTACCATAGGGCTCCATGGGAATCATCATATCATGACGCCACCTGGGTAGTGGGCGCGAAACTATTATTACCAGGCTCAGCTTCATAACGTCACGTCACATTTATTTAAAGGCCAGCTCAGCTCTTGACTGCTAATATAGGCCTAGTTGGGGGGGGGGGGTGTGGTGTTAAAAAATAGGACAATAGGCCCACAATATCCCCGGGACAATATTTATGCTGCTTTTTAATATAATAAAATCTTCATGCCAGCAAAGATGTATACATGTATACATGTATCACATCATTATGTTTATCAAGGTCCATAAAAGATGCACATGGCAATGACAGAAAGATCAGGAAATTTTTAAAATAAACTCTTCTAAAAGCTAACAAGGAATCTCTAAAACAAAGAAAAGAGATAATCTTGCTGTAGTTATTTCATACTAAATATATTTTAAATGTCAGGCCTAAACTAAGTAGTTTTAACATTAAAATGGCAGGCAAAATTTATAATAGAAAATGTGTGTATTAACAGTGGCAGATATGGAGTGATCCAAATATCTTCTCTACGAATTCATACACAACATCCTTATATATTACATTTAAAAAGTAAAATAATAAAAACAATGTGTATTGAAATACCCGATCCAGAAATTAAAGCTGGGCAGGAAATTATTCATTCATTAATATTCATGCCCTCCCCCAGATAAATCGTTGTCCCTCTGCTATTGATTGCCCATGGAAAAGCCAAGATAAATAATATAATTATATAGGCACCTACAAAGGCATGACTTGTTTACATGAAACTCAGAGCACTCAAGACCTCACAGTAGTAGGCCTATAACAGGTCTCAGACGCTACACACATTGTACATCAAAGGTAAAGGGGTAATTAAGGATTTTCAATCACTTTCCCTTTGAATTTCTTTGATTCAATTACTGTGAATTACGATTGATTGCCCTTCTCAGCTTACTAGTGTTCTGTCCATTTCTACTAAGTCCATGCTTCGTTTGTTCAATTGAACAATTAGGCCTATTAATTGCATAGGCCTAATTACAGAAAACGTGTCAATTATTGTGCTTAAAGACACGTATCTTTCCCTCCTTTTTTGTTTACAAATTTCCGCCGACTCAACAAAGTAATTTTGGATCAAGCACTCACTGACCCCGTGCAGATTGCACACAAATTAAGTATGCTACATAACGGCACGTGGCCAGCTCTTCCGAAGTTGGAATGTGCAGATACAGTCAAAAGAAAAAAAAAATCTCTTCAGATAGGAAGATAGATAGATAAATAGATTTAAATAAACATGTCAAATGCAAATTTACCCATAACCTGACTATCATTTGTCAATGATCAATGTTTCATTGACCCGAATTGCTCCCAGTAATTACAGATCTATAGGCTACAATTGTACATGTACGCAAATTGGTTAAAATAAATTAATTTTGCTAAATTTTAAAATACAGTGCAAAATTCAAGCGTAAATTAACTATAAATTCCATTTGATTATTTTTCTTTCTTCTTTTTTCAGTTTCCAATGTTAAATGAAAAAAAAATTGTGGTGTTGCCTATATCAGCAGTTTGTATTTAGATCATTAGTCCTACTGACCCTCCACACAACAGTGGGTGCATAGCTGAGGGCACAGATCTGCTGGCCAGCAGATTTTTTTCTTGTCATGAGAGATTTATGGCAATGGTTTCTCCAACTTCTCCTGCATCTTCAATGGCATTTATTACAGTTTTGATCAAGTAGCTAATTGCTATCAGAGCTAATTGCTATCAGAGCTAATTGGCTTAATTACTTCAAGACTTCCAAGACTTCAGACAATTTGTAGTAACAAATCAATCCATTTGAAGAACTACTAGCAGTAAGGTGCTATTCATGCACTGGGTCATTGACCTCTAATCATGACGTCACTGCTCTGCTGCTGTTGTGACGTTATGAATTCAAGTGCTCGGGTGAGTCCGGTTGTTTACAATTCGGCGCCGATTCCCTTCCCTTCACAGTTACAGATTCAGAAAAACAACAAACAATAATTTTGGTTTCTGTATTATTCAAAAACATGAAGAAACAAGCCAAATTAGTGTGGGTAGCTTTGATGTTTTTCATGTTTATCAAAAAGTAAAAAAAAACAGTGCTGCCACCTGAGTTTTGGGCGCGAACTAAGTTGATTCCCGAAAACGGCTTGGCTTCCCACATGTGGCCCGCCTCCCTCCTCGATCTAATGTATTCATTGCGCATGCGCCGCGCTGGGCTGGCCTGCCACGCCTGACGCCCCAGAGGCGTATAACGACCATTTCTTCAACGTGGGGGGTACGTAGTGAATGGAGGTTGGAGAAATACGAATTATTTACGATATCTACGTACGTAGTAACCTCGTAACCAGCTGTCGACAAATTACGTAGTTTTCAAACGTTGGGTCCGATGTGGATGGGAGGTTTAATGCTACCTTAGACCAACGTTCCTCAAAGGAAATTGTCCACAAGGGAAGTCGCCCAAGTTGGCGGGCAGCTCAACCAATCTAAAGGTAAATTTATACGTACTGACGACTTTGTGAATGCTAAGTCTGGATACCACTACCAAATTATTTGTCTTATCAGTTCAATACCCTCTAAATACTTCGAAGCAAACTATAAATAGTGTATTATCTCACTAATTTAACTTTATTGATTTTTTATAGTAGGCGGTGTTTTCAAAGTTGTCCTCTTTAAAAAATGATCAGTGACCAGTGCATATAAAACTTTGTTGTGTTTTTCACGTCCTATAAATGATACATGTATGCAATATGTACATGTACACTGTATACAAATATTTTAAAAGGAACATTTTTATAAAAAACATACTGGATAGCAGACACAAAAAAAGTATTGTTGACCTAAAAAAAAAATAGGCATCCTGAAAAACTGAAGGTGCATGACATTCTTTTCAAAAAGTCACCAACATCCCAACTTCTGCGAGCAGGTGCCAGGATAAATTTAATCACCTTTTTTAGTTTTCTATGACGACAGACCACGTTTCATTGGCAAAATACTGTTTTCTATGCTGCAGGTGTTTGAAAATGCTATCGGTCAGTAGCGGGTCTTTGGTGCTGTATTATTTCCGACCAGTGCAGTGTCAAGATTTCAGAGAGCCACCCATAGCGTTGCATCACCACCTGCAGCTGCAGTCATTCAGGTTGTTTGTTTATACCTGGGTGTTTATATTGAGTGATTTGTAAATTTTAAAATTTAAACCCGAGTTTTTGGCTTCCACCATGTAGGAAACTTGATGGATGCTTCAGATAGATTTTTTAAAGCTGATTAAATTAAGGACAGCAGGAAACCTGACATACAAATAAAACTTTACCCATTGACTTCAGGCACCTTTGATGTGGCTTTCACATAGGAAAAATTGTCTGACAGACTCAAAACTACGTAAAAATATGGAAATTAAATTTTGATATTAGTTAAGTTACTGATCCTCATATTAGAGGAGCTACATTGTGGTGCATCATCGATGCAGCCATTACTCGAGATATAGATTCAATGGATAGGCCTACTGACATTACTGAGCCCTGCTGGATCTGCTGATCGAGTAATTCTACTGTGTGAATACATTTCAAACACAGTAAAAAAAATATGGTTGCCATGGAAACATTGAATTTTTCCATTCATCTGCATGAAATACCTTTGACAATCTGAAAGTAATAAGGCTACAATAAATCAATATTTTTCAATTCCTAATTTGTTGTTTAGTTTGTACAGTTAAATAAATTGTTCAGTTCAATCGCGATTCAGCTGCTGATTAGCAGTCGTGTTTCCAATCATCAAATCAGAATAGAAAACATCTGTAAATGGCAATGTGATATTAGAAACACTTTAAATTCAAGAGCCTTCCGTTTTTTCTGGCTGTAGTTAATAAGCGGAAACTAAAGGAACATACAGATGGAGAAAAAACAATAGTAATGTCAAGAAAATGGTGACGTCAAGAAAATGGTAACGTCAAGAAACTCCTGCAGATCTTGCACCGACATGGTCATCTTTGAAAGGCTGTAAAATCAAAACTATTTGTAGTAGGCTTATAATATTTGACAAAATTATTCATGGGAAGTCCTTTTATAATTATAACTAAAAAACACAAAATTCAATTTTTAGTCCATAAGACCCCTTTTCCCATGGACCGGCCCATATATAATGCTGACTTTTTTGCAAGTCTGTCATGAGTCCTTGTCTTTATTAGGTGAGTCTCTTGGCATATAATAGAGCCTTGCTTCATTGTAGTGCACTAGGCTGCCAGGTGCAGTTCCTGTTCTGGGATGGATGGATGGATGATTAGGGCTTTACGTCCTATATTTTGGCCCTTGAGAGGATAATTAGGACAGGAGGAGGACACGGCAATGAGATGAAGGATGATTGAAACAGCTGTCCAACATAGACCCGGGTGACCCGGCAAGAGCTGGATTCGAACCCTGGACAGGTCTAGTGATTGGCAGCCCAGCATGCTACCGCTAGACCAGCCCCCCCCCCCTCGCTCCGTTCCTGGGCAGAGCATGTTAGATAAATGTTAACATTCTGGGCATGCGCCACTCTTTATTTTTTATTCTTGAATGCACTCTGACCAGATGTCACTCTGTTATATGCTACTCTCACCACACATTATATGTGTGTTAGAGCATTCCCAAATCTCATATCTTCAGGAAGATGCCCTTCAACATCCTTCAGTTAATTCAAACCCTCATCCATCAATGCCCTTACTTTCCTACTCACTCTTATTATTATATAATAAAGTAAATCACTTGATGTGGAAGCTTAATACGTAACCCTGCCTTACTATTGAAAGAGCGTTGCCGTGTCAGTGTGAAAAGCAATCTTAAATTGTATATTTTAATTTTCTGTTGTAATCAAATGCTACCTTTCACTGGCAAGTGGGTGGAAGGAAGGGTTGGGTAGTGCGAAGGCATGGAAGGGCATAGAAGTGTTGCGGTATGCAAGTGCAAGCCTCTGTTTGGAAAGTTTATTTAGTTGTACTGTATTTGTAGTTTGGCAATGCCTCCCATGTCGTACCAGTGAATAGATGAGGCACATATAGGTTGTACAGGCCCCTTAGGTTCCGAATGATGCATAATGCTCATGATTTATATTGTTCATGGTGTAAATGATTTTGTTCATTAGTAACAAAGCAACATGTTCATCAGAATGATGTTGTTGTTACTGTCATAGCTTTACTTTGGGAGGATAAGACATTATAAAAGATCATCGGCAGCTCTCGTTAGATCATTTGTCAAGGTAATTGCAGTTTGGCATTGCCTTCCATGCTCTGCCAGTGAATAGATGAGGCATATATAGGCTGAGCAAGTCTCTAAGGTTCATAATGATGCGAATGGTTTATTTCCTTTCTGGTGTCAATGATTGCATTCATTAGTAACATGGCAACGTGTTCGTCAGAATGAATTTTGTCGAGCGGATTCTTCAGCTGTTTCACTCTCTGGCGATGGAATGAAATCTCCAATAATTTAACTGTTTGCATTTGTGGATTTAGAGGTTCTCCTTACTCAATGTGATTTCAGCGTCACAAAATTGAGCCATAATCAGTAAGACTAGTACCGATGAGTGTCATTTCCAAGAAGTCACATTTTCTGTACAAACATCAAATGTATCAATATAAAATTTATGCAGTTTGAAATTAAATTTTGCTCTTAAGTGATAATCAGTTGCAATGAATATGTTTACAGTAAAACATTTCGATCTCTGTTCACTCGTGGTGTAAAATCACCTTGTACTTGAGAGATGAGCGGACAATTAAAATGTTTTGATAGCTGTTTATCTTCATAAAAGTAAAGCATTCTACGCCCTCTGAATATGTCTTTCCTGGGTACTTGAAGCTGTTTGGAAGCATTATTACCACATGGTCATTTGCTGCATAAAAACATTGGGATCAGTGCAAATAGGCATATGAGACCATTCACCTGCAAATGCCAGATAAACTGATACATGATATCATTGGATTTATATTCGTGAAACAACATACTCAGATCTTGGAGTAGTCATATTTTGTTAGTGACTTTTTTGTTCAGACAAATAGAAGGCTAGATCAGGAAATTTAAAATAAACAAGAGGAAAGGTCTTTTGCAACAGCATGAACTTCTGCTATGGCCTTATCACTCCCTAACATACACATTCGTGCTTTATGCATAGTTTCAACACATTATCACCTCAGCGTGGAAGCTCACTAATTGTGCAAAAGAAGGGCTGAGCTTTAATTGGGCCTGGTTTCGAGTAAGGTTACTGATACTACTCATACTCATGTCTTGCTGCATGATTTTAAGAAGATCTTACTTACAGCAGAACATCTGAGAAAAGTGAGGGCAGAAGGAGAACAATATTTGGTGGTAAAATCTAGTGTTTTGACACTTGTCTTAGCTTGTAAAATTTTAAAGATTCAATGTAATTCCTCTCTAATTGATAAAAAAGAAGGACATTTAGACAAATAGACTGTCAAGTTAGTGACTATTTGACATAAGGCTTTCTGCAGTCTCGTCTACAAGTTGGATATATTCTATAGGGCTTGCTATTGCTACACTAGAATTATCACGAGGTATGTATAGAACTTTCCAATGAAATTTCCCTACTGGTCCATGTTTGTATTACAAACCTATGTGTTGGCATTTAACAGGTTATCATGTACATAAATCGTGAATTATGCTGATTTGTGAAACCAATTCTGCCTGAGTGCTGCCCATATATACTGCATCTGTGCATGACAAATGAAAGCAAGCCATTACTCGGTGCACCACTGGGAGCCACAAGTGTACAAGTGACATTGCAGACATTAGTGTTGCATGTTTCAGGACACCCTTGCATGATGTGATTATTCTCATCCCACCCTGACTTCTCCCAGCCTAGGTACTTGGGATGTCCTCCATTATTAGGATAACAATGCACCTGTGACAATTGCATGGAGGCTAAGTTTGTGAATTGTTCTACAAAGGTTATTCAGTGTGCCTTAGCTCACAGGCTTTGATTTTATAGTTCAGAGATGTCAGCTTAGCTAAATTGAGTAGGAATGTATTACATAATTATATTTATCAGATATATCATTTCAGTTGTTTTAGGTATACAATTGAAAATGCATGTATATAAAAATGTTATCAAGCAACTCAAAACTCTTTTTGACAGTTAAGCATCATCATTGTTGCCTATCTGCACCAAATTAGATCTTCCTGCTTTCTACAGCTATATCAAAACTTGGAGTAATCACATTTTGTCTGTGACTTTTCTGCTCTGAAAAACAGAAGCTAGATCAGCAAATTTTATATAGGTCTAGACAATTATATTCATTAAAGACGCTATTGATGTGAGATAAAGAGCACTGTTGTATTTTTATTCAAAGTCTCTTTTCATTTTGTAATGTGTTTGTTTAGAAGGGATATGATAATTACGAAAGCAAAGCTATTGAAGCAAGGCGATGAGCAGGGTCATATCTGTAGTAGAATACTGGGCTTTTGCATTTAAAAAAATCTTTTTGTTGCATTTGCACCACCTGGTTGACAGAGTTATTTCTAGCATCCAAAGGGAAAACCTAGTAAGTCACATCTCGGGCCAAAATCAGTTAAGGTCAAAATAGGACTTCTGAGACATGCATCTATATATTTATTAAGTTTAGATTTTCAAGAAGTGACCCGGTCCCCCAGAATGACACTGGAAAATCCCAGTTAGTCCATCTCTTGCTGCAAGGACAGGAATTTAAAAGGCATTCTCAGAAACTCCAAAATGTGACTTACTATGTTTTCCCTTGGGACGCTAGACTTCAAATAAGATAGAAAATAATAATATTATGTAAATGGCACAGAAATGAAATTCGAGCAGCAAACTTTTTCGTAGGACTTAAAACTTTCATTTTTATTTCATATTCAATGTATGCATGAAAGGCAGTTATGCAACTATTACAAAAAAAAATTAGAAAGACATAATATGGGCAATGTTGAAAATAGAAACATAAATAGAAAAAAATATATAATAGAAAGATAAATAGATAGTTAGATAGATAGATAGATAGACAGATAGACAGATAATATATTGAATAGATAAATAATATATCAAACATAAATAAGATAGATAGTCTGCTTAATGGTAAAAAAGTAAAAACACTGAAAGCTGCAGAATTAAAGGCTATGTTGGATTGTTGATATTACATAATAGTATAATAGCAATAAAATAGCAATAACATGATTTGCATGAGGCTTAATTGTCACTGTTACATAATCATCAGTTAATAAAGATTATGTTAATTTGATTTTGTTATGTTTTCTTGTTGCCTGTTTTGAAAAAAGAATCATGTGTTGATAATTTCATTTAGCTTGTCAAGAATAATAATCAACTAGGAGACGTTGGCTACTCATGCTGCCATCGTCTCGCAAGCCTTGTGGCTAGTTTAGCAGGGGGTCATATCTCATGGGGTGGCTCTTCCAATAAGCATCCAGACGGTTCTTGAAGCAATTCAAGTTGTTGGCTGAGACTACTGACTCTGGCAGGCTGTTCCATGTTTCCACTGTGCGGTTCCTGAAGGCCTTTTTCCTAATTTCAAGTCTTGACCTCTCCTGGAATAGTTTAAGGGAATGTCCCCTTGATGTTCTTGGTGCCCTTTTGAAATCTGGAGTTACTTCTGGGTCATACAGTCCTTTCATTATCTTAAACATCTCCACCATGTCTCCCCGGAGTCGACGGAATCTCAAGGTCGGCAATTTGAGTTTTCTTAGCCGTTCAGGGTAGCTTAAGTCCTTGAAGCCGTTTATTTGTCTCGTTGCATGCCGCTGGACACTTTCTAGCCTCTTTATATCACCAATAAGGAATGGGCTCCACACACTTTGTCCATATTCGAGTGTTGATCGTACCAACGCCTTGTACAGCGGAGTGAAAGTGTCATGGGTCAGGTACTGGATGGAGCGTCTTATAATGCCCATCAGCCCATGTTACGATTTCCTTTCTTTACGACACTGTCAATGTGGGCACTGAAGTTTAGCTTACTGTCCATAATGATCCCTAAGTCCTTTTCTTCGTTGCTGCTAGTGAGTGGGGTCTGTGGACCTTCTCCTGAAGCTAATGATAGAGGCACCATTCTCGAGTCGGGTAGATGTCTTGATATAAACAGTCGCTTGCATTTTGCAGGATGGAATCGCAACAGCCACTTTTTTGACCACTCCTGGAGAGCATCAAGGTCCCGCTGCAGATGATCCGTCTCGTCAATTGATGGTGGTTTCCCAATTTTGTATAGTTTGGTGTCATCGGCGAATAAGTAGACTTGGGAGGAGATGTCGTCGGGAAGGTCATTGATATACATGACGAACAATACCGGTCCAAGAACCGATCCTTGGGGGATCCCACTTTTTACTTGAGATTCAGGAGACAATTTATCATTCACACGAACTTTTTGGGTACGCCCCTGCAGAAAATCTTGAAGCCACTTTAAGAGTTGTCCACAAATGCCGTATCTCGAGATTTTGTGAAGGAGTATCTATCTATCTATATATCGAGTATGAATTAGGGACTCACACAGTGATTACGTTATCTTATGTGTCTTGTAATATGAAGTTACGTCCTGCATTTTAATTTCAGTCTTGCATAATTGCACTTGAGACTTGACACTTCAATACCAATCAACCTTGAATCAAGGAGACCTAAATTGTCATTGAAACGTAATTAGTCAATGAAGCATTTCAGGTGAAACATGAACAGCAATGAGGCTTTTGTTTGTTCTGGCTGACAACACTTGATACAACATAGTGGCATCGCATTTGACCATAACGGCAAAAGGTCAGTTGCACCCTGTTTTTCTGTCTTCTTGTTCTTTTTCATTTGTCTTACGTTTATTTACAATTTTACAGTATGAATCTACCCATGTTAAAATATAAGGGCAATAGGAGTCTTAAAATCATCTCAAGATACATCACAAAAAGAAATTAACATTATAAATAATTTATCAGAACTACAGTCACTTCTAAGTTCCCTGAATCATTTTGAATTATACTTGGGTGACTTAGTCACTTTGATTGAAATTAATCACTATCCAACTGATTGGGTTTCAACATTGGCGGAAATTGTATTTGTTATTATACATTCTCTACCAGCACCAAACGACAGTTTTGGAAAACTGAACTGGCAAGCTTTGATTTAGATAAATCACTCCAAAGAAATTAAAGAAAGTTTACCAGAATTCAAGAATGTGACATGACTCACAGGCATGAGACATTACGTGCTATTTAGTATTAGAAAGTATACGTTTGGAAATATGAGACTGCCTATATCAAAATATTTTAAAAAATTTGAGCCTAACATCTTCTCAAGGTACATCATAAATAAAAATCAACGTGATAACTAATTTATCAGAACTACAGTTGCTATCAACTTCTTTGTATTGATCATTAAGAATAATAATGTTTGGATGACTTGGTCAATTTGATTGAAATAAAGCACTGTCCAACCTATAGGCTTTCAACAATGGTAGAAATTGAGCCCTGCAATGGGTGGATGGCCCAAACTTGGCAAGATTGAGACTTGCTCTGAGTGGGTCTCTGCAGGTGTCAATCGCTTGGTCCAGGGTTTGAATCATACTCTTCACGAGTCTCCTGGGCAAGTAGTAGATAGATAGATAGATAGATAGATAGATATGGTAAGTGCAGCCCTCTCAGCCCAGTTCTGGATGCTTACGAGGGTTGATTGATGAAATGAGAGAGAGAGAGAGAGAGAGAGAGAGAGAGAGAGGGAGAGGGAGGGAGAGAGAGGGAGAGAGAGGGAGAGAGAGGGAGAGAGAGGGAGTCCTCAGCATATTACACATTTACCCCATGAGAGGGATCTTTTACTTGCCCAGCACAGACACTGATACAAGGGGCCACCAATTTAACGTCTCATCAGAATGACAACCAGCTAAGATTTTGCTCATGAAGGTACACTGAAAATTTTGAGTTCCCCACCCGGAATTTTGAACCCATGCAGGCAAAGACCTTCAGCAGAGCAGGCGGGAATCTTAACCACTACATCACCCAGGATGTAAAGCCTCAATCATCCATCCATGCATTGCAAGCTGCAGCAGCCAGTCTTATTGGGCTCTGTTCTAATTTTAAACTGTTTAGAACACAGATTAAACAAACTTTGACTTAGTACTTTTGAAATAAAGAAAAATCAAAGGTGTGGTATTAACAAACATTCTCATTGCACAGTTTGATAAGAATGCCAAACAACAGCTTAGAAGCATTCCAATCCTAAGGAAATTGGGATTTATTTAATCATTTGTTGGTGAAATAGCTTGAAATAACAATAAAACACTTGACTTGCCATTAGTCTCAAATAGATGAGTCTGAAAACATTTTAAAACATTTTTTGTAGTTTTTGCAAGATTTCATCAAACGAAATATTTTTCCTATCTTAGGAAGAACCATAGCTTATACGGCAACATTAAAATTCAACCTTTTTTGCAAATTCATCAAAACCAAATATTTATTGCTGCAAGCAGATCTTCTGCCTGGATAAGATTTTGTTGGTGCAAATTGGATAATTGCACATGAATGCTACAAAACCTAGACACACCCATAAAAACCATACTCCCATTGCAGGACTCGTTTACACTCGCCCTGCCAACAAGCTCTACAAAATAACGAAGATTTCTAAAGCATTGTCAGCTTTTTTCCGGCATGATTTAATTAATTGTTTATGGTTTTCTACAAAGAAACTCACTGAAACAACAAACAGGCAACTATCAAACACTCAAGCATTCATTCAATTGCTTTGAGAAATCTCAAACTGTTAATTATGTCTGTCACACTGGAGGAAAGTTAATCTTTTTGTTACTACTTCACAAAACAGTGTATCATGTGGTCAGGGTAGCTTCCCAAGCTTACACTGAGAAGTGAGGATGATAAAATCTGATCAGCCGCTTACATGCATTCAATGATATCAGTGAGCTTGAGATTAGTATTTTTTAGTATAAAGGGAATTTAATTAAATTGAGGTATATATTTTTCATTATTTGGCATGTAGACGAATGTGTTAAAGTGTAAAAACGAACATATACATGACCAAGGCACTTGTGTACATGTCAATTATTGCTTTTCACGAATTTGTGTATATGTACTTAACGAACATTGCAAATGGAAACTTTGCTAAAACCAACTCCAACCCTAATTTTAACACTAAACCCTAATTATATAGCACTTCCCCGAATGTTAGTATTGGCAGATACACGAATGAATAATAAAGCACATTCACTAGTGTTAATTATTACATGTATATGAGTACCTTTGCTCGTTTTTTCATATCCACAAATTCCTACATGCTAGTTTTTACAACTTCACCTTTTTACTCGTGAACAGGCCAAATAATGAAAAATATATACGTGTTAAATTAGACTGGTTTTTTAAAAGTTGTTTTAGCCTATTTTTTGATTTGCACAAGTTACCTTTACATTTGTCTCTCAATGGTTTGGCAAAACCATCTCTCAAATAAGGTACTATCCATTTTTGGGCCAAGGAGACAATTTGAAAATATATACTGGATGAAAAATATAGATGGATTGAGGCTTTATGTCCTGTATTTTTGTGGCCCAAGTGGTCGACCCGGCAAGAACTGGATTCGAACCTTCGACCCAGCTATTGGCAGCCCAGAATGCTACAACTAGACCAACCCTCCCCCTATGACAAATAAGGAACCTACCTATATAAAATATCTATTTAAATTGTATGTACATGTTCATGAAATTCTATCATCCTGTCCTGTTTGTCTACAGAGTGAAAACAAACAATACAGGACGTAAAACATGTAGCATCCCTCAAACCATTGCAAAATGCTTCCTTTATTTGTAACATGGTTGAACTGAAAAAGGACATTATGAATTTAAATATATAATATGTGAATGGCACTGCCATGAAATTCGCGCAGCATTGTCATAGAACTACTGCATTATCATCAACTTTCCATGCATAAGGCCATTTCATTTTAGCAAATGGGCAGATAGATAGAACAGATAGATAAGATCAGATCTATAGATAAGATTAGATAGATAGATAGATAGATAAGATCAGACCTATAGATAAGATAGATAGATAGATAGATAGATAAGATCAGATCTATAGATTAGATAGATAGATTAGATAGATAGATAAGATCAGATCGATAGATTAGATAGATAGATAAGATCAGATCGATAGATAAGATCAGATCGATAAGATCAGATTGATAAGATCAGATCGATAAGATCAGATCGATAAGATCAGATTGATAAGATCAGATCGATAAGATCAGATCGATAAGATCAGATCGATAAGATCAGATCGATAAGATCTATAGATAAGATCAGATCTATAGATAAGATCAGATCTATAGATAAGATAAGATCTATAGATAAGATCTGATCTATAGATAAGATCAGATCTATAGATAAGACCAGATCTATAGATAAGATCAGATCTATAGATAAGATCAGATCTATAGATAAGATCAGATCTATAGATAAGATCTGATCTATAGATAAGATCAGATCTATAGATAAGACCAGATCTATAGATAAGATCAGATCTATAGATAAGATCAGATCTATAGATAAGATCAGATCTATAGATAAGATCAGATCTATAGATGAGATTAGATCGATAGATAAGATCAGATCGATAGATAAGATCAGATCGATAGATCGATAGATCAATAGATAGATAGATAGATAGATAGATAGATAGATAGATAGATAGATAGATAGATAGATTGCACTGACAGCTGTGTAATTCAAATCTGTGTTAAATTTGGATCTATAAATTTGGATCTATTATGTTAAATTGTTTATGTTACATAACTGAGATCAATAAAACCATAGACATTCAGGAATGACAGTTTACTATTATACTGTTACATAATTTGTTGATAGTTAATGAAGATTATGTAACCTTAAGTGTTGTTATGATTTCTTACTAGGTGAGCCATTTAAGTCTTTTCTGTTGACTTTTAATTTTCAGTCACTTCTTACAATCAGGGGTATGGAAATAATTATTCCCAATGTTGATACACTATCATGTTGATTTAAATCCCTGAAATAATTATGTCATTGGAGGTTGTTACACGACAAGCCGGAAATTTTAAAGCTATTTTGGAAGATATTTGAGGTGTTTTAATTATTTACCAAACTAAACTCTGACTAAACTACTAGCTCCACTTTTATGGCAACTACAGGCACTTCCTGTTCAGGCAGTCACTGTAGACAGGAGCACCACACAGAATGAGCTGTCCTTGTGCTAAGTGAGCTTCGCTCATGGCTGCCTTCGGCAGCCATGAGCTGCGCTCATATTAGACTGTAGCTTATATTGCAGGTTAAACAGTCTAACAATTGTTGTATCATATGAATTACCAAATAGATTTGAATTTGCCAGTTTTAATGCTTAAAATGTTTGATAAATTTAATTCATACCTTAAATCAATGAAAAATTCCACTGAGACAGCCCTTGGTAATGTCACTTCCTAGTGTTGAAAATATCATGTGTGCTCATTTTGCAGGCAAAAAAGTCAGCAACAAACAATTAATATGAGTCTAAGTTATACAATACCTTTGTTTTTGACAACATGCAGTCTAATCCTTTATATTGGCAGTTTTCAATAGATTGCTTGTCACAGGTATGAGGACATTACATCATGCTTGTGACCAACAACCAAAGAAAACTGAGATAACATATTTTATGATATTATTTGAACCAACAATGAAAAGTAAAATCCTCATTAGCACATCTTCAGTTAATGGTCAAAAATAATCATGATGGAACTTACCCAACTGCAGAACCATATTTACAACAGAAAAATGTCAGGTAAGAATTTCTGATTCATTCTAAACCATGTGAAAAAAAGCCAGCTATAATAATCCAGTAAATAATCAAGGAAAACCGTATATCGCTCTTATTTCCATGGCAGTGGCCAATCAACAGTTTACTAATTCTTGAAGAAATATGTACCATCACAATGAAAAGTGTGTTTGCTAAACTACTAAAAAGTGTGTTTGCTAAACTACTACTAGTGATACGTCAGGTCAACAATTTTTTCTTAATTGTTATCAACACAATAATTTACTTGAAATATCCCCTTGGCACATCCCACCTCATGGTTCAGCTGGATGTTGTATATGATTATTAATCAATGAAAATAGTACAAATGTGTCCTTATTAGCTGCTAAAATCTTGCACTTTAGTTCAATACAGTTGCTGATGAAAACTAAGCTTTAATTGAATATAGGAGACACAAATGGGGCACCTTGAGCCAGTTTCAATGAAGGTTTAATGTGTCTCCTATATTCAATTTAAGCTTAGTTTTCATCAGCAACTGCCAGTCCTCCACTTTGTCAGGCATTGATTTGTTTGTTTGTTTGTGTTTTACGCCTCTGCAGCACCTTAGTGGGCTATATTGAGGCAGGCGACCGCCGTATGATGAGATGAGAAGACTGAGAGTCTGGCACATACCCTATTAATTCAGGGATGCCCAGGGTCTTTCAGTTGCCCCAGCATAGAATACTGGATACAACCCGCCTCCATTTAAAGTCCCATGGGCTCGGACTAAAGTGAGTTCCCGGGGTGAGATTTGAACCCACGCCATCAAAGCCAGTTGACAAGCGCACTTACCAATTAGGCCACTGGGGAACTCTTGTCAGGCATTGAATCTGCAGATTCGTTTTATGGTGTTAACTTTTTGGTGCATAAACAAACTTTGAATAACAGACTATTCAAAGTTTATGACTGTGCATATGATCGTAGCATTGCATGACAGGTACTAAATTTTGCATGTAAAACAGTGTATTTGCATTGACCAAGATGAAAAATGGTCAAATGCATATATATTGTTGTTCCTTTTTATTCCATTCTTCTTCTACGTATTGAAGTTAAAGGATCTGAAGCAAGTTTTTGATTATTGGACCTTGAAATGGAAAGACAGTTATTTCAGAGTCTGTGTTGAACAAATATGAGACTAGAAGGCAGGTGATTTGTGATAACTGTCTGTCAGTCTGTAACTTATTCATAAACAAACTTTTTTTTTGTCTGTTAGAACCACAGAAATTCAATTAATTCTCTTTGAAGTAATAATCACTGCTGTGAATTCTCAATTTCCAGGTCTGATAAAGGTACCGGACAGTTAAACAAAACAAATAGACTCAACATATAAATTTCCAACTGGTGTTCTGCAGTGGAACATTCAATTGTTGCAGTTGTGTTGAAGTTTTATTTGCTTTCCTCTGTTTACAAAGAAATCATTCCTGGATTAGTACCATATTCATTGTTTCGATAAGACAGTGAAATTTCTGCCCTCTAACCAGGTGATTTCCTTAAACTCAATAATCATAGGCCACTCTGCTACATGTTCTGCCCATGCCTGAGGTTGGCCATCTTCCAAGCCAATTTCTTAGTATTGCCCTGAATAATAATGTCATAGTTCTTGAATCCTGGTATACTCTATTGAAATGAGTGATTTATTTAAATCATAGTTTGCTAGTTCAGTTTCCCAAATTGTAGTTTAGTGCTGGTAGAGAATGTATAATAACCAAAACAATTCCTGCCATTGTTGAAACCCAATCAGTTGGACAGTGATTTATTTCAATCAAATTGACCAAGTCACCCAAGTATAATTCCAAATGATACAGGGAGGTTGGAAGTGATTGTTGTTCAGCTAAATTATTCATAACTCTAATTTGTTTTACAATGTACCTTGAGATGATTTTAAGAATGATGTTCCCCTGTGTATTTTAACATAGGTAGACTAATACTCCCAGTTCATTTTTTTCCAAATTCTTAATAGCGTGTAATGTTTCCTGCCTAAGAATTATTTGATTAAATGCCTTACTCTTATGACACATGGTCAGTTTTCCAATTTTAAACTTCAAATCCAGTGTTTTGAGAGAGAGTTTATTGTGAATTTTGCGTGAAAAGGAGTGATTTTCATAAATCAAAGTAACCAACAGTCGCATCACTTGTAAAATTGTAAATAAACTTAGAAGAATGAAAAAGAATAAGAAGACTGAAAAACATGGGGCATTTGACTGGTTTGCCAAATGGTCAAAAGCGAAGCCACTGTGTTATACCCTGTTACTGTAGGGCGGGAATTGCTGATCCTATGGATCGCCTGGATCACAACAAATAAAATGGCGGCAATCCTCTCGATAGAAAACGCATCGTTGAGGTATCGTAAAAGATACAGGTGTAATTGGATGATGTATGGTTTGTATTGATAGAGAAAATGATATTGCATCTGCAGGGCTATGTTAAAATTGACGGAAATGAAGTTATAAGATAGAAATTAAGGGAAATCCATGACCATGATGAAATGACGTCATGTATCCCAGGTTCCATATTAATATTAAACTATTCCATAAAAACTATTGGTACAGGACAAATTTGAATTTTTAAGACACTTTTGAAGATGAATATGTTATGCTTTGTTAAACATGAAACTAAAGCATTGATAAGAGGTTGGACCTACTTGACCTAATTCCCTACGTAACTGTGGACTGTTGATGTTGAGAGCATCACTGCAGAGATTTTTCAGTCCTCTCCTGTGCTCAATTCACTTCGCGAAGCGAATATAACACTTGTTGGCAAATTCATTGATGCTATCACCCGAAATTTTCAAACAGCACCTGTAGCCATTTGGAATAAAACTTTTTTCAAATATTATCAGTTTGAGATTCCAAAGTACATGATCTTATTGTTTTTATGAGGTGTTTTATCGAACATCTTCATAATCCAAATGCCAGATATCCTCACATAGTATTCTATTTGAACAATCATGACATACAAATTTGTCATAATGCATCCAGTAGCCAATCAAATACATGAATAAACTAACAAGGGGAAAGCCAGGTATTTTGCAAAATGCGTGAACTCCGGCTATAACCTAATCACTCCCTAACATACACATCCATGCATTATTTATAGTTTCAACACATCACCACCTCAGCATAGAAGCTTCCTAATTGTGCAAAAAAGGGCTAAGCTTCAGTTAGACCTTGGTAGAGTAAGGCAATCTTTTACTGTTCAGACATTTTTCGTGTTACATTGTACCAAGAAGATCTAACTTAAAACAGAAATTCTGAGAAAACTGAGGACTCAATGTGAACATTATTTCGTGGCAATGTGTATTACATTAACGCATTCTTTAGCTTAAAAATTTTTCAAGATTCAATCTAATTCCTTTGATTGTGAATGAAAGACATCTAATCAATAGAATAACTAGTCAGCGACTACTTGACATAAGGCTTTCTGCAGATCTTTCCCAATTTTTTAATGCTTTACTGGCTTTGCTATGCTGCAGTTATCAGGATATGTGTAGAACTACACAACCTATATGTTGGCACTATACATATATCATGAATGATACTGATTTGTGATACCAATTGTGCCTGAGTGCTGCCCATATATATACTGCATCTGTGCATGACAAATGAAAGCAGGCCATTACTCGGTGCACCACTGGGAGCCACAAGTGTACGAGTGACAATACAGACATTAGTGTTGCATGTTTCAGGACACCCTTGCATGATGTGATTACCTCTCGTGCAACCCTGACTTATCCAAACCAAGGTACTTGGGATGTCCCCCATTCCATTAGGATAACGATGCTCATCTGAACTCCATATAAGGGCATGCTGGTTTAATGTAAGAGATCTGTTCACAGAAGTTACTCAGTTCAATAAGTGTTTTAGGCTTTTGTTGAAATATTTGCCTTATAAGACAAATGTCTTGATGCAACTGGGTGGACAACGGCATATAAGACATACTCCATGTTTAAAAGGTCAACCTTTCAACTCCTTTAGAACAGTAAATGACAGTCCCTTGAATCAGTGTCTACTCTGGTCCTCGAAAAAAGATTCTCACATACCATGTGTGATACATGTAAACTTGTTGGAATTCTACTTCTAACTCTCATCTCATGTACATGCACAAGTTTATCTATTATCTAAGCTGCAGTTCAGCCTAATAAGGAAGCTCCTACAGTTTGGTGATACAGTGTCAAAACAATGCATAGCTCTTGTAAAGGAGTTGTATATTACAGACCTCTGGGAATCCCATATTGAGCAGAAGTTCTTGCACTTGGAATATTTACTTTCCCTTATGTGCTTTTTTTCCATATATTTGATTTTCGAGCTGGCTGCTGTATGCATTTGGATGAATTTATGAATAAACAAGGTTCGTCACCCTCCTACACAGTGACCCTGCTAAATAAGGGCATGCTTTCACCTAATAAAAGCAAGGGGTACTTTAACTGTATTTAATTAGGCAGCCAGCTGCCTCAGTTTTGCAGGGTACCTGTTGGAGGATGAGGTTCATTAGAATTGCAAATAACTTTCAGCAGTTCCTGTATGGTGTGAGAACATTGAACTGGCTCGAAAGAGCCTGTTAAAATTATAAAGTCAGCTAGCTATAAACCACAAGTGAGATTTTCGAGTTAAAATTAAATATATTTCATTCACATTAATTGAAATGATATTTCTTCATGTTCCTAAAATATAATTGGAAACATAAATCATCTACAAGATGACTAGTACGAGTTCACGGGTTTGAGGGGTATTAACACGTGCGAAACATAGTGTAATTCATCAAATGCAAGGTTATGATTCTTAAGGCTTTAGGTGTTCTGCTGTAGTGAGGGGGGGGACTCACCTTCTTCATGAAAATCTTTGACAAGTTCTAATAGCCCTACATGAATGATAGTATATGATGTGTATTAAATTTTGTGATGCCAATTATTTCTGAGTGGTCAGAATATACGGTATGGAGCATCAGTGCATGACAGATTAAAGCAAACCATCACTTGGTGTTCTGCTCGGAGCCACAACTGAAGATGTGCCAATGCAGACATTAGCGTTGCATGTTTCGATGTCGCATGATAGGCTGCCACTTCCTTCACATTTTCTCAATTCCATTAGAATAACAAAGCCCATTTGTGTTTCAAAGAAATAGACATAGACATATTTATTTTCCAACGTACTTTGTACATACAATCATACGTAGGGACATTTTTCATGAACAGGTAAGAATACATATATATATATATGTTTGGGGCAGTGCACCCGAGTAAATGAATACAGTATCCAAAGGGGGCGACTGCCTTGGTTAGGTTTAACAATTATTTACATTATTTTTAAAAAAAAAGGAAAAGAGAGAAGAAATCTAAATAAATAATTATATCTCAAGTAATTAATAACTATACAAGCGGGACACAATACTTGATATATAACCGAATACACAACTCAATTATAGTTAATCAAAACTTAAATTAACACAACATAATACTTAATTGAAAATCAACATATTAGCTTCCACAGCATCATTAAAAAAATGCTCACAGACTACTGATGAACGAGATGTCTTAAAAAAGGTATCTTTTAAGAATATCGTTAAAAACGGCCTGCTACTTGGATATAAAAAATGCCTACTATTTTGATGTTATCCTTTTGAATGTTCTTTTTTAAAGAATACGTACACCAGTCTGTTACAGTACCCATCGCTTGTATCATACAGTGTCCTGTAGTTATATATATACATGTTTATTATACACTTCAACAAGGTATATACAATGTAAAGGAAATTTAGATTAATCATATTATACTAATTATATATATTAAATTGATAATTAATTGACACAAAGTTAAATTGATAATTAATTGACAAAAAGTTCATATAGAAGGTCACTTCTCTCGTACATGCTGAAGCTATGAACATTTCCATGTATAATGTCTTTTATAGCTTCAACTGCAGTCAGCTCCAT
Source organism: Platynereis dumerilii (assembly GCA_026936325.1). Taxonomy (NCBI): domain Eukaryota; kingdom Metazoa; phylum Annelida; class Polychaeta; order Phyllodocida; family Nereididae; genus Platynereis; species Platynereis dumerilii. Next base: position 30,082,054 of record JAPTHN010000013.1, read on the forward strand.
CAAATTACATGCTTTGCGTACCAACTTATTCCTTGGTGGTAAAAGTCTTGTCAGGGGCAAGTTGTAGAGTCTGCCCAGGAGAGATAAATTACCCCCAATGACAGTCCAATTTAAATCTCGTGAATACCTGGCTAGGAAACCAACCTTTGCATTGTCACTCTGAATCATCCGATTATATAGTCTTTGGGATCTGTAGCTTATGCAATCAGTAGATAAAAGAATTCCAGATATTTCAGGCAAGAACCTCGTGTGAGTCCGATAGGGTAACTTGAGCACTCTTCTGATGCTCCTGTTGTAGGTAGTGTGAAATTTATTCACAGATAAGTCATTGAAGTTCCATGCTTCTGAGCCGTAGAAACTACAGCATCATGACTGAAAAACTTTAATTAAAGAGCTTGGCTCCACATTTCCGAGGGTACCAATAAGGGAATTAACACGACCAATGAAGGCAGAGATCTTTTTCCTGGTTTCCAGGCTTTCACCAAGATCTGCAGACAGGAAATTTCCCAAGTGCTTGGCTTCTGTTTTCCATGGTAGTGTGCTATCATTGAGACTGACTGAAGGGGCATCCTCATATAGTGGTCAAAAGGCACACTTTAGTAGGATGATTAGGACTGAATGAGGATACAACAATGAGATGCAGCACATTGAAACAGCCATCAAACATTGATCAATGTTCCCAGCCCAGAGGCTGGAATTGAAACATGAACCCAGTGACTGGAAGCCCAGCATGTTACCACTAAGCTGGCCCTACTCATCTCAATTTATTAGGAAAATATTGATTTATCACATTTTTTATCGTCAAGAGTGTAAACACTTGCCTCTTTCAGAGCTTTGCAGTCTTAATTATCATGTCTATTCTAAATCAACACATTGCTCTGCCATAATCAATGCAATGAAAGGACAATAGTGTTCTTTATCCCAAAACAATAGTGTCCCTAATGAATCTAATTGTCTTGACTTACATAAAATCTGCTGAGTTAACCTTCTGTTTGTCATACCAAAAAGTCAATAGCAGAATGTGATTACCCCAAGCTATAAAATGGCTGAATAAGTCAGGAAAACTTTATTTAGAGTTATTTATTCTAAAGTTTTAAAAGACCAAACAGCCACCCATGACAAATATTTGGCTTTAAGTTGAATTCTTGATTACAATGCACATGTTTTACGTATATGTGTTTTAACATGCAAACCTAAATGAAGTTAACAACATGGTTGATAATATTGTCTCATTTGAAAGATTCACACTCTTGATCTCGATGACATGTGCCTTTTGACCACAGATGAGCATCTCTTTTCTAATGTAATGGAGGACATCAGAAGTACCTTGACTGGGATAAGTCAGGTCGCATGAGAGGTAATCACATCTTGCAGGGATGCCCCGAAACATGCAACGCTAATGTCTGTATTGTCACTTGTACACTTGCGTCTCCCAGTGGTGCACCAAGTAATGGCTTGCTTTCATTTGTCATGCACAGATGCAGTATATATGGGCAGAACTCAGGTAGAATTGGCATCACAAATCAGGATCATTCATGATCTATGTATGACAACACTTACTGTCTAAGTGCAGAATATTGGACAGTGACACTATAGAAGCAAATCGGCCTTTACCAGATTTGGGTTGAATGAAGGCTACTATGGCAATGGCAGAAATAATGGAAGGGGTTCCTCCTTTTGTTTTATGATGAAAGTCTTCATAAAATTTCGAAACCTCTGTGTATCTATCACTGATATTATCATTTTTTACAGATGAAAATACACCTGCATAATGAAAAAAAAAATTAAGTCAAAGACCAAAAGTATGCCGATGACGAACAACTCATTCTCTCTTTGAAACCAACTTTCTCAGATCAGAAAAATGCGGTAGTCAAAATGCAAAAGTGCATTGCTGAAATCAGGAAATTTCTCCATGAAAATAAGCTTTGTAACAATGGAAAAAAACGGAACTTCTACTCATTGGCAGTCAACACCAACTAAATAAACTTCAAATATCGTCAATCCATGTCGACAATGTCAAAATTGAAATCAATGCAGTCAATCATGTTAGAAATCTGGTTGTAATCTTTGACAAAAACATGACCATGGAAAAACAAGTTAACAAAATGTATCGGAATACCTATTTCAATTTAAGAAATATTTCAAACATCCGGAAGTCATTTGACAAGGAAACCTGCAAAACAGCTGTCAATGCTCTTGTGACTCCTCACCTAGACTATGGAAATGGTCTTCTGTATGGAACATCAAGTCGTTTATTATATAAACTTCAAGTGGCCCAAAACTCTGCAGTTCGACTTATTGAAAAAGCATGACAGTGTAAGCCAGCATAGGAAGCAGCTACATTGGTTGCCAATTCCGGCTAGAATACAATTCAAACTCATATTCACAACTTGGAAAGCAGTAAACGGACAAGCTCCCTTGTATATTCAAAAGATGATTCAGCCAAAATCTGAACATAACTGTAATCTGAGAAGCAATAAGAAAATGCTATTAAATGAACCAACCTCCTTCAACAAAAACAAATATGAGGACCGAGCCTTCTCGCATGCCGCTCCAAAACTGTGGAACAAACTCCCAGAGATCCTCAAGGCCTCTAAAACACTTGAAGGCTTCAAGAGAAATCTTAAAACTTACCTGTTTACCAGTTTCTGCAAATAAATCGATCATGCACAAGCGCTAATGAGCAGTTTACTGGAATTAGCACTATATATATGCTTATTATCATTATTTATTATTAAATAAAGAGCAAGTGCAGATAAAGATATCAATTTTTGAAAATTATAGGGGAAAAAAAACTGCACCTCCAGCCAGAAAATAGCTTAACTTTGTCATTTTTCCTTTGACATTTGGTTTGACCTTCTGGGCAAACACGGCCTTCCGTCCTGTCACCAAATTATCTGGAAGAAAGTTTCCTGAGCAAATTACTAAACAAATTGGTAAAATTTGCTGTCCTTCATTTGTTTGAATTACAAATTCTCTCATAAGTTTTCCTTTACTTTTTGGTGATATAATGCAGCTTCAATGCATTACTGAAACATTTAAATGCTTCTGCAGTCTTACTAGTTCCAGGATACTTTTAAAGAAAGCAAATGTTCCCTGTATGAAACTTGTGCATTTTACAGCATAAAAACATGTTGATATAATAATTTTATATCATACTATTTTGTTCTTCTCAAATCTTCAAATGTCTTAGAAATTAGTTAGATCATTTTGCTGAAAAACTACATGGCATAACCATTATCTGCATGCAGTCTAAAGAATTCAGGACAACATTGCCAGCCTGCAGAGGTCCTGCAGGCCAAATTAGCAAGCCTACACACTTAGGTGATAATGGGCTGAAACTATTTATAATGCATGAATGTGTATGTTAGGGAGTGATTAGGGTGTTGTGTGAGTTCATATGTACAGTACCAAAATCGTTTCCACTTGTTAGTTTATTCATATATTTGACTTACTAAGTGGCTGCCGCATGCATTTGATTTGATCTGAATGAGATTTTATAACAGACGATTTCATATTTGTAGCCACTAAGACTGAATGTGAATTTTTTTCTAGGACATGTATTTTATTGGGAAAATGATGTCATAAGTTTATTGATGTCTCCTGTTCTGGTAGAATACATGTCCTATAGGGAAAAAAGATGTATTCAGTCTTTGTGTCTTCGAATTTGAAATCATCGGTAACGGGACAAATCTGTGCATCAATAGTTTTTAAAAGATGCTTTTTTAACAGAGCATTGCCTGTAATGGATACATTCACCTAAACAGTTTATCAAAACAATTTAATTTTAATATCTCATCAATTAAATAATATTTGCATGATATTTCATATTTTAGAGATGTTTTAAGCAGAGCGGCACCAACATCATTGAATTTTTCATATGTTTCCTTGTTTTTCCTTCCAACTTGGCAACAAATATTTTCGTGTTGCTATTTTGTTATGATCAGCCTCTCACACTATCTTGGGTCTAATGTGACTATCTGTATGCATTATGGAGATGACACATTGTGTGACAAGGTTGATGGTCTGGTCGTTGACATTGCCTTTGTGACCTGCCATATTTTAATGACAACCCACCTCATCATGACTTTTTGACTAGTCTGTCCAGATTGCTTGTGGTTACTATGTGATTCTGTTGACATGGGGCATGCTGAGCTGCTAACTTTTGGAATCATGGTTCGATTCCAAGAAAAGGAGGCGTAAAACACAAACACAACACACCATTTCAAGAGATGGCAATATTCTTCATGAAATAATAAGAATCTAAAGACTAACAAGTCAGCCGGACCGGATTCCCTATACCCTAGAATATTACAGGAAAATGCTGAAGTGATTGCAGAACCCCTCCAGATCATTTTTAATTCTTCACTCAGAACGGGCAGATTGCCGAGTATCTGGAAACAAGGTAACATCTGTGCCATCCACAAAAAAGGTTCAAGACAAGATTGCAACAATTATAGGCCTGTGAGCCTCACCTCAATAGTTTGCAAACTGATGGAGGGTATTATCCGGGATAAGATCATGGACTATATGTCAAGCAACTCATTATTCTCATCCAAGCAGTATGGCTTTCTCCCCAAAAGATCCACTATACAACAGCTTCTCAAAATTATGGACCATTGGACGGAAGAGTTAGATAGTGGGAAGACATTGGAAGCAGTCTACATGGACTTTCAAAAGGCTTTTGACACTGTCCCCCATGGTCGTCTCTTGATAAAACTTCAGCATTATGGTATCACCGGAAGAATTTATAAGTGGATTAAAGATTTCCTGAGAAATCGATCTCTACAAGTCGTCATTAACAAGGCAACATCATCACCTTTACCTGTCATATCAGGAGTCCCTCAAGGCTCAGTCTTGGGCCCAGTCCTCTTCGTTATTTTTATAAACGATTTACCAGCAGATATAGATTCCAGCACATTCTTATTCGCAGACGACACCAAGCTGTATAGCACAATTGACCAAGACCAAGATGTGGACCACACCCAAAAGGACCTTGACAAACTGCAGGATTGGAGCGACAAGTGGTTATTGCGTTTCCACCCTAACACATGAAAAAAGACTGTTTGTCCATAGAAGATCTGCCGACATAAGGGCAACAAATTTATTCCTGAAGAAGATGGACCATGGGGGACAGCAGAGCTTAGTAGCCTTGGAGACGGTTAAATCATACAAGGACCTTGGAGTGCTTGTGGACGACAGGCTGACCTATGACGAGCATATCAACAATATCACCACCAAAGCGAGCCAAATTATGGCATCATCGGCCGCAACTTCAAATTCCTTACAAAGGAGATCTTCGTCCCTCTCTATACGTCCCTGGTACGATCCCGTTTGGAATATGGCCAAGCAGTTTGGTCACCCCATTTAAAGAAACATATCAGGAAAATTGAGGCAGTGCAGAGGCGGGCAACCAAGAAGGTTACAAGCCTGAGAAATCTAGAATACCCAGATAGGCTGAGGGCTCTAGGTCTTCCTACATTGTCTTACCGTCGACTACGAGGGGACATGATTGAGGTCTATAAGACTCTGCATGAAATTTACGACCCTACAACATCAATAAAGCTTGAGAGATCGCAAACAGGACTTAGGGGTCACGATTACAAGTTGTTCCAAGTCGGAGCATCAACCGAAATGCGTAAGCACTCGTTCCGCTCCAGAGTAGTAAAGCCATGGAACTCCTTGTCCTCGGATACCGTGTCAGCACCATCCCTGAATGCCTTCAAGTCGCGCTTGGATAAAGAATGGTGGAATCACCACCTCAAGTTTGACCCAGAGTAGGTGTCCTGACGTTCTGCAGCACTTTGGCAGCCTCGGCGGCCACACAGGGGCAGCTTCGGCGGCCCAAATCTAGAATCATTGAGACGTACATGGCAGCTTCAGCGGCCAACTGTCTGCTGATCATCAACGACGCCTCCTCTGGGGGAGACTTGTGGTGGCCTTTAGCAGATTTCCTACAGTATCCTGTCAGAATCGAGCGTTACCTGCAGCCGCAGTCTCAACAAGGGTCAAGGTCCACCCTACCACCGCCGTCCAGCGATGCTCCCTCCTAGTCATCACCGGTTTACCTGAGCTTATACTTGTATCCTAAAGGCAGCCTCGGCGGCCGGGATGTTCTGATAAAACCAGTTTACCTAATTTTTGGCAGTTTCGGCGGCCATCCGGGCTAAATGGGTTTTGCTATTAGGAAAATGATCAAAATCCTCAAGTGAATTACCAGGCGTCTGTTTTCAAATATTTAACTGTATATACACAACGCACCATTGACTAACCCCCATACGGAAGAACTATATCAACAGTAATGATCTGAGAAAAGAGGTTTTTAAAACCTGCTCTCAGTAACTTATTATATTATATTATATTAATCTTTGGTGAAATGCATCATACTTCAATGATAAAATGACGTCATCCTTCAACACATTGCTGTTGTCCTCCTGTCCAAATTATCTGCCAGAGATCATGAATTCATAATTACCGGTCTTAAAGCTAAAATCATCCTTCTTTCCTTTATCAGCATCTGTGTTGTAACAATATTCTGCCTTTTAGAGGATATGTAGGAGAGAATACAGATTGGCTTATCCTTTGTATGCACTCTTAGCTGTCCTCTGGGATCACAAGAAAGAAGTAAAACTCTCTTGGACGTCTTTGTGAGTCATTCACGAACTCCTTTCTTTTTGCTAAGTCTTTGGTTTTATGGGTATTGAATGGCACTGTCTGTACCAAGATAGCCAAAAACATGCATAAACTTTTGATGTCCCTTGGAAGGATGTCAGAGTCTATATACACTTCTATACACCTTTATGTGGTAGGTAAATACCTTATATTTGATTTAGCTTTGTAAGACTCGAGAGGAACATTTTGTTTGTGTTTTAAGTCGTTTTTTTAACATTTTTTTTTTGTAAGAAAGCTTCTGTCCTTTAATCAAATTACTTACAGATGCAAATCATTATAAACCAAAATATAATCTCTGCCTCTGCATGTTTAAAATCATAATTCTTGCACACAATTATATGCCCCAAAGACTCCTGTGACCCATCTTCATTACACTCTGTTATGTGTCTGTATTCTTGTGGCTGATGCCAACTTGTTTTATCCGACCGTTGACAATTTCAGAAACGCTCAACACAACTCATTGTCCCTTCATTCTGCTGCTGGTGCAAAGCTGTAGCAACTGTTGCAGTGTGTTTTCTACTTCACCACTCTTCATGACTGCTATTAATGATGCCTGAGTCCTCATAAAATGACACAATGTGACTACTTGCATGCTTCATGGAAGAGTATGTGTCTGCTTTATGAATGCTAGACTGCAATGCACTTGCTCATGTGGAGTCACAAGAGTGCTACTGTGTAGATGTTAACGTCACTGGCGTGACTGAGTGATGCTGCGATTTCTTTGTCTTTTATTCTAAAGTGGCTTGTCTGCATGTTTATTACGTTTGGAAGCATTTGGCTCCTTTAACATTAATGACATGTTCCTGCCCTCGAACCGCAAATGTTTGAAGTCGATAAACCAATGCATTGTCGGAAGTAGATGAAATCAGTTCAGGAGGTATTTAATAGGTCACTTTAGTTCAAATTTTATATTTACATTTTGGCCCTGTCTTAAGGTGAAATAATCAGTGAACTGGTGTTTCTCCTTTCACAATAACTTGCTTGCAAATAGAACAGAGCAGAATGATAACAAGAAAATTATAAAATAAAATAAAATAACATCTGGCTTTAAATTTTTTTATTATGTCTGTAGAACTATGGCCGACTGTATTAGTTCAGAATATTGTATTTTTACCTTTAGAAAGGCAAAAGCATGATGGCATAGGAAATACCATAGAATACATGTATGTATGTTATAGATCCATGGATACACACTTCAATCAGTGTCAAGAAATATTTAATAAAAAAATTATATCAACCATTGGAATTTGAATATTTGCTTTATATCCACACCAAAGACTAGAAATACTTCCTTGATCCGCGCACTCAATTAATCAGTAACATTAAATTTTACGGTACAGCGTTTTTTCTTATGCATTTTACTGCTTTTATGACATGATAGAACCCTTTAATATATTACATAATACTAATAATGTATACATTACATTGTTTCTGGTCAAGGAAATTCTATGGTAAAGAAGTGATAGCACAATAATATACATGTGTCATTTGACTTCCTACGTCATTCAGCATTTGCAATATTGAGAAAATTACATGTCATTGTGGCGACATCTGTAATAACCATGGTTATGCATATGGTAATGTTTTTTCTGTAATTACAAAAGAAAAAAGTTACAAAAAACAACCAACTATTATCAAGACATGATAAAGAGTGTATTAGTAGTTGATGACTGAAAAAAAGGATATAGCACTTAAGATTCATAGCTATTGTACAGTACTCCAAAACTGCCTGCACTTCTGTTCCTGAACCAAGATCTTGCATTACATTTTTGTGAAGGTTTAAATATCAACCTGAAGCTCTTCTTCAAACCAGTGTCTGTGAGTACATTGGTAAATTTTCTTCTTGATATTAATTTCCTTGGAAAATTGTTATTTAAAGTTGTAATCATTTCGTTCAATATAACATCTGCATGGTTAACTAAAACAAAATCTACATTATAGAACGTATGTGTGACTTTGATTGCCAGGAGTTTAAACAATACATGTATGTTTGTTCAGTTTTACGTTCTCCCTTATTGTCAATTTTATTTGGTATCACATGAATGTTCTCGTAAAAGAGTATAGCCAAGTATGACTGTCTTTTGGATTTAAATGTTCTTGCACAAGATTGAAAAAGTATGATAGTTTTGGAGTTTCAAGCCGGTCATGTTTCGCGGCTTTTTCATATGTCCGTATCAAAGTTTCTTCACTTTTCTATACAGCTATGCAGGCATGACTGCAAGCTGTTTGGAATCACTAACCCATTGGTCATACAGTTCTGCCCGACAGCTTACATACCCCGGTGTAAAATGACATTTTTTTATATTTCAAGCACAATTTTTACAAAAATAGGTAAGTCATACAAGAAATACAATATGTTACATGCTGCTGAACACTTCTGGATCATTGAAAATTCAGTTGATATGAGATTTGTTGTTATTATCAATTAATTGAATTTTATGACATTTGAAAAGTAATATCACATACTACCCCCCCTTGGGATCAATAATGGCTTGCAGGATTTTACTACATGTACAGCATTTCAAAATTCCTCAGACTGCACCATCAGTGATTTTAGTCCATTCTGCATAACAGAAATTTTGTAACTCCACCTTCATTGTTGATCTCCGATAGGGCATGGTCCAGCCAGATTAGCCTCAGCTTTTCCTGGAGCCTTTTTGTAAATTTACAAACAAAAACAAACAGTTGTCGCAGAGTGGTCATAATATAACTATAACGGGACTTGTGAGGGCAATATGGAATTTTGACAACCCAAGAGCAGGGCCATTTCAGCCCGAAAGTTCATTGTTAAAACTTGAGGGCTGAAATTGCCCTGCTCCAGGGCTGTCCAAATCTCATATTGCCCGAAGCTAACTCTCATTATTACTGTTATTGCAACAACTTCAGAAAGTTATACCTTATTCCAATACAAATATGAACTAAACAAAGGTCCTCCAAGCTCCAGCTCACCCAGGTAATGTTCATCAATAGATAATTATTTCAAGTCTCAAGTTTACAGGCATGAAATACAATTGTAACCAAGAAAACCTGCCAGTGCTTTTTAACCATTTGCATGAATCTGATGACACCACAATGCTCATGACATTACAACTGACATTGTGGCCATCTGGTGTATAATTCAGAACTTCGTTGTTGGCCCTGCAGGAGGGCCGACATTGATCATATCGGCCCTGTCCGAGGGCCGATATTGGAGATATTTCATTGTCGGCCCTGATGGAGGGCCATTATTCATTATTGGCCCCGGTAGAGGGCCGTTACTCAAAATTGGCTCAGCAAAGGGCCGACAATGATTTTAATGGCCCTGGTGGGGGGCCGTTATGGGAGATTGTCACATGGCAAAATGGTGACTATTTCTTACTTGTCAGCCCTGGTATGTGGCAATAACATACTGTATTGAGCAGTGGTGCATGGCAGATCGAAGCAAACTATCACTTTTGTTCTGCTTGGAGCCACAACTGAAGATGTGACAATGTAGACATTAGCGTCGCATGTTTCAGTGTCGCATGATAGGCTGCCCACTTCCTTCACATACTTTCAATCCCAGTAGAATAAAAAGCCCATTTGTGTTTCATATAAACAAATGTTGAGTACTGATGTACGAGAAATAAATATCTTTGAAGAATATAGTTAAAAATGCCTGCTACTTTGATGGTAAAATTATCTACTATTTTAATGTTATCCTTTGGTATGGTCTTTTTTTAATTATACGCTGTCCAGTGTGTACTCAGTGTGACAATTAGCCCTGGGACCCATGGCTTGTGTCACACAGTGTCCTGTAGTTATACACTTTAGTAGGTTGATTATGACTGAATGAGGACACAACAATGAGATGCAGCACATTGAAATAGCCACACAACATTGATCCCGGTCAGAGGCTGGAATTGAAACTGGGACCCAGTGAGTGGAACCCCAGCTTGCTACCACTAAGCTGTCGATGCTCATCTCAATTTATTAGGAAAATACAGATTTATCCAATTTTTTACAATCAAGAGTGTAAACACTTGCTTCTTTTCAGAGCTTGGCAGTCTTAATTATCATGTCTATTCTAAATCAACACATTACACTGCCATAATTAACGCATTGAAAGGACAATAGTGTTCTTTATCCAACAACAATAGTTTCTTTAATGAATCTAATTGTCTAGACTTACATAAAATGTGCTGATCAAGCCTTCTGTTTGTCAGACCAAAAAAGTCAACAGCAAAATGTGATTAATCCAAACCATGTAATAGCTGAACAATGCAGGTAGACATTATTTTGATGCAGAGGAGGACAATAACTATGTTCCATTGAAAAAATAATTTAGAGTTATATATTTACAGGTTTTTAAAGACCAAACAGCCACCCACTACAAATATTTGGCTTCACGTTTAATTATTGATTACAATGCACATGTTTTCACGTATAATTATGTGTTTTAAAATGTGCATGTATGGTAGATAATATAATGGTCCATGCATCGCTACTCAGATTCAAGCTACACCAGTGTCCCTGACCTATAAAATCAAAACTTCCGAACTCAGCAACACTAAACAACGTCATACGAAAGATTCATACTCTTGACCTCGATGACATGTGCCTTTTGACCACAGATGAGCATCGCTATTCTAATGGAACGGAGGGCATCAGAAGTACCTTGGTTTGGATAAGTCAGGGTCGCATGAGAGGTAATCACATCATGCAATGGTGCCCTGAAACATGCAACACTAATGTCTGTATTGTCACTTGTACTTGTGTGGCTCCCAGTGGTGCACCAAGTAATGGCTTGCTTTCATTTGTCATGCACAGATGCAGTATACATGGGCAGCACTCAGGCAGAATTGGCATCACAAATCAGGATCATTCATGATCTAGGTATGACAACACTTACTGTCTAAGTGCAGAATATTGGACAGTGACACTCTTGAAGCAAATCGGCCTTTACCAGATTTGGGTTGAATATAGGCTACTTTGACAATGGCAGAAATAATGGAAGGGGTTTCTCCTTTTGTTTTATGAAGAAAGCCTTTCATAAACTTTCGAATCCTCTGTGTATCTATCACTGATATTATCATTTTTTACAGATGAAAATACACCTGCATGATTAAATAAAGAGCAAGTGCAGATAAAGATATCAATTTTTGAAAATTATAGGGGAAAAAAAACTGCACCTCCAGCCAGAAAATAGCTTAACTTTGTCATTTTTCCTTTGACATTTGGTTTGACCTTCTGGGCAAACACGGCCTTCCGTCCTGTCACCAAATTATCTGGAAGAAAGTTTCCTGAGCAAATTACTAAACAAATTGGTAAAATTTGCTGTCCTTCATTTGTTTGAATTACAAATTCTCTCATAAGTTTTCCTTTACTTTTTGGTGATATAATGCAGCTTCAATGCATTACTGAAACATTTAAATGCTTCTGCAGTCTTACTAGTTCCAGGATACTTTTAAAGAAAGCAAATGTTCCCCAAATGAAACTTGTGCATTTTTCAGCATAAAAACATGTTGATATATTACTGCAATTTCAATAAGTATGAGTTTCTTCAATAGGACAGTAAAACGTAGCAAATGTACTGGATGTGATTGGCTGTGACACTGAATTACATGGTATAAAACTAATTTGAATACCATAAAACGTATATCAAGCCCAGGAGACGTGCTTGTTGATGGCTAATCTTCTCTACAAACCAAACTGAGCTGCTCACTGGAGCAGAATTATTACATTTTTTCACAGCTTCCAACGTTCAACATACAGATTTGAAGGACGTTTCATTGCTCATCCACCAATCAGATGAGCTTAAAATGCAACGTAGATAACTGGAAAACTTGGCCAAGCAACTCATACTAATTGAAATTGCAGTAATTTTATTTTACACTATTTTGTTCTTCTCAAATCTTCAAATGTCTTAGAAATTAGTTAGATCATTTTGCTGAAAAACCAAATGACATAACCATTATCTGCATGCAGTCTAAGAATTTAGAACAAAATTGGTCGCCTGCAGAGGTTAGCCCGTTATGGCCCAATTAGGAAGCCTACGCACTTAGGTGATAATGGGGTAAACTTATACATAATGCATGGATGTGTATCTTCAGGAGTGATTAGGGTATTGTGAGAGTTCGTGCAGTACCATAATGCCTTCCGCTTCTTAGTTTATTCATATATTTGACTTACTAAGTGGCTGCTGCATGCATTTGATCTGATCTGAGATTTTTTAAACAAATGATTTCATATTTGTGTAGACACTCAGCCTAAATGCGTTTTTTTTGCATCAATGTCTTAACCTGTAAAAAAACTTACATGTAAGTATACTTCACAGTACATCGATTCATCAAGGTTAGGAAATGTCATTGGCGAAACTTTTTGCGTGTGAAACGTCACCAAAGATTGTGTACATCATTTTCAATGCAAAACTTGGCCCAAAAACGTTAATAAACATCCGATTTTCAAAATTTAAAAACCTGCATATCAAGTACACTCCTTCGAATTCATTTTGCTCTTTTTGCAATATTAACTATGCAAAAAGCTTTTCGCCGCATTACGCTGCAATAATTCAAAGTTGCAAAATCCCAGACCGCAACAAACCAGGGGCAGATTCATAATTTTCTTTAAGATGGGGGAGAGATATTTTTCAGGCCTGACATCACACATGAATAAATAGTACAGAAAAACATTTTTACACATCCTTGGTTATTCAATATTCTCATGAAACAAGGGGGGGGGCTGTGGTATTTTTTTCTATTGGTACTTATTTCATAGAAATGCCTACTTTATAATATTAGAACCTTTTATTGCATGCCACATAACCACAGGTTCATCATAAGATCGATACAGTACTCCTTTTTAAGGATACTTTTCATGTTTTACTAGGACATAACATGTTTTCTATTTGGAAAACTGATGTCATAAGTTTATTGATGTGACTTTTTCCTGAAGAATACATGTCCTATAGAAAAAAAGATACATTCAATCTTTGTGTCTTCGAATATGAAATCATCTGTGGTGGGATAAGTGTGTGCATCAATAATGTTTAAACCTTTTGGAACAGAGCATTGTGTGAAAGGATACATGCACTGAAATAGCTTATTGAAACAATCGCATCATTTAGTTTTGAATCTCGCATTGATTAAATTATATTTGTGTGATATCTCGTATTTAAGAGATGTTTTAAGGAGAGCAGCACTAACATTGTTGAACTTTTCATTTATGTTTCTTGTTTTTCCTTTCAACTTGCTGTCCAATATCATCGTGTTGCTATGTTGTCATGATAACCCACTCACAGTATCTGGGGTCTAATGTGACTATTTGTATGCATTATGGAGATGACACATTGTGTGACAGGGTGGACGGTCAATGACACTGTCTTAGTCACCTGCCATATCTTAATAACAACTCATCCCGTCATGTGATAAGACTGACGTTTCGACAAGTCTGTCATGACTCCTTGAGTGATTCAATTGGCATGGGGCCTTGCTCTGTGGCAGTATGCTGAGCTACTCTTGAATCCTGGTTAGATTCCAAGACTGGACAATACAATATATGTCATGTTAAACATATGATTTCATCCCAAACATGCACCTCAGCTCATCACTGTCACAGTGGTCCCTGCCATGGAGACTGTACCAGTCCTATTAAGCAAAGACAATGCATGGATATATATTTTTAATTTCTTTAAACTTTAACCATTCTACTTCTGGTACATTGGCTTCCTTTTGGTGTGTATTAATATAATTAATTGAATTGTTTGCATGGATTCTGAGATCCTGTGAATTTAAAGTGATTTAAGCAACTAAAAATTAAACCAGGAAATGTAGACTGACATATGTATGTGAGATGAGTGTGCTTTCAATTAAATCTCATTTACTTTTTAAAAAAAATCAAATGTATTCAAGATAACATGTTATTTTTAAAATCTGATTTTTTTGTAATCTGAATACTTTCAACAGGATTCCGGTTAAAGTTCTTGGAGATATTATGATAACACTGATGTTCTGTAAGCCCCTGGATTTGCTGGCTTTTCAATTACCACCTGTCATGCCTTGCAGATGTGTCCCATATGGTTCATCATTATTGCCTTTGTGATAGGTGTTGATGGTATTTTGAGAACCACACATTAATGACTAACACCTTGAGATGTGAGCTGCTACTTGGATATGGTAAATAGGAAAATTGTACAGGTGTATATTTTTAAGAAGTCTGATGAATCATACAAATGTAAAGTGTCAGCTAGGCAAAAGTAATACAATAAAACTTGATGAACGCCCAATCCTATATCAATGGGTAAAACTTCAAACATTTCTAGACATTTGGTAGGAATTTTAAGTCTTTACAACCTGTTGCAAACTCTTGTCATTTTGATCAGACATACTCTTTTTCATTTATAAGTAAACCAAGATGTATCATTTGAAGAAAGGATCATCTTCATGAATTAATAAGAATCTTGAGATGTGTCATACTTCAATGACAAAATGACATCATCCTTCATTGCATTGCTGTGCTTCTCCTGTCCTAATTATCAATCTACCAGAGATAATGAATTCGAAATTACAGGTTGTAAAGTTCCAATCATCCATCTTTCTTTTAAGCATCTGTGTTGTAACAATATTCTGCCTTTCAGAGTATATTTAGGAGAGAGTCCATGATTGGCTTATCCTTTGCACTTTTAGCTCTCTCCGGGATCATAAGAATGAAGTAAAACTCTCTTAGACACCTTTGGGGAGTCATTCACGAACTCTTTTCTTCTGGCTGAGTATGTCTTTGGTTTTATGGGTATTGAATGGCACTGTCTGTACCAAGATAGCCCAAAACATACATAAAACGTTTATGTCCCTCGGAAGGATGTCAGAGTCTACATGCATTTCAATACACCTTTGTGCGCTAGGAAGATACCTGATATTTGTTTTAGCTTTGTGAAAAAAGAGAGTAACATTTTTGCTGGTGTTCTAAGTCTGTTTTTTTAACTTGTGGCATATAATTTTTGAAAAAAAGGACACCTTCTGGCTATTTTAATATACATGTAAGTAATTAGAATTTATTGATGCAAATGATTATGAACAAAGAATATAATCTCTCCCTGCATTTTTAAAATCATAATTCTTGCTGATATGCTCCAAAGGTGGTTTTCTTTTTCTGCTTGTTGTACTCCTGTGACCATTCCTCATTACTCTCTCTGTCTGTATTCTGGTGGTCAATGCCAACTTGTTTCATCTGGCCATTGACAATAAGAGATATGCTCACACGAATCATTATCCCATCACTTTGCTGATGGTGCAAGCTGTAGCAACTGTTGCATTGTGTTTTCTAACACAGTAGTCTCATTGACTATGATGTATGATGCTCGAGGCCTCATAAAATGACTAGTGAAATAACTTATGATGTATATATCTCGTCAGTAAAGAAGACTGAGAAATATATGTCTCAGCCATATATTCAATGTTGATGTTGACACTAAATTGACTCATGCTCTTGCGTTACTTACTAAATGCAGATGCCCTCATTCACAAATAGTAAACGACATCAATATCAGCACATTAACGCGCTAATTGAATAAAGCTTTATCAGTTGGACCTTCATCAAAGAGACCATGTAATGTATGTTCACCCATCCAGCAAAATCACCTTGCACTTAAGAGATGAGCTAGAATTAAAGAATCTTGATGCTCTGAGCCTTCAAAGAAAGTAAAGCCTTCTGCATCCTCTGATTATGCTCTCCCTGGGTAATAAAGCTGTTAAGAAGCATTATGATCACATCTATTTGCTGCATAAAAGCAGTTGGTTGAGTTGTTCAAGTTGACAGATGCTCAATTGTATTGCTTTCAACAGGTTTCATTCTGATGATTCTATGGAATTCAAAATGTGCTCATTATTTTATCATTTCTAGGATGTCATTCAGCATAGGAGAGATAACGATATTATCAGAAGAGACATTATCCCTAAACTCCTTCAGTAGTGCTAAAGATGCATCTGTGAATAAGATATGTCCTCAGAGAATGTTTTCCAACACTTGTATTTTGTTTTATTTTGGTCTACTATAACAATTAAAAAGCTGCTCAGGAGAGAGATAGATAAATGAAAGAAATGGAAGAGTCACGCTCATTCATAAGATCAGTTTATTCTGCTAGTCTGCCAAAACAAAAACATTACAATCTTTATAAATATTGTATAGACAGTTATCGTTATCATGGTACATGCAGAAATTCTGAGTGGTCATAAGTATATAACTGTTTATAAAGATAAATATTTAAAAAATAACGCATTTCCACTTTATGCAACCTTTCTATAATAACTGAGATCGAAAAAAGTGAAAGAAGTGAGATATTTAACAAGACTGAAAAAAGGTGGTTGACACCAAGTGGCATAGCTTTTCTTGTGAGACTTCAGGAGTCTCCAACCTCTCAATCCTGACATACTTTTAAACAAATTACTTCTTCCCTGTTATTATATAGATACAGCTCATTCCTTTCACATACCCTTTTTTAAACTTGTGTGTCACACGTTATATATCTTTTTGGCTGTGATATTCTGTGGTACTATTTTCAGAAGATGTGAGTTTCTTTATGAGGGCCACATCTGTGATGGGACTGAGGGTCTGGTCAACGTTATGCACATCTTTCTGACCTGTCATATATTAATAACATCTCATATGCCATCATGGACTTTCGATATAGCCCAATAAGGTGCTGCAGAGGCGTTAAACACAGCCATCATGGACTTTGACCCAGGCATTGCCATTATCACATGACACAGTGTCAATTTTGCCTTTCTTTTGATGGTATAACATATATTACATACATTTGGCAGTGTTAAAGAAACAAGGGATCGGGGCTGATAGGTGTAAAGTCCTTATAGATCACTACAAATGCCAGATAGATAACATTATGGCATTGGTTTTATTTACATGCAACGACATTTTCTTGATCAATATTTCAAATTACAACATGTTCACTGGTTCAGTGTCTGTGATGACCTCCATTTACAGCAATTTACAGCCTCATTTATTACATTCTGTGGTAGACGCATTGTCAGCTTTCTTCAGTAGGATAACACATTTTACGAGATCATCCTGTACTCTCACTAGATCATTTGTCAGGGTAATAGGTGTTTGGCAATGCCCCCTGTGTCTTATCAGTGAATAGATGAGGCATGGAGGCTGAGCCTGGGCTTAAAGATTCCTAATGAAGTACATGTTGTACTCATTAGTTGCCAGACAACATGTTCATCAGATTTTATATGCTGCAATTGATCGTTGAACGATTTGTTAAGCTGTCTGCACCTAGATTGCTATTGGGAAGATAAATTTGATGATCAATGCATGAATACATTTCCTGCTTCACATTCCAAGCACCGACTTAATGTCACAAAACACAACTTATTAAAAAGCTGAAGAAAAACTTGTCCTTACAGTGTCAAAAGCTCATCGAATGAAACAAGCAATAGTAATAAAAGGATCCCATCACTGAATGTTCTCATAATTATGTGGAGCATATTTGTGACCTGCTCCACCAAAATGGGTTCAAAGTCGGCCTGCTATCATATTCAGTTGTGAAAATGACTTTGTTCTAATGGAATTTGGCTTTAAAATGATGTTTCATTTGTCTTGATATCTCCACCCAATCCAAAGATATGGCACCTCAAACATTGATGATACGAAGCATCAAACTTTGAGAAAATGGCATTTGAATTTCCCACCATTACAATAAAAGAACTAGGAAAATCGAGAATGATGCCCAATTTAGATAATTTAAAAGCAGTTTTTGGTTAAAATGGTCTTAAATAATCAAAGCAAATTACTTTTGCTAAAATGTGGAACCAACAACTAAAAATCATCAAAATGTGACCTTTTGACAAAATTTGCACATTTCTGGAAAATATAGATTGCCTACTTTGAACTCATTTTGGTGGAGCAGGTCACATTTAGTGGATTAGATTTATATTTTCAGCTCAGTGATTCTCATTACATATGATGCCTTATTAGATATTAACAATGTAGACACATCACACATTTATCCGACTTTTCACAAGGAGATTGGTTTTCACTTTTCATTATTTTAATATGAAGTTGACCCAGGGATTGATTTTAGAATCAGAATGTGGCACATCTTCTCTTCTGCTCAATACTTATTTTCAGCACAGTTGGCACAAAAAATTGTGAAAAAAGCAAAATTCACAAACGTAAAGAAGACACACTGTGCATGGAATTTGAAATTTGATGCTATTTATTGATGTGTGTTTGTTTGCTCAATTGCAGATGCTCATCCCAGAATTTATGATGGGACATAGCTCCATCCTATGCTCTTCTTCACACTGAAAACTCTAGGCAAACTGATAATGTGTTGACATTTTGTGAAAGGAATGCAAATTCATGAAATTTTTTAGGAAACCAAATAACTTTATTTCAGACACATGAAAATAACACGACTGTGAGTGTCTACCTTCAAGTGTGTGATAAAGCAAGGCTCTGATGAATGCTTATACCCAGTGGCAGTGACAAACTTGACATTTCTGCAGTAAATAGTCTCTTATACTATTATTTTGAATTATATAAGTAACAACCCTTAGTCATAATGTATGCAGATAGACTGGTAGTTGATATATTGTATGTCATTTGGTATGAGACGAAAAAAGTACCGTAAAACGGGGTGAATTGGGACAGAATTGAGGGTTTTTCTGTAATAGCATGGTCACAAATTGTCTTATAAATCAAAATATGGCGCCTAATTATGTCCAAACTTAAGGTTCAACGATCTCTTGGAGCATTAAAAGATATCTTTAATTTTCAATGACTTATTCATGAAAAACCACTGTCCCAATTCACCCCTTATTTTGGGGTGAATCGGGACAGTCCCCTATTTCTATGAAATAATACTTCCTGCCATGTTTAAGTGATTGCTAGTTGTGAATTAACATTAGAAAATATATTTGACATGGAAAAATACAATTTGAGAAAAACCTGAACTCAATTACATGTAAAATTTGTAGATTTTAAAAAAATATATAAATGACACAAAAGTATTAAAAAATGCTTTTTTCTGTTAATTTTGCTATACATACTTAATTCTGAACTAAATGCAATATAAATTGTGACCAGTTAAAAAACATTCTTTAAAAAGTCATACTAGTACATTAAAATGAAAATTAGTAGGGTTATTTTTGTTGCTTCGGAAAATTTGTCATTGCCCTGGATCTGAACCTAAGAACAAACATACACAGAATCCCATATCTAGTCTACTATTCTGGTCCCCTGATACCATTTTAGATTGAAAAAATTAATGCCCGCAAGTTTGATGGCTCTGGTATTTATAGTTTTTGAGGAATGACCAAAGTTTTGACCAGTGTGTCAAAATTCAAATTATCCAGGGCTAAGTTTAAGGTACTGCAGCTCCTCACTGCCTACAGTTAGAAGCATGAAATCTCGTCACAATATTCGCTGGTATGTGTACTATAAATGTGTGAAAAATGAATTCCCTAGATTAAGTGGAAGTAGTTGATCTTTGGAGAAATAACACACATTCCTGTTCTGTCCCGATTCACCCCAGTGTCCCGATTCACCCAATTATGGTAACTTTCTATAGAGAAGGCAAAATATAGTCATGTACATGTAAAACTTGACTGATGACTATAGAGTGGAACGCTGCTCTATTATGTTCAGGTATTCAAGAGCAAAGACCAACTTGATTGGCAAAACTCTGACCATCCCTAGGTCTCTGGCTATGTATATTCTATTTGGTTCGTTTAAGAATTCACATGCTCAACACACACATTGGCAAATAAACAAAAGCATATGAATGTAGAATTCCTGAAAACCCCATTTTCGAACTGCGCATGGAAATTTCATGCAATATGTGTTTGCAGCTGCTTATCTCAGAATTTTTGTTGGGAGCATGTCCCAATCAGTGCCGTTGCACATACTGAAGGATCAAATTAAATTTCAAGATTTTGTCATTTAGGGGAAAATATGGCTAATTTATACAGCAAAATTTACACCTCCAATACTTGTGAATTACTAATATGTAGATATAGGAGAATACAGATTCAAATGTTTATTTATTCTCGGAAAAAAACTTTTAACAGAAAAACATTAGCCTTAGGGCTATTGGAAGGAAAATATGATATAGTGAATGGGATATACAACATATGATCCTTAAATTAATATGTACTTTGCGTGGCTCTTGATAGCATTGAAGGCTTCATAGATTGGATATCAAATGCAGCTGTTTGGCAATAAGTGCTTTTTATGATTTCTTCTGCTTGATGCTTATGATTATCGCTCAATATCAAGATGAATCTCATCATATTTTATGTCGTTATTACGGTCTTCTCCTATCTTATTCAACCATAAAATAACAGATACGTATGTGACATAAACTCAAACCATGCCTAATCACTGAGGTTATTTTGGTGGACAAATTATCTGAGCTAGTGCAGTACAGAACAGGACAGCATCAAACGTTTCTGGAAAAAAATAATCTTGCATTGGGCTATGATTATTTTGCAAGAGGTTCAGCTTCTATCTAAAAATGCTATTTTAAACAATGAAAATAAGTAAATGCCGTCACTTTGACTAATTTACAGTGTGCGAGTACAATATACATAGATGCCAGAATTGACAAGACAAAGCACAGATAACAAGATCACCTGCTCTTTTGAATAGATCATTTGTCATGGTAACAGGTGTTTGTACTGTTTGGCAATGAATCAAATGTCTCAACAGTCAAGCAATGAAGCACATGGGAAGAAGAGTCACAATGGTTGCTAGTGATGTTCATTTTGTAAACATTGTCTTGTATCTAGGCTATTCGGGATGCAGACAATCACATCTGGCCCAAGCAGAATTCCACTTACAGTCAGCAGGAGTGTAGGACTGTGTGTGACTACAAACTTTGGTGCAGCATCTTTGGAGAACTGTAATGCTGCAGCATGCTCCTCTCTATCACAAATGTGCTACTTGCTTATAGTCTGGTAAAATTGAATTGCACGTTTTCCTTCCTTGTATTTCCCACAATAGAACATGATTTCTAAATCTTCTTGCCAATTTCTAATAATCCTTTTGATCACATGACAAGAGCATCATAAAGACCATGTCAAAACAGGAATATCTGCTGGTTTCCATGAAAATAAAATGCGTAAGACAACAATATAAACATTCAAAATATTGCAAACTGTTGGCTGATTCAAAAGAAACAATCGGACAAACTCTGTTGACCCCATTTCACTTCCAGACATTTTTATGATCGATTAAAAAGTAACTGAATGTGTAATGGTAAACATTATTAGGACGGTAACCATTTAAGCATCATTAATCTAAGAATGCAGGTGGTGATTGTCATCACATAGCAGATTCAAGCTATAGAAAGATGTTCTGGACCTAGTTTCTATTTGCTGATCCTTCACACTCCAAGCTCTCTTCTCTGACCCTGCGGCAACAAAGATAAAGAAGTCTTTGGTGGGTCATTTATCTTGCCCTTTCTCCTGGCTGATTTGTCTTTTTGCTTTATGTTTATTAAAAGGTCAATGTCTGTACCAGAATGACCAGGGACATCGGTAAAGCTTTTTATATCCATCTAAAGCATGTCAAGTACAGATGAAAATGGTCCGAATGTACCTTTCGTCCTCACACACAGAGAAATGGAAGACCACTCTTTATCTTGCACAATTGCAAAAACAATTCTAAAATCAGAGAGGGTAGGGATAATGACATTGCATATTCAGGAAATTTTATAAGAAACTAAACATCTTCATATAAGACACATGAAATTAACACAACTGTGAGTGTCTGCCTTCGAGCGTGTGATAGAGCAAGGCTCTGATGAATGCTTATACCCAGTGGCAGTGACAAACTTGACATTTCTACAATAAGAGTCCATTATACTATAATGTTGAATTATATAAGTTGAAACCCTTTGTCATAATATATGAGGATAAACTCGTAGTTGATATGTTGTATGTCAGTAGGTATCAAACGAAAAAAGAAAATTTCTATATAGAAGGCAAATATAGTCTTATAAAACTTGAGTGATGACTATAACATGGGACATTGCTCTATAACGTGTAGGTATTCAAATTAAAATAAAAACTAACTCGATTGGCCATCCCAAGGTCTCTGGCTGTATATTCTCTGCAGTTCATTCAAGAATTCATATGGTCAACACACACACTTGCAAATAAACAAAAGCGTATGAATGCTGAATTCCTGAAAATCGAGTTGGGAATGGAAATTTCATGCAATCTGTGTTTGTTTATTGGCACCTGCTTATCTCATAATTTTTGTTGGGGACATCTCCTATTCAATGCCAGTGCACAGACTGAAGGATCAAATTAAATTTATAGATGTTGACATTTTTGGGGAAAAAGGCAAATTAATACGGCAAAGCTCACACCTCCAATGCTTGTGAATGATTAATATGTAATCTTAAGTCTGCTATAGCAGGAAACAGCAGAATTCAAGAAAGATATGATATAGTGATCCATAGATTAATATTAATCTCGGCTTATTTTCATCAGTTTCAGTTCGATATAGCCCAATAAGGTGCTGCAGAGGCGTTAAACACAAACGCATCAGTTTCATTTGGTTGTTTCCTAATTCTTTCCCTTACAGTTTTTAGTTGCCAAGATGCCATTTAAAAATGACCTTCACAATAACAGCAAAAGGCATCAGACACCCCATCTTAATGAAAAGATTAGTGACTAATCTCTAGATAATATTTCTGATGGCATCCTAGGACAGGACTGACAAATGAAATAAAAATAAACACGACCTGTACTTTGTGCGGCTCTTGATAGCATTGAAGGCTTCACCAAATAGATATCAAATGCAGCTGTTTGGAGATAAGTGCAGTTTTATGATTTCTCCTGCTTGATGCTTATGATTACCCATCAATATCGAAACTGATCTCATCATGTTTATGCAGTTATTATGGTCTTCTACCATCTTATTCAACCATAAAATGATAGATATGTGACATAAACTCAAACCATGCTTCATCACTGAGGTTCTTCCTATGGACAAATTGTCTGGGCCAGAGCAGAACATTCCAAAGACAGGACATCCACATCCTTTTCTGGAAAAACAGTGCACTAAATGTGGTTCAGCTTCATTCTTCATTAACGGTGCTATCATTTAAAATCATATATTAACAAATGCCATTAATTTTATTGATTTACACTGTGCAGTAGATACCACCAAAACAAAACATAGTAAACAAGATCACCTCCTTGAGTGTACATTTTTCATCACACAAAAGTCTAAAATTTTAAACTCACCAAGAGCTTTCAGCCCATGAGATATGGCTGAAAGCTCTTGGTGAGTTTCAAATTTTAGACCTTTGTGTGATGAAATATGTACACTCATGGAATTCCAAAGGTCAGGATTAAGCTTACATAGTTAAGATCACCTCCTGTTTTCACTAGATCATTTGTCATGGTGATGGGTGTTTGGCATTGCATCACATGTCTCAACAGTCAAGAGATGAGGCACATAGGAAGAAAAGCCCCCAATAATACAAGGTTGCTAATGATGTTTTGTAAACTTGTCTTGGAATATATAGGCTATAATTGAGGATGCAGAAAATCACGTCTAGCCCAAGCAGAATTCAACTTACAGGTTGCAGGAGTGTAATATAACTATGTTGCTGCAAAACTTTGGTGCAGGATCTGTGAAGAAATGTCATGCTGCTGCTTGCTCCCTCACAAAAACCAATGTGCTAGTTGCTCATAGCCGAGGTATATATTTTTCACTATTTGACATGTACACGAATTTGTAAACCTGCAAAAATGAACATATACACGAATTTAGCATTCGTGTAAGTGTGAAATATTGCAATTCTCGAATTTGTGTAGGTGTAATTACGAACATTGCAACCTTAAACTTGGCTAAAACTAATATAACTCTAAACCTAATTCTAACCCTAAACCCTAATTATCTGGCACTTTTACAAATGTTAGTAATGGCAGTTACACAAACGACAAAAGCAGCACTTACACAAATGTTAGATTTTACATATAGACGAGCAGCATGCTCGTTTTTGCATGTCCAAAAATTCGTTTATGCTCGTTTTTACACCTACACATATTCGTGTATGTGTCAAATCTTGAAAAATATATACATGCATAGCCTGGACAAATTGAATAGTATGTTTTCCTTCCAGATATTTCCTACAAAAGAACATGATTTATAAATCTTCTACTGCATTTCACTGCTCATGAATTTTCATTGCATTAAGGCAGCAAAAGAGGAGGCTTATTTTGTTAAAGTAGCTTAATGAACACAGGCTTTCACACATGTTCCGTCTCATATTTTCCTGGTTCTTTTTTTAACTTTCTTCCAACGAAAAAACAAGCAAAACAACGGTCCCAGAAGATCGATGAATCATCTATCTGTATCACATTAATTTCAGAGGAACATTTTTCTGAGAACCAGAAATTTGCCAATTTTAAATAATCCTTATGATTACATGAAGCAACCAGCATAACGACCATGTCAGAATAGGAATATTTGCTGGTTTCCATGAAAAGAAATGGTGTGAGACGGTAATAAAAACATTCAGAATATTGCAAAACTGTTGGCTGATTTAAACAATTCAAACAATTGGACAAACTCTGCTAACCTCATTTCCTCCAAACATTTCTATGATCAAGCTAATGTCATCACATAGCAGATACAAGCTGTAGTAAAATATTCTGGGCTTAGTTCCTATTGGCTTATCTGTCACAATCGAAGCTCTCTCGTCGGACCCTGCAGCGACAAAACTAAAGAAGTCTTTGGTGGGTCATTCATCTTGCCTTTTCCACTGGCTGATTTGTCTTTTGGCTTTATGTTTATTAAAAGGTCGATGTTTCTGCCAGAATAGCCAAGGACATTGGTAAAGCCTTTTATATCCATCTAAAGCATGTCAAGTACAGATGAATAATGATATATTTTCACTGTCAAAGTGCATTGAGATTATGTTTTATGATGTAATGCGCTCTACAAAAATAAATTTATTATTATTATTGTTATTATGAAAATGGTCAGACTGTACATTTTCGTCCTCACACACAGAGAAATGGAAGACCACTCTTTATCTTGCACAGATGACAGAGTTGAAAAAAAAACCTAAAATCAGAGAGGGGAGGGATAATGACATTGTGTTCCCTAATTCTAGTTTGTGAATGACTACTGTTGTTCAGTGTATACATGAAAGCAAAAAAGAACTGTCCCTAATATGAGAGGGCTCTGTAGAAATGGGCCCTTCACCTTGGAATAAATTGAGTTAATACTGCAAATAGGAATATGGGCCCATCGACAGTCTGCCCCTGTTATCATGACTATATGGGTCGGAGATTACTTTGTGCCATTTACTTTTTGTCCTCTGATAGCTTCAGAACTGCCTGTGAAAATCATTTTCCTTTGTCTCTTATGTCTGAATACAAAGGCTACAGCACAGAGCAATTGCCATGGGATCAGTATGCAGCCAGTTACCCAGGTGGCTGCTGGACTTCTGAATGACCGCTGACCTCTTGGTGTTTGTGCACATCTCTTTGAAAAGCGTACTCATCCTATTTTTTTTTCTAAAACTCAAATCATAATCAAAATTCTCTGAAGTAGACCTGTTTTTCTTTGTCTGAACCTCGTAGCCCAACAGTTCAACAAAAATAAGTCCCCCTTTACGAAAACATGAATGGCTCAAAGACCTTTTTTCAGATTTCCATGAAATTTGGCCGGCTTGTAGACCTGCATATTGAAATTTTTCATATGTATGTTGTGTGGCCCGATTGCTTTATTTCAGTCTCAGAACTCCTACTACTACTACTACTACTACTACTATTACTACTACTACTACTACTACTACTACTACTACTACTACTACTACTACTACTACTACTACTACTACTACTACTACTACTACTACTACTACTACTACTACTACTACTACTACTACTACTACTACTACTACATTGGAGAGTTCTCCGTGGCCTAATGGTTTAAGGTGCTTGTTTGTGCTACCAGTCTGGCTTTGAGGTCGTGGGTTCGACTCCCACTCCTGGAACTCAATTTGGTCCGAGCCCATGGGACATTAAATGGAGGTGGGTTGTATCCAGTGATCTGTGCTGGGGCAACTGAAAGACCCCGGGCATCCCTGAATTAATAGGGTATGTGCCAGACTCACAGTCTTCTCATCACTCATCATCATACGGCGATCACCTGCCTCGATATAGCCCACTAAGGTGCTGCAGGGGCGTAAAACACAAACAAACAAACAAACAAACTACTACTACATTGGAGAATATTGATAGTCGTGCAGAAATAACTAATAAGTGCACTGGTATAATATGAACAGTTTATGGTTGTTGTAAGACGTGAAATAATGTGGCTTGCAAATTTTTAGTCGCGGGCATTGAGTGGTTTGGGAGGAGTAACGTAAAGCATCCATGCATTAACAATATGATGATATATTGAGAAATCATGGGAAATAAGATGTTTTAAGCTATACAATCCGTAATTCGCAATTCAGAATAATTGTTAATTTTGACTTTTTGTTATCGTTAATTTTTGACTCTTTGTAAATAGTCCTCTCTCTGCCCTTGGCAAAAAACTATTGATACATATAGTGGTTGTTAAGCCCTATACAGCCTGGGTATCTTACGATCATGTTTGTATTTGTCATCACATTATTTTGTACCTGCCACTATAATAATAAAAAGTTTCAAATTTCTATATATATACCTTCAAGAACCATTTGTGTTGACAGTATTTTATTTTGTATATCTGACATTTCTCTAATACTTGTTTCCAAGCAAGAGATTTCCCAGAAAAATCTGTCATCTCAAGAGCCTTTTATCATTTCCAAGATCAAACGCTACCATAGTAATCCTTATGAACTGTGCAATTGTGATTATAGAATGGAGATTGACCTTTGAATAACCTTTGACTCCAGAAACCTCCAGGGCTAACCATTTGACTTTGTGCTCTTTGACAATGACACCAGAGGTCAGCTCTGTGTTCCTGGATATGGCCTATAATACCGTCATTGCTGCCTGCCTGCTTTCTGACCAGGATTATGGCCATCACAGACTCAAAACAAATAGAACCTCGTCAATTTAGTGACAAATTTGAATATTTAATGACTAAGTTTGAGTGAAGCATATATGTTAACTAAATTATTTTTTTCTAGATTATTTTGATAATAATGCACAAATGCTGCAAAATTGCCACCAATTAAACCTCACAGATTTTGAAAGCTCTAAGCCTTCAAAATACGTAAAGCATTCAACAAGCTCTAATTTTGTCCTGTCTGGGTAATTTAAACAGTTTGGAAGCACTGTTATCACAGATTAATTTTACAACATAAAAGGAGTCTGTTGAGTGGCTCAATTGGCAGATGCTTGATTCAATCGTGTTTCTACTGGTAAAAAAAAAAAACAACTTATGGGTCAACTGTGTAAAATTCCAATGCAAGCGCAACATATACACAACGTATGCTGCACTCATACGCGTGAAGTTGGATTTAGGGCCCCACCCCCCAAAGCCAGGGGGCCCTAGGCCGATGGCCTACTAGGCCTTTTGGGAGATCTGACACTGTGTGTATTCCAACGATTCTGTCCCATATGGTTCATTATGAATTGCCTATGTGAGAGATGAGAGAGTGATTGTTACAGAACTATAGATTAATGCGAAACACGGAGAGATGCTTTGTGTAAGCTGACAATTTGTGTATGAAACACAAGTTGATGTGACAACAGCAACATCAGCTAACATCGAACATCAGCTTACAACGCCTCCAATTCCCTCATTTCGGCTGAAGAAATACTACATGCTAGAGCATGAAAGCTATACTACCGTAAATATCATTGATGTTGAGAGAAATACTTTCATTAAAGAAAACTTCACTTGGCCAATACCAGTAGATTCTTCTGTCCAGCCATGATGAATTCTCTGTAGTAAGAGTAAAATCATATATTGCAGTCAATTCTAATTATTATTTTGTCCCTATATCAGGATTTTATGTAAGTATATGTAATCCTAGCCTACTCCTATGAAGTTATGATGATGCAGTTCAAGAACCCGCTATGTCACTAATACCAAATGACTCAACAGCTTGCTCTACGTCTCTTTTAAAATACATAAATTATCACTTATATAAAATACTTTTAGACATCACCAAGATACCTATACCACCAGAAAGCCAGTATCTATCTGACAATTTTGGATGTTAGCGCCCGGCTAAGGATTAAACAATGTTAACGAACAATCAGATTATTGTTTTTTTTTGGGGTAAAAATTATATGTTAAAAGTTATAATAGATCTAACAGACGTTGACAGTCCAATGTGCCCACTGATTCAGGATCTTAGGAATACATTGATCATTACACTCACAGAGCATGTGGATTTGCCAATAAATTTCCTGTTGCAAGTTCTGTTCAACTTGCAACTCTTGGAGAGCCACCAGCAAACAAAAACATCACTGAGATAATCCATCTGCACTGAACTCCCACAATAGAACCCCTTTCTCTCAAGTTGGGAGCTTAGGGTCCTATTATATACAGGGCCTTCCCACCAAGTATTGAACCTTTTCAATTCAGTTGAACAGTTAAAAAATTTAGACCTTTTTCCGGCTGTGGGTTCTTTATATATACCTTCAAGAACCTTTTGCGTTAAGAGTGTACATGTACTTTCAAAAAGTACTTCCCCGGAAAGATATTTGCAAAGCTCATTAGTAACAAGAGGCAGGGGAAGACATTGACATGACTTATTTCAGGGAAAGATCCTGATCTTTCAGACTATGAGATCTATAATTACCCCTCATTTCGTGAAAAAAGCAGAAAGCTGACTCCATATCAAAGTTTCCAAGATACAGCGCATACGTAGATTAGCGTAATCATATTGTCAGAAAATGCATTATAGGCTTGCTCCAAATTGGTTGTTTTCATGTGATTGTTGTAAATGTTCCTCCAATGTCATTCCCATCCCGCTTCAAGTTTCAACCAGCGTATAATAATTTTTCTCAATTTAGTAATTTCTTAAAAAAGTTAAACAGAATACATTATTCTACGATGGCTCAGAAGGGACATCAGATTTTAGTTCCCGTGATTATTCTGTGATATTAAATAATTATTTACGATTCCAAAATAAAACAAATTGATATTTTAGTGATCTCAGAATAATTATTTCGCTATCCCCAAATGACAATTTGTTATTCTAGTAGTTTTTTTCAAACAGCTACAGATAAATCAGTGTAATTTTTTTTTTCATTTGCTCTCTTCAAACATAAACATGAGCACAAGTTTGTCTTCAGGGAATACTTTCATGTTAGAACATAATTTATCACATCATTCAGTATCACTACGTCCATCGAATTAACTTGGATGGAGGGTACCAGTTTTACAAGATCATATAGTGCTCTCATTCGATCATTTATCAGGATGATGTGTGTGCGGAATGCCGCTAATGTTCCAACAGTAGATTAATGACGCACATTGGTAGAGTGAGTCTCTAATGATGTACATTATTTATTTTGGTTGCTGTGCAATTGTGTGTGTTCTTTGGTAACCAGGCAACATGATCATCAGCATTAACACGTAAACTTTTGGAACTTCTTAATTAATTTGTTGAGATTTCTGCACCCAGACTGTCATCACCATCAATGGCCTTAATGCCATTAATTGGATCTTCTGTTTAGAGATAACATGATTTGCGGTATAATGTGAACATTGGATAACAAATAAAGGGGGAATTCATGAAGATCATAAATTTACTACTCTGCTAGATCAATGTTTCATGTTTAACTATCATCCTATAAAAATACAATGTGTGTGAGATGTTCGTGGTGTGAATATATCGCTTTTTCTTCCACGAAAACACTGTATAATGATAGATCTACACATCATGTATCACTAGATTATTTAACTTATTCATATAGGCAGACAAATAATTTGACTGACAAAAGGATAAACATGCATTGGCCTATGAACTTTTAGATTTTTAAATGTGGCACATAATCTCTGGTTATATTTGCTAAAGGATCTTATGTAATTTCAACACACACAATTGTGCACACGTCACAAATAAACAAAGCACATGGAGGCAGAATCCAGGAAAAACCACATTTTCAAATAGAGTTGGAATTTGAAATTTGATGCAGTCTAAGTATATTCTTTCACTTGCAGGTGCTCAAAATGTGGCACATGGTTCCAAGCTACACTCTAAAAAATTTCAGACAAAATTGGTTTTTTAGATTCAAAATGGTTTTTTGAAAAACCAAATTTCAATGCAAAAAACCAACATGGATTTTTGACAAAATTGGTTTTTTAGATTCAAAATGTTTTTTTGAAAAACCAAATTTCAATGCAAAACCAACATGGATTTTTAAAAAATCCATGTTGGTTTTGCATTTTGAATCTAAAAAACCAATTTTGTCTGAAATTTTTTAGAGTGTATATTTTCTTTGGATCTTTAGTATTTTCACATGCTCAACACACACACACACACTCGAGCACACCCCACAAATAAACAAAAGACCACGGATGTTGGAATTCGAAATTTGACGCAATCTATGTGTGCTTGTTTACAGGTGCTTACCGCAGAATTTGTGTTGAAAGCAAGTCTCCTATCAATGCTGGTGTTCATGTTATGTTGAATTTATGATCAAATGGCCGGTTTTGGTAGCCAACCATATTCTTGAAACACATCTACACACTGGTTAGCTTTACAGTTCAGTACTGTAAAATCTACATCCATGGAATGTAAAAATTACAGACATACCCGGTGAACCATATTTCTTTGTTCGTAGGTTGTTTGCAACTTTATGACACATTAAAAACATGATGTGTATCTTTACGAAAATTGTGCCGTTTTTATAACCTCCCTTGTTTTTCTAGGTTCTTGTTCCCTGTTCTTCTGATCAAAAATAGGCAAAACAACAATAAAAGGCAGCCCATGAAGCGTATTGGAGCGTCAAGAATAATTCAAAGGATGGTCTTTGAAAGAAACAGAAATTTACAAATTTCAACCAATTTGCCCCATTTGCCCAATTTACCCATTTTCTAACTGCAACTACATTGTCTTAATAGAGTTCTTGAGATGGACTAAGGTTGTTGTAAGGAGTCAAAGGTAGCTGTACAGAGATTGGGGTGGAGAGGAGAAAGGAGGGAGATATAGGTAAACAGAGGCCTTCTTACAGATTATGGTCTTATTTTATGTTGAGTTGTACTGTATATTTCTGCACATCAGGGAGCACAGAGTTGAACTCTGGTGTCATTGACAATGAGCGGAATTTCAGATGGTTAGCCCTAGCAGGTGTCAGGAATCAAAGTTAATTCAGGTCAGTCTGCAATCACAACTGCAAAGTTCTCAAAGATTACTAGGTCAGTCTATCATCTAGGAAATGATAGAGGGATCTGAGATGGCAGGCCTTGTTTGGAAATCTAGGGTACATGATTAAAGAAGTATCAAAGTTTCGAGTCTTCTTAAAAAAAATTACAAATGATAGGCCCAAATGTGGCAAATGGTGTGATAGATGTGTTCCCGAAAATGTCAATGTATTGATGTATTTTTGAACTGCAATAGGTTGTCTTTTTTCTTTTTACTTTTGTACGACTGTCTCAGCATACATATATTATGATACAGGGAGGAATTTTTACTGTAATCAGGCACTCTCGTAGTGTCAGCAAAATCTGTTGAATTGTTTACCTACATGGTTGTCTCTGCTGCATTTTATTACGATCTTCACATGCAGATGCTATGAAGTTTAACAATAGGAACACAATAATGACTGCTCTGGAAAAATAATGCTGTGATTGTGACATCAATGTTTTGAGGCTCATGTGGCTTATGTGCTAAATTCCTTCTGAAGCATGTGGCTCCATTAGGACACGTTCCTGTCCTCGAACCACAAGTGTTTGCTTGTCAGTAAACAAATGCATTGTTTGAAGATGCCAAATGTAGAAAGAATGACATGGCCCCTTCAGTGTGGTGAACTCGCTTTTGCAGCATAGCAAAAGGGGTTGGAATCTTTGAATCCGATATGGGTTTTATTTTCCAAACATCTCAGAGAGAGACAATCTAGCATGAAATTGCATCAATTGGGAGCGCTTTTTGCTGCGAAAGTCAGATAATCATCAAAAAGTATATACGGAGGCTGGGTAACATGGTTCTGTCAAAAGAAAATTAAGTACATTTTTGAAGGATCTTGACATGATCTGATTTTCAGAAAATTAGAGATAAACACACTTGCCAAAAAATTTTGCACAATCTACAATGATTCATTGAGAGCTCAGTGGTCATTTAAAAGTTCAGCAACCACCTGGGTAACTGGCTTCCTACTGACCCTGTGGAATTGTTTAGTAATGACACCTGGCTTGATTTATTTTGTGCTCCAACATGGGCTCTTTCAACTGACTGAAAAGTTCTAATACACCCGTAATTCTAATGTATTGTTCAAGGGATACATACAGCTGTCCGACTCAAGGATACCCCATACCCTTTGTGGTCTAAGGAAATTGACCCAGTGTTCAGTGTTTTCCCCATTCAATAAATCATTTTTCTGTTAGAGATCGTGAAAGCATTTAATTTCAGACTATGGTTGATTATCTGTGCACCATAGGACAAGCAGGACTTGGTTGTTTTAAATTTAGATAATATAGGTGTCAGACTCGAAGAACATTACCCTAATATTACTTATACCAATGTACGTATACCTTCTATTCCCAAAATGTTGTTGTTTGCTATATTTATTTTGAAAAAGAGAAACAGGGTCAGTTACTGTAGAGTTCGTACAAGTGAATAACTGAATATATTACATTATAGCCACAAGCTTTGTAACGCTATGAATGTCTTTACAATTGTCTTATTCTTTTTTGTTCGAGCAAGAACATTTTGCTTTTGGGCTATTATCTTTCCCCTGCTCGTTTAACATAAGTGCGATCAAAAGGATTATTTGAAATTGGAAAATTTCAGTTTCTTCGAAAAACATTCCTTTGAAATTAATGTGATGCACAAATACACTTCCTGGATCTCCCTTTGATTGCTGTTTGCCTATTTTTGTTTGGAAGAACATGAAGAAAAACAACAACAACAAAAAACAAGAAGAACCAGGAAAAACATGAGAGAGAACAAACTTGTATGAAAACCCACGTTCTTTAAGCTGCTTTTCCAAAATATGTGTCCTCTCTTTCCACAAAGCTCCCTAAAAATATACAATGAAAATTCATAAGAAATGAAAAGCATTGGATGATTTTGAAATCGAATTCTGTGTGTGTAGGAAAGCAACGGACAGGAAATATGCAGACTTTATTCATTGTGTTTTTTTTTACATAAATCTATACACCTTTTTCATTTTAATTTGACCAATAATATGTCAGGGAGAGAGAGAGAACTTTAAAATGTGGCACATATTCTCTGGATAGCTGGGTTTATTTGCAGTGAATGTTTTGTAAATTCGCTGGCTCACCAATGACATTCGGCATGCTGAGCACACAGTCTTGTGAAAAAAGGCAGAACTCACAAACATAAAGAAAACATTCATGGACACAGAAATCCCCAAAACCCCTTTTTTCAAATTGTGCATGGAATTTGAATTCAAAGTAGTCTGTGTGTGTTTGTTTGTCAAATACAGAGGCTTATCTCAGAATTTGTGATGCCCATAGCTCCAACCTATCTTCTTCTGCAGACTGAAAGTTTAAGCCATATTATTAACTTGCTGACATTTTGAATGAACATTTTTCATTCTATATCAAACCAGACATCTTAAGACTCAAGCAAATCACAGAACAAATATTAATAAGCATAAGTTATATTAAATGTCTTTTAAAATGGCCTATTTCAGCTCAAAACTGTCCACAAATGATGTTAGGAGAGCACTAGATGATCTTGTAAAATGTGTTATCCTAAAAAAATAAACCTAACAATGGTATCAATCATAAAATGAAATAAAATTAATGAATATGTTAATGGTTGTACATGAAGGTATTAATTTGAACTGATTCAATGACCATATATGTTTTCATTTGAAATATTGATCAACAGTGTGCCATTATATGCAGAGAGAACCAGTGATATTATGTAATTAATGTTGGGAGATCTGTCACATTTCCTACCAGCATTATCATCTAAAGAAATGACAAAATGGACAGTGATAATAGTCAGGCTCTTCGGGCTCTAGTCGTCATCTATTTGACATATAGGTGAGCTGTTATTAAGAAATGACAGGCATTATTTTGACCAGACCATCAGTCTTATCACACATGTGCCCCTCAGTCAGAAGGTCGCATCATTCTGAAAATAGTGAAGCAGCTGAAGTGTGGTGGTGGGCCTTATCTGCTTTATGTTAGGTAATTTGACCTAGAACCATTTTTTTCTTACACTCCATTATTTTTCTTACCGCTTTGATAATTATGAATTTTTTTTGCTTACTTGCAAATTTAGCTAATTTTGCAAATGAGTGTGACTCTTTCATCTCTGTAGCTGTCTGTCGGGTGGTGGTGGGCCTTATCTGCTTTATGTTAGGTAATTTGACCTAGAACCATTTTTTTCTTACACTCCATTATTTTTCTTACCGCATTGATAATTATGAATTTTTTTTGCTTACTTGCAAATTTAGCTAATTTTGCAAATGAGTGTGACTCTTCCTTCATCTCTGTAGCTGTCTGTTGGGCTGCATTAATTGCTAGTAGACTGAATGAAACAAAAACCAACAGTTAAAAAGCGTTCTCCGTGGATTTGATTATTCACAGATGCATCTAAAACACTGCTGAAGGTAGATAATGATATTGTCTCTATGCTGAATCACATCCTAGAAATAATAAAATAATGTTGAAATGGGCATTCCACAGATATGAAACCTTTCAAATGCTTTGCAATTGAGCATCTTGCAAATCGAACAACAAACTTCTTTTATGCAGCAAAATGAAGTAGAGATAATACATGTAATCCCTGCTTCCAAACACCTCAAAGTGCCCGGAGAACACTCAATTACCCAGTCTGGGGAGTTCGGTACACATATGGCCTGTAAGGTCTAGTTGCGTCTTTTGAAAGCTATGATGGAAAATAGGCCTACTATATACCTTTTGAAATAAAAATGAAATTAATTTTTTGTTTCTGGCCCAAGGCTCGGTCACTGTTACATTAACATGGATAAGGTTTGGTACACATTTGGCTTTTATGGTCTAGCTGTGCCTCTTCATGGTCTGAATGATATATATTCTATGCTTTTTGTAATATTGAGAAAAAATATAAAAAATAATCCTTTTCAAATCGGAGCCAAAACTTGCCCACCTTTTGCATATACAGCAATGAAATTTTCTACACATATCACCTGTAGCAGTGCTTTTTGATGTGTCTTGAAAACTTTCTGAACGATTGGAAAAACTTGAGAAAAATATAATAACATCTCATTACCTATACTTTGTATATGCTTGAAACTGTACCATAACATGTGCAGATTAGTCTTATAAGGCCTTTCCCTGATTTTACAAACCGTGGCAAGCAGATGGGCAGATGGCAGGGCAGTGGGCAAATAGTGATAATTGAAGGCCACGACTCGACAACTATGCATACCTACAGTCAACACAGAAATTATTTGACAGTATTATGAAATAAACTGTCCTATGTTTTAGAGTATTGTTAGTAGGTTAGGATCACACACATTTCTTTTTTTACCAAAAGTCATTTCTTGGAAAATGTGGAAAAATGAATTTCAATGACAGAAAAATGTTTGCATACTTCGGCCAACTACCAGAAACAGAGTTTTTAAAATGGTACTCAGGTTTTTCTACGGAAATACCATTTTCTCTGTTATATTTAAGTCATTCACATCAATTATACACCATTTGGGGTTCACATGGTGGATTGCAGGGGTAAACACACCAATTTCATAATGTAATTGTAATCTTCTACAGGTGCTATTTCCTGGAGGTTTGCTGCTGCGCAGTCTATGTTTTAACCAGCATAACACATCTTTCTTCCTGCCATGATACCATTCCATGTCAGGGGAAAGTTAATTATTTACAATGAGAAAGCTCATACATTTGTCTCAAAACAGGCTACAAAAGCAAGTCAACCACAATTAGTACATGGCAAATTTGCTCGTTTCTATATTAGGCATCTTCAAACAATGCATTTCTTTACCAACAGGCAAACACTTGTGGCTGGAGGGCAGGAACGTGTCATTAGTGTTAATGGAGCCACATGCTTCACAAGGAGTTTAACATGCTGATAAGCCATGCGCCACGTGAGCATAAAGACAATGACGTCATAGCATTACTCCACAACATCAATGGTGTTTCTCATACATGCCACACTTCACTGCATGCGACAATTGTAACAGCAAAGCCGATTATATCATGTAGTTAAGTGATTCACCAAATTCATTTGAAAAGTCTGGTCACAAAAAAACAGGGGCACCTCACGACTGTGTTAATATAATTCCCATATCAGTGTAAGCTCCTGGTTGCACATCTTTTGTGACACTTAGATTCATTTTTTTATGCAACTGGCAGAAAATATCTGTTATGCTGCCAGCTGGGTTGCCAGCCAGCCGAACCGTCATTCAGCACCTCCCAGCCAGCTGATATAAATCTTTTTTCTCCCCAGCCAGCCACCCTAACTGCTTTCTCATTACCTGACTGCAAATTTCATTGGTTGGACCCCAAAAATTGGATTCAGCTGAAAACTTTGCTAGCTGGGAACATCCTAGCTGACAGTCTGCCATCCAGCTGGGTGCCTGCTGCATAACAGATAATTAGTATAACAGATCATGGGGTGCCCCTTTAAAAATGACGTGTTTGGACTCACTTACCAAAGGCAGAAGTACCCAGCAACTTTTGGCGGTGACAAAGTGCATCATACATAGACATCTTTCGGAATAATAATATGTAATCTGCCAAAGCAGGAGAGAACATACGCAAAGTTCTGAGAAAGGACAAGAGTTACAACACTGTTGTAATATGACCATCTACACTCTATAGCATAGAAATATTGATCATATTTTTGCGACGTTTTTGCCTAAATTACTGCCAAGGTTGCCACCCGCATCACCTAAATTTGGCACGCCCTCTACCGCATTGAGACAATAACGTAATAATCTAGGCGCGTTATTTTTCAATACATACGTGACTATTGTGAGAAGGATCGATAACCTATCGCAATTTGCCGCCTTCGGCAGCAAGCTCTTGTTTACCGCTCTTTAATCCTTGTTAGCCACATTTATGTATACCCATTGCACATTTATATTATGTATACCTGGCAAATTACTAATTCTTTCTTTCTTAATCCCTGATATCCAAGAAATGTCATTTCAGGTGCCCCTATCATTTCCATGATCAAACAATTGGCTAGTGATATTTGTGCAGATGACCTTTTAATTACCTTTGATTCCAAAGACCTCTATGGAGAACCATCTGACCTTCTTCTCTTTGTCAATGACACCAGAGGTCAGCTCTGTGCTCCTTGATATGACCTATAATACCATGGCTGCTACCTGCCATCATTATGTCAAGGAATATAACCCTTGACAGAAAAGTGAGCAAAGCACAGTTGGAAGAAGATACACAATGGAAGGGATAATGTTTATCAACTAAGGCTGATTCATATCACATAAATACAATAAGCCATATTATTAATGATTAGTTTTGAGGATTGCAAGCAAAGACCTTATATATCAATTGACAAAGCATACTTTAAAGCTGACTTGAAACAAAATTAGTATGCATCTTCAGGTTCCTGCATTTAATCTGTTCCAACCTTATTGACATGACCCAATCTTCCTTCTTGGCTTCTTTCCAAGTTGCACCTCGTCAGCCTAAAGCAAAATTGCCCTAAGTCATTTTTGACAATTGTTGGCAAACAGCCAAAAACTAACTTAGGCTAATTTGGATTTGATAACCAAAATGACTTAGGCAAAAATTGTTTTGTGGTCTAGCTGTGTTATCAAGCATATTTCCATAAAAAAATTATTGAATGAAATGTGAGGAAACATGTTTAATAAAATGAATGCTTACAATTATGACCGAAAAATACTAGTGATATCCGGTAAAATCAGTTATAACAAAATTGGCCTAAGTCCAAATAGCCTAACTCCAAAGGACTTAGGCCGTCTGCACGAAAATTAAATAGGGTATTTGGGGTGCTTGTTATTAATTTAGGAGTCCAAATTTTTTTAGCACATATATTATCATAAGGGCCTTCATGTGGTGCCAAATAGGAAAAACGGCCTAAGTCTGACTTAGGCCAATTTGCTTTAGGCTGACGACACCTGATCAACAATGTATCCATCATGTATTTTTGTGCTTGGGGTGTATTTTGTCAAGATATAATAAAATAGATATTTTTCTCATGTGTCAGCATACACCCACTAGTCATACCTACAATGTCGTGTGGATTATTGGCAGCTTTAAACTGTGAGGGAACCATATAATCATTATTATGTGACATACTTTTAATGATGTGAGACTTTTAAAGGGATTAGCTGAAAGAGCTTCAGGATCAAATTACCTTATACAAGGCTGATAAGGCCCAACCCCCGCATTTTAACTCCATCACTTTCCACTTTTATCCTGACATTCCTTTTCCTGTTTTGTGCTTTGCAATTTAATTAGTATGTTTTTGTTGACAGTCAGGGGCGGACTGGCCTATATGGCAGAGTGGCAGCTGCCACGGGCCCAACCACTCGGGGGGGGGGGGCATTCAAGGTGCCAAAAAAATAAAAACAGTCAAAATGTTGATCTTTGTGACCAAGTTTTGTGACCATGTGATACAATCAAACTTTTTGGTAAGGGCCCCAGTGTGAGAGGGCCCTAAATAGGAATGGGCCCTGCCACCTTGACGTAAATGGAGAAATACCGAAAAAATAGGAATGTGGGGGCCCATTGACTTATTTTGCCACGGGCCCAAAATGTCGCCAGTCCGCCCTTTTTGACAGTAGCTAATGTTCTGTCATCAATGCCAGGGAAAGTGGGTTTATCAGTGAAGGAGTTAAACAATAATACTGCTTTCAGTAGTGCATCCAGAGGGTTCTTAATGGCAA
The DNA here is from genome assembly GCA_026936325.1 of Platynereis dumerilii. Taxonomy (NCBI): domain Eukaryota; kingdom Metazoa; phylum Annelida; class Polychaeta; order Phyllodocida; family Nereididae; genus Platynereis; species Platynereis dumerilii. Next base: position 30,121,695 of record JAPTHN010000013.1, read on the forward strand.
TCAACAAAACTCGAAAATAACATTGACATGCTTTCATTGAGTAATGTTCCCGTCATCTCTGCCCATGCATGGTCACTGCTCTGTAGCTGCCTGGAATTGTATCATGTGGAAGGCTCGCCAGAAGCTTCATTCATTGTATATCGGAACATTAATTTACCAGAAATTGCGATAAGAATGATTATAGCCCAGCTGACTTGTACTTAGCAGTTCATTTTGTAATCTAATAAGAAACTGTTTCTGGTGGCATCCATACAATAGACTGTTCAATGAAGTCAGCAGAGTCAGCCTAGGGAAGTAGGGATATTTTTAATCTTCTTCAAAACAGCAACAATTTCTGAACAAGCACTCCTAAATTGAACCTTTTGCCTTCATCAGCTGCATTGTGTTGCTCCAAACACATTAGAAGGGGCAGAATTTGTTTACAAAGGCAAAATCAACAGCTGTCTGGCTTAAAAGTGAAGTTAGAAAATCTGCATAGAATTTGAAAGCTAATCAGAGCTCCAATATTACCGACTTTTGGCATCATTTGATGTTACCCCCTTGATATTTGAAACTGCTTTATAAGGCATTAATTTTTCCAAACTATTCAGACATGTACTTCATTTTTTTCATGGACATCTTTGTAAATTATTTATTTCCTTGGTTCCAATGATGTCACTTGATCGAATACCCATTTGCACATTACTCTGTCTCAATTGTTGGACATGATCATTCAACAAAAATGAGTCGTTATCTACTTTCACTCGCATATCTACTTTCACTCGCATATCTACTTTCACTCGCATTTCAGAGGCATCTCTATAATAGATTTATGTCTGGATTAAAAATGTTCTTCTGTTTTCCTTCTATTGTCCGGTGAAAAAAGTTCATTTAAACACTTGGATAATCTATACTTCACTCTAAAAAATTTCAGACAAAATTGGTTTTTTAGATTCAAAATGGTTTTTTGAAAAACCAAATTTCAATGCAAAAAACCAACATGGATTTTTTTAAAAATCCCTGTTGGTTTTGCATTGAAATTTGGTTTTTCAAAAAAACATTTTGAATCTAAAAAACCAATTTTGTCCCGACACTTTTTAGAGTGTTGGTTGAAAAGAGGAAGACTTATCTGTTATTCATTGAATTATATCTTTAGTGGTTTTTGTCTCCTCCTTTTACTATCCTATAGGGAGCAACATCTGCAAACTTTCAATTAAGTTATCTATACGTTTTGTTTAAAATATTGATCACATCAAAGATGAAACAAACTGCATTCTTTTGCACAAGAAATTTGTAAATACATTTGTGAGAATGACAAACAAATCATTTGTGAGAATGCCAAACAAAATTTTATTCATGAAGTTGATGAATTGTTTGATGCATTTGCCTGAAATGTAGTTACTGTCCTTGGTATGACAGAACTTCAGACAATTTTTTTTCCGGGCCACTTGCAAAAATACGTATATTATAGTTCTATATTTATCAGTGTATTCATCAGTATTTATCTTATATTATTGAACAGGGAATTAAAGGTCAAACAAGTATCTGTTGTGGGCTCGAAGTCTCTATTAAAAGGTATAGTCAGGTACATGTACCTTAAGATACAGAATAGATGTAGTATGAAGCTGCACTGACAAGTCACAAAAAAGACCAAGAGAAAGACATATGTTTTGTACACTTATTGAGATTGTAGTAAAAGGTATTAAGATGATACCTGCACTGGTCGACTGCTTTGAGTCACTTGCACTGCCAGGAAACCAGGCGGTCATCAGACTTCCAATTGAAAATTATCCCTGAAGTGGTGCTCTTTTGTTTTTTCAAAATGTTGGCAAATTTCTTTGATTTGTGTTCTCTTGATCGATTTTTGCAAATCTGGTCTTTGGGTTATCTATGGTCAGAAGTCAGAGAAAGTTGCAGAGAAGTGAAGGACTTTTTCTTCCTTACTTTCATTCTGTGATGTAAGTCATGCCACTCAGTGGCCTTTTCCCACAAGTGACCTGGTCTAAAACACTCACTGTTCATTCACAATTTTCCACATTTGCTTTATTATTTTGTGAGAGATTGTTTTTTGTCCTTTGATAACCTCAGAATTGCCCATGAAAATCATTCTGCTCTGTCTCTAGTGACTGTATTTTAGCAACAGACAAATGTTTTAGCAATGAACAATTGCATGAGGTCAGTATGGAGCCAGTTACCCAGGTGGTCACTGGAGTTCTAAGTGACCACTGGCCTCTTGTTGACAGATGTATTTGTCTTTTATCTTCTGGGAATCAAATCATGCCCCAAAAAGCCTTCAGAGTGGACCTATATTTTCTTTTTCAGTGGTGCAAATATGCTAGGTTGTCCAGTTACCCTTGATATTGTAATAATATTCTTTAACAAATATTCTTTCTTTATTGTGTTATTCGCATTAAATGAATCAATTACATTTTTAAAATCATTTTTCTGCTTTTCGCCAAAAGTCAAACGAAGCAACATGAACTACAATACAACCATCATAAAATGGCACGTCAGTTTGGATCAACACTTATCTATCGATCTGTAGTGATCCATGGCAATCTTGGTTGATATGGAGTGATTGATCTGGAGTGATATGGTGTGATCTGTATCTATTAACCAAAATTGATGTTAATTATTTAATTTTTACTTTTCTGTACCAAATAACTGATGGATATGTTTCCTTAATCAATAAGTTCAATTGTTAGATGAATTTTATCTGTTCTTTGACCTACAATCCTAAATAATTGACATGATTGACTTTCACTAAAAGTGAGTTAGTACATCTCTACAGATAGAGTTATATCATCTCAGATCACTACAGATAACTCTTTATCCGGATCACTCTGGATCGCTACGGATAACTATGCTGAGCCATTTTAAGATGGTCGTACTGTATGAAAGGAAGCATCTACCTGCAACAAAAATTAAATTTGCCCTTGCATTGCCAGAAACTGGAGTTTAATTGTTCTTATCATCAGGTGCACCGTGCAGACGGTTCTAAGTATGAGAACCTACATGTTTGTCATGCAAAGATTAATTTCTCATAATGAGCTAATTTGACATGTGCCTTGATGCTTGGATAATGAGAAGACTAGACCGATTCTAGATTCAGTTCACTTTCGCTATGCCACAAAAAAATCACTTAACAACAATGAAAATAGACAGTGTTAATCCATTCTTTATCAGGCATCTTCAAACAATGCACTTGTTTACTAACAAACTAACACTTGTGGCTGGAGAGCAGGAACGTGTCATTGGTGTTAAACATACAGGCAAGCCACGTGAGAATTAAAGACAATTACATCCTTCCATTACACTGCCATGACAATGGTGCTCCTCGTGTTCATCTTGATTGCATTGAATTTTGAGGAATGTAGCAAAAAAGCCGAGAATGTAGTAAAGTGATTCACAAAAATTATTTGAAACGTCTGGTCACGACAAAAATACAGCCCTAGGACACAATCACCAAAGACAGAAGCAACCGGGCAACCCTTTGCGATTCCAAAATGCGTCATGCATTGACATCTGTTGGAAAAATTATAATCCTATTTGGCCTCATTCAGGCCTACCCATTGCATTTTTATGTTTGCCTTGCATATCATTAAATTCTTTTTTCATAATCCCCGATTTCCAACAAGACCTGTCAACCTACATGTAGATTATTGGTGCAGCTGGGAACTGCAACCTAAAATATGCTTGAAATCATTTTTACATAGCAAACTTTTAATGAAGTAAGACATCTATAAAATGATTAGCTACAAAGTTTCGGGATCAAATTACCTTACATAAAGCTGAAAGGGCCCCACCCCCACATTTTTACTCCATAACTTTTCCAACTTTGATCCTGATATTCTTTTCCATTCTTTTCAAATATATCAGTATATTTTGGTCGCAGTAATTTTTCAATCATTGAAGCCAGAAAAAGTTTGCTCATCAGTGAGGGAGTGAATCATAAAAATACTTTACTCAGTAGTGCATTCAGAGAGATATTACCAACTCACTGGGGTCTAATGATTCTAATGTAAAGAAACAATCCCCTTTATACTTTATTTCCGATTTTCAACGCCATGTTTGACATTTCTGTATCTACCAATGCACTCATCATCACATGGCAATCATCAAAACTTGAAAAAGCCAATGGCATGAGAACATTTGGTATTGTTCCCTTTATCTCTGGCCATATGTAGAAGACTCATCAGAAATTTCATGAACCACTTGCTGGAACATGACAGAAATGGTTCAAAAATTACAAATAAAATGATATAAGACTGACATGTACTTAGTAGATCTTTTGTATTCTGAAGGTAACATCCATACAATAGATTGTTTCATGTTGCCAAAAGGGGCAGCCTTGAGCACTTGGACTATTTCATCTATTCTTCAAAACAGCAATAATTTCTGAACAATAACTCCTAAATTGAGCCATTAATGCCTTCACCAGCTGCATAGTGTTTCTGCATACATGTATGAATGGATAGCTTTTCCCTCAAAGGCAGCAGCAATCAAGCTATAAAGTGAAGATAACTAATATGCATAGAATTTTAAAGCTGATAAGAGCTATAATACCATATTTTTGCACCATTTGATATTATACCCTTGATATTTGAATCTGCATTAATTCAGCACATTATTCAGAACCATAAGCTACCATGTTCAATGGTATTCTCTGTCAATTATTCATTTTCTTTCAAATGGTGTCACTTGATGGAAAGCCCATTTGCACATTATTCTATCACATTTCAAGGACATGATCATTCAAATAACAAGCCATTATCTACCATTTAGTGCCTTGCAGATGCATCATTAAATAAAACATGCATGTAAAGGATGATGCCTTTCTACAAGTTTTCCTACACTATTGTCTGACAAAGCTGCTCATTAATACATTTGAATAATAAATACTTGGTGAAAACAGAGCAAAATTCAGAATTAGATTAAGAGGAAAAAATACATCAGCTCGAGGATATTACTGGGGCAAAATGAATAACAAATTCCCTAAAGCACCTTTTTCATCTCGTGAAATTTGGTGTAATCTATGTGCATTTCTTTCCAGGTATTTACTGATTCACCCAGATAATCTACAGAGAATCTACCCTAGACGAATCCTGCCATTACGGCATATTATCATAAATTGTGCGTGAAAGCGTCACAGCCAATCAGCGCCTAGGATTTTTCTTCACTTCAAAAGTTTACCGGCAATTTGCTAAGCAACTATTAACTCCTCAGAGACGTGTGACCTATCATTTTAAAGGTCTCAAAGAGATCTATCTACCCATCTAAGAATTACACATGTAACCCTTACGGAAGTGTGCGAAACAGCGAATCTCCCTCATTTGCATAACCTGTGTGAAGGCCTGTTCATTGGCTATCTTTGTGGACGTGGCTGATCTATTCACTGAAGGCTCTGCTGAAGTGTACTGATTGTCTCGGAATAATTTTCTGATTGTTGTTATGGTCAGAGACATTCTAAATGAGATAGCGATGCAACTGACAAATCACGACCCTTGACCCCGATGAATTTTCACTCATATTGTGTTAATAAAGGACTAAACAGAATCTGATATTTTTTTCTTCTTCTGCAGTGTGGATATTTTTAATCAACCTTTTAAGCTTTTATAGAAAAGACAGACCTTATTTGTTATTCATCAAATTATTTTTTTACTTTGTTTTTGTTGCTTCTTGGAATTATCCTATTGCCAGAAACATCTGCCCACTTTCAATTCATTGATCTTTATGCCTCATATAGAAAATTGATCAAATCAAAGAAAAATAAGAAAAGGCGTTCTTTTGCAAAAAGAGCTTTATAAATATGCTTTATTAAAAAGACAAACAAAATTTTGTTCATGAGGTGCAGGAATTGTTTGATGCATATTTTGTTTAAAACACTGTTTCTTTCAGAAAATTGCTCTGTTTGTCAATGATGAAAAATGTCCTTGGTGTGAGAGAGCTCCAGAAAAATGTTCCAAATCGGTATCTATACTAGATTAACAAGCAATTCTCAAAAATACAAATTTCATATTCGGGCAGTTTTACAGTATTTGCACTCAAAGTGTCTCATTGGGGGTCAAAATAAAGTTTGATTTTTGAGCATTGCCATCATTCTATCATAAAATTAACATATTACTGTTTCTATAATCAAAAAGGACTGAAGTGATTTGGTGGTTTACTACCAAAATACCGCTACTTAAAGTAGGCAAGGGTTGATTCTTGAAAAAACAGTTTATCAGGAAAAATATCCATCCAGAAACAATTTTCACACATTCTTATTCTTGGAAATCAAGCCACATTGTTGGAACATCAAAACCCAAACAAAACTTAAATTTTGATTAAACATGCCACAATTTTTTTTTTATCATTTTTATTACAAAATTACAGAAATCTGGCTTGCCATTACCCTGAAAGTTTCTGTTGAGTAGGGTACTAGTCTCAAAAGACACATGATTTCCATGGTTAATAATCCCTAGGTATCTTATTAACCCCATGTCAAGTTTTGTTACTGTACGATTGAAACTCATGGTGTTCAGGTGTGTCAAACATAGTGTTTTGGAGAAAAAACCGCCGAAAATGACCAAAAATCAGGCGCCTTTGGAAAAATCATCTTTAATGGCTCCATTAACAAGATATTTGGTTATTATCCTTTAAATTCATTCAGTTAATAGCAAAAAATTACAATTATATTTATATATGACACAAATAAATCAAATTTTTTCTCAATTTTGATTTTCTCAAAATAGTGCAATAGATAATGAAAGATAATAAATTTGACATTTTCAATACTTATAAAAATCCTTTTTAGGCATTCAGGATTACTAAGTTTGCATAACCATGGCCGTTTCTTCAATGAATCCAGTGTTAAAACGCACGAATCAGAGCAAAATTTCTGACGTGTTGGAGAGGACATTTTTTGACATCATGAATTTTAATTTCTAAGAAAATGTATCAACATCGCCTGGATATCTTTTTAACTTGTATCTGTCACATACTTGTAAAGGCGCATGATTGAGCAAAAGATACACAAATAGCTTGTTTTTCCTACAAAACACTTAGTGTTTTTTCTATGGGTTGGAGATGACATGCTTTTTTTGACATCACATTCAAGCCTCACATTCTGAAAACCAATTATGGTTAGTGAAACAAATGTTTCTGTTTTACCTTGAGATATGTCTCAAGCTTCAAAATTAACACAAACAGTATACACATTCTTTGATACTTACTCATAACAGCATATAAAGCAACTGATGGTCCATCAAAAACAAAATTTTTGACATCTGCCATTTTTTACATTTTAGGACCCAAGTCATGTTGTATATAACTTATTAACATGAAACCTGTTGTATTTTATACCCAAGCCGTAGGTCCAGAAAGGTATCATTAACATGAATCACAACTGATTGAATATTTTTTTCTGTTCATCCATGAAATTGGCAAAAAAGTCTGTGAGACATAAAAATGTGTCAAAATTTGTCCTAAATTCCTTACAGCTTCAAAACAAAGCATTGCAGAAGGGTAAAATATGGTGTATTTATATGTCAGTGTAGGACAAGATTGCCACTGCCCGAAATTTTGATATACCTATCATACTTTTCTCGTAATAATTGCATAAACATGAAAAATCGGCTGAGTGCAAATACTGTAAAACTGCCCATTCCTACATTTGTATCAGGGTCATTCAGTGGCGTCCCTATGGGGGGGGGGCACGGGGGGGCACGTGCCCCCCCATATTGGACCTGTGCCCCCCGAGTGCCCCCCCAGGTGCCCCCCCATATGAACTTTCCAACCTTGGCGAAAATATACAATTAGTATAGAGGGTGCCCCCCCAGAGAATCGTGTGCCCCCCCCAGGTGCCCCCCCGCTCGAGACCCCTAGTTACGCCACTGCTCAAATTTCGGGACAATTTGCGTCACTCCAGTTCCCTGACCTTAATTTGAATGCTATTGATATCTGAAGCATCACTCCACATCTGTTATACATATCTCTATTTAGAACCACTGCATTTGGAACAAAATGTCATTTATTGGACTTTTTTTGGTGAGTTGTGTCCAGTAATCTGTGTCAAATCAGTGGTTTTTCCCTGTCACTGGAGCTGACAAGACAAAATCAAGTGTTAATTTTCCTCCTAAAGTACCATCATTTCCAAAGTTTCTATGCACAATTCATGAGAATATAGACTTCAATTAATATATACATCATATTTAACTTTTTCTTGTTTCATTTCATTGACTTAATTGATGTAAAAGACGTGTCACTAGTTTATGTTAATTTTTTTGTCCACTCCGTTACCAGGCATAGCTCGGCTCGCTATTGTTTTTAATGAACAATTTCCACTCAATGTCGTAAGATGCACATACGCCAAACTACCACAGCTTTGCAGATTTTCATTAAACAGGTATTCAACAAGTTAAGGCATAATTTTCATTGGAACATTTTTTGGTCCAACTAAAATGTCCACTCCGTTACCTCCAATTCCGAGCTTACCAGTGATACCTTGTCAAAGAACTTTTATGTATATATTGCTGAAGGTGAAAGGATTCAATAGGATGCAATCAAAACTTTGTATCTCCCAAATAGAATGCACTATCAAGAGAAAACCAAATCGTTCCTGTCCACTCCGTTACCCTGTGCTGTCCACTCCGTTACCACAAAAATCGATATTTAATTTAAAAAACGATTGATCTGAGATGAAGTACTTCTGAAAATAAGACTTAGATATATATATTTTTTTTTCTATTTTTAAATTGCTCAAAAAGCAGGTTTTTTGCATCAAAAGTCCACTCCGTTACCACATTTTCCAGGGCATTTTGTCCCGAAATTTGAGAATGGCCCATCAATGTATTCATCATATCAGTCTATTTGCTTCGGTATTATTAAATAAAATTAAATATCAAACAAATATCTCTTTTGGGAAAACAGTAGCTGTGGAAAGGCAGTTAGGCAACTTGAGATACTACTTGAAAATAAATAATCCTTCCTGTAAATGTCAAGCTCTATTTTTAATTTTGGCAAATTTCTTTGATTTGTGTTCTCTTGTATTTGAGTTGTACAAATCCATTCTCTGGGTTAGCTAAGCTCAGAAGCCAGAGAAGTGAAGGAACTTTTCTGCCTTACTTAGACTCAGTGATATGATATAAGCTATATCTCTCTTCTGTCTTTGCTCACAAGTGACCTGGTCTAAAATACTTTTCATTATTTTCTTGTTTATTTTTGTCAGAGATTGTTTTGTGCCATTCTGGGTTTTGTCCTTTGAACTACCCATGGAAATCATTCTCCTCCGTCTCTGATGCCTACATTTTAACAATGAACAACGTTTTAGCAATGAGTAATTCCATGAGGTAAGTATGGAGCCAGTTACCCAGGTGGTCACTAGACATCTAAGTGACCTTTGTCCTCTTGTCCTCTTGTTGTTTTTGTAATCTCTTTGACAGATGTATTTGTCTTTTATCTTCTGAAAATCAAATCATGCCCCAAAAAGCCTTCAAAGTAGATCTATATATCCTTTGTCGGTAATGCAAATATGCTAGGTGGTTCAGTGTAATTTTCTTCAAAATTGTATTTCTCTGTTTGTTTTTGGTATCGGAATTTATTTTTTAGTCCCTGTTTCTGCATACATCTGAGTCTAGCCAAGCAAAATGTAGAAAGAATGGGAGCATCAAAAGATGCAACACAATTGAAATTGTCTGTTGCTTTGCAAAAAAAAGTCATGTTTTTTCTTCATAACGTACATATAGTTCCAAATGAAAGATAGATTGTAATTTGCCTTTGCTTTGCAAGAAACATTCTATATTTTTTCATTGAGGTTCAGTCGTTTCCCAATGTGATAACATTCCTCATGAAAAGATAAAATATTTAGAATGATCTTGTTAGACGTGTCCCTGGACGTTTGGATAACGATAAAATGGGACCAATCACTGATTTAGTACACTCTTGCTGCGCTACAGAAAACAACAATGAAAATAGAAAAACAGCTTTCTATATTAGGCATCTTCAAACAATGCAGTTGTTTACTAACAAGCAAACACTTAGTGGCCAGAGGGCTGGAACGTGTCATTGGTGTTAATGGAGCCACATGCTTCACAAGGAGTTTAACATGCAGATAAGCCACATTCATAAAGGAAAATGACATCACAGCATTACACCACCATGGCAATTGTGGTCCTCATGTTCAACTTCACTGCATTTGAAGATTACAAGAAAAAAGCTAGGTACGTAGTTAAGTGATTGACCAAATGAAAAACCATGAAAACATTTTCCTACCTCTATCATGCACTTGGATGGTCTTGTCTTGCTTTCAATCTTGCCTATTTATTTAACCGAAGCATTTTCATTCAGCACCCATTCCTATAATATAAGAAGTACCACCAGAAAAAATCTACAGCTTCCAAAATACAAAACTCAGACTGGTCAAAAAGCTTTTAACTATTTGGGAGCTAAATTATGGAACACTCCTAGCCCTGCCACAAGAAACTCTACCTCTTTTGGAACTTTTAAAAGTAAATTAAAATCTGAAATTTTATCTCATCGCATGTGCTTTTAAACTCTCCCTAGTCATATATTTTCTTATATATTTTATCTGTATTTGCCTTTTGTGTTTTTATGATTTATTATGTGTTATATATTTTTATCTATATTTTTATTTCTATGTTGTCCTGCCCATGTAAATAGCTTTGTGTGTGTTCTATGTCAGGGCCTTATTGGAAACGAGCTAGTGCTGAATAAGCTGCCCTGGTAAAATAAAAGTATTTTGACTATGACTTTGACTTTGAATCTATCCCTGAATCCTTCGGTCCACTGATGGCATACGTCATTAGACAAGTGGTTAAGAGATTAACATAATAGTATTTTCATCTACAAGATACACTGATACAGCATACATGAATTTGAAAGTATATTTGCAATGCGAATTCCAAATTTTGCATTTAATCTGTTCCCGTCTGTTTGATCTTGGCTCTTTTCCAAGTTGCACCTGATTTTAACATGTTTCTCATGTTAACTTTGGTTTTGAGGAAGCGTTTTATCCTGATTAAATATTCGAGTTCTAACAACTAACATCAGTTTTGTTTGCTATTGCATAAACTGCATGTTTGAAACTGAGAATGGTATTTAACAGGAAACCAATGTAATGTACACTGTATGACTCTGCATTCTGTCGGTTTGTGTTGTTTTGATACCTGTGAAGCGGACTTTAATTTAAGTCAAGATCTCCAAAAATATTCATCAATTCTTCAACAATGGTCATATCCAGTTGCGGTGAAAAAAAAACAACTGTGACAGTAATGAATGATATATGTCTCTCTGTCAGTGTACATCGAAACTTTAAAAACAGTTTGTTTAGAAAATGCACTAATTGAACATTAGCTTGTGTCCGTCCGAAATTTAGCACATATCAGGCAAAATATATGTGAAACAATGAAAGAATTGTTCATCCTCAATAGGAATGGACACTGGTTCACAGAACACCAATTGTACCAGTTCTTGTTCCGGTTTGATAACTGAAATCAAATTGATGATATACACTTTCGTTTGATCCAATTTCAATTCCCACATGCTTAATTTCCATGTAAAAGGGTCAAAAACGACTTTATTAACCAGGAAAATCGGAAACGTCGAGGCCAAAACATCAAGGAACCTTTGTCCAGGTTGGAACTCAATGCCTACTGAATTTCTGGAAGCAAAATATATGTTTTGCACAGCGAACTTACTCTAAATTGGGGATTGGTCTGAATTTGTATTGCAATATGGATGGAAAAAAAAAATAATAGAACATAATATTATGTATCTTTATCACCTTTGACAAACGATATCCGTCCTGATCCTGAACAATTTTTCATGTAATCGGATCATATAAATGTTAAAAATATGCATACATTTTGGTATCTTCTTGAGGCAGAGGGGTTTCATTTGAGTTGAAATATTAAATTACGACAGTATTATTGTCATCAATGTAGTATTTCAAAACATATATTTAGCGCAAGCAGTGACATGAGCACATTATAATGATTCAGTGCCCTCACTGACAACGAAAAATATCTCGGTTGAATGTTGAATATGCTTAATGGTGTAATTGATCTTTTAAAAGCTCGTTCCTGGATAATTTACTTAAATAACAGGGGCGCCTTATTATTTCACTGTTAGGAATCATTGAGTGCAGAGCAGTGATCAGACAGAGCATCTTACTCCCGCACTTTTGGTACATATTACACCCTCAGCAGAGAAAGTATATATCAATCCTATAGACCAATTCCAGATTTCAGAATTGTTCATCTTTGTCATTTATACAAACACTCTCAAGGTCAGTTAGCAGCGTTTTCTGCTCCAATTGCTCAAACTGAATGTAAGGGAAATTGTTACTCCTCTTCCAATCTGCTGTAAATTCCGAGAATTCCGAGAATTAATCCAATGATGCCTTCATCAACCCCATTGTGTTGCTCCATACATTTATCCAGACACAGCATTTTATCGCAGTCGAAGAACAATTCAAAATCAACATCTACAATGCTTTCAAAAGAGAGGAGGTTCAAAATCTGAGTTTGAAAGCTACTCGTAAGTGCAGTTGGTTTGAAATAATCATCCTGCATCATTATTTTGATATTTGTTTAAATTGTTTCCCTTGATGAAATTCCCAATTGCATTATTCAATCACATTTCTAGACGTAATTATTCACCATGAACAAGTCATTATCTCCTTCCCAGAGCATTTCCGAAGCAACTCTGACTCTGAATAAAGGTCTTCTGCAGAAAAGAATGCTTTTTCCTCCTATTGCCTAATGAAGTTTGTCATTACAGCTCTTGGTAAATAGAGACTTCATACAATTGAGAAACCATGGCCAACGCTGTACAGCACCTGGTGCCCTCCTCATGAAAATTGTGACTTTGATTAAAGTGCTCTCATGGTACATTAAGTGCCCCTCCTAAAAATTGCCCGTCCCCCAATTATGACTCCACGGCCCCACCTCCTGCTATGCCTTTTTTTTCTACCTAACAAAGTGTTTAAGAAATCAAAGAAATCAGAGCCTTTTGTAACATTTCTACCTTGTTATTACAGAGGCAAAGGATGGAGTCACTCAGAATTACAGATTTACTTATCCTGTCTCAAAGTTTAAACTCGAAGCAAATTTTAAACAAAAATGGAGAAAATGTATGGCAATTAAATGGAAACAACCAATTTAGAGCAACTTTGTAGCAAGCCTAATGCATTTTCTGACAATAAAATTACCTTTATCTACTCATCGAGGCTTTTATCTTGAAGAAAACAACTGCAGACTGGTGGTGTTTGCTCAAAATGAAGGGTAATTACTGATCTCAGAGTCTGAAGCTCAGGACCTATCTGTGCAAGAGGTCGTGACACTATACTGCCACTGTCCCTTTCACTGATACTTTTGTTGTCACGACTAATGCAGTTGATGCGATGTTCTTTTTACTGTTTCTTTTTCCCTTTTGTCAAAAGATCTTTGTCTTTAATACGCCGCGGTACATATGCATGTTATTAATTTTTCACTCCCGTTGTTTCCCCACTCGGCACATACACATTTTTTGGGGCCACCATTGGAGCTCCAGGGTGGGGATTTGAATTTTGATTTAATAAATGATTTCTAGGCCATTTTTGATGAAATCGATAATTGTTTAAACAAATAATTGCTGGTGGGGTTTTACTGAACATCGGGTTGTTTTATTCAGAAATGAGTTTTTGAGGACATCACACACTTTAAAAAAATAATTACACAATTACATGTCGCCATCACCATCAAATAAATAATTGTTATTGTGCTTCACTCATCTTGAGTTCTTCAGACTCTTATCACCTGTGTGCCCTAATGCAGACCTATGCAGTTATGTCAAGTATTTTAAAACATCAAAAACAGTGTCATCTTCCATAATATTTTTCTGCTCTATTCCAACTTGCACATGCTGGGCCATGGCCCCTGACACTGTGAGGAAAAGATGACAGGCTGTTGTAAAGGGTATTATGGGATGGAGGGCACAGAGCTGCTCTCTGGTGTCACTGATATGGATCAGAAGTCTGGGGTCAGAGGTAAACATGTCACTAAGGTTCAAAGGTCATTCATAGGCCATTTATAGATCATCCTAGTGGTCATGAGTATGACAAAATTACCTCGACATGTAGGTCAGTCAGTGTCAGATTGACACAGGGATGAGGTCACGCATGAAAAGCAGCTCTTGTGTAGATATCTGAAAACAGAAATTCCTCATAGAAAATCCTGATCAACCTAATGCAAGTAAAAGTAATTGGGCGGATTTATTTGCTATGAATGCTGTTTATTGCCTTTTTATGCCTGATTTCCATATTTTTTTACAATGCCAGTGGCATCGATCTCATGAACCCATGCAACATAAATTATTTTCACATTTGGAAGGGAGGATTGGGCTAGATCACCTACCTGATTTTTACATTAGGTCAGTCTGATCTATTTCACATTAATTGCAGATCTGTAGGGGTACAACTGCCTTTCAACAGCACCTGTTTTCCTGAAAAGTCTTGTACATCTTTCAAGAGATCTTGTTCCATTCTTAAAAAAACTTAATTGAAAGAGTTTGGCAGGTTTCGGGTTTTGCAAAATGAGCAAAATCAGCTGATGACCAATGCAGTTCTTTATTACAAACTAAAATAATTGCTTGCTTGTGTGGTAATTCTTACGATAAAATGGCAATTGAAAAGATTGCCATCAAACACAAAATTCATGTTCTCACAAATCAAAGGCATGTTTGATCATTTCCCACTGAGTCAAACAAAGAAAAATGACCTTAGAAAAAGAGCATCTACCTGCAACAGAAATTACATTTTCCCTTGCATTGCAGGAAACTGCAAGTTTAATTGTTTTTATCATCTAAATATTAGATCGTAAATGTTTGTCAGGCAAAGATTAATTATTCAAAATGAGCTAATTTGACATGTGCCTAGATGTTTGGATAGTAAGAAGACAGGACCAATTCTAGTACACTGTTGCTATGCCACAAAAAAGAACTTTTAAACAACAATGAAAATAGACAATCTAAATCCTTTCTTTATCAGGCATCTTCAAACAATGCATTTGTTTACTAACAAGCCAACACTTGTGGCTAGAGGACAGGAACGTGGCATTGGTGTTAAACATACAGGCAAGCTACATCAGAATTATAGACAATAACATCCTTGCATTACTGCGCCATGACAATGACGCTCCTCATGTTCGACTTCATTGCATTGAATTTTGAGGATTGTAACAACAAAACTGAGCATATAGTTTAGTGATTCACAAAATTTGAAACATCTGGTCACAACGAAAATATAGCCCTAGGACACACCCATCAAACACAGAAGAGAAAGGGCAGCCCTTGGCAGTTCCAAAATGCATCATGCATTGACCCCTTTTGGAAAAATTCAAATCCTCATGGACTTCATTCAGGCCTACCCATTGCATATTTATGTTCGCCTTGCATATCAGTAGGGGACAGCGGGGCATGATGGGCCCCCGGGGCATGATGGGTTTGGGCTTTAACTCCAAAGTTTAACCATGGAGGAAGCTGATGTTTGTTGTTTAGAATACCTTTTGCTAACCTTTACTGAAGAAAAAATTGCATGGTTCAGATAACAATACTTTAGCAGATATTGCCCTATCTAGGATTTTGAAGCCCTAACAACTTTTTTTCCTGATTTTCCAAGTGCGTTGTGATTATGCGTAAGTGATATTTTAACAGGTGTCTTGTTTTACTTCCACAAAGAAATATATCAACATTTTGCATGAAAACTCTTTGATTTGACTTTATTCTTGGAAACTGGTGTCTGAGGGCATTTATGAAAAATGAAGTTTGGGGCATGATGGGTCTCTTGATTGGGGCATGATGGGCCCAGGCCCATCATGCCCCATTTGAACTAAGCATATGTATTTCTTGCAATATAATAGTTCAAGATTGACGAGAATGGACAATACTGCCTATTTCAATATCTATTGGTTCTATCTTATTTACTACATCATATATAGAATTAAGAACATAATTTGTGTGCCAAATCACCTTTTATGATGTTAAATTTATGTTTTTGGATTGTTACCTGCATTTTTTAAGATGAAAAAGTGATTATGATTTGCTGAGTTGGTTCAATAACCAACCATTTATCATTTAAAATTCAAGTTTTTTATTAAGAATATTGCGGGGCATGATGGGCACCTGCCAAAAAATTAGTGCTTATAACTCAAACACTATTTCATTGAGCATAACATGATTTTCTATGCTTGAGGTAGAACCTAATGCAAAACCAGTCAGCAACAAATTGTAATTTTTGTTGGCATAGGGACGACATGGTGGACCTTCAAAGTTAAGGTGCCCATCATGCCCCGCTCTCCCCTAAATTCTTTTTTCATAATCCCCGATTTCCAACAAGACCTGTCAACCTACATGTAGATTATTGGTGCAGCTGGGAACTGCAACCTAAAATATGCTTGTAATCATTTTTACATAGCAAACTTTTAATGAAGTAAGACATCTATAAAGGGATTAGCTACAAAGTTTCGGGATCAAATTACCTTTCATAAGGCTGTAGTGGTCCCCACCCCCACATTTTTACTCCATAACTTTTCCCACTTTGATCCTGATATTCTTTTCCAATCTTTTCAACTATATCAGTATATTTTGGTCGCAGTAATTTTCAATCATTGAAGCCGGAAAAAGTTTGCTCATCAGTGAGGGAGTGAATCATAAAAATACTTTACTCAGTAGTGCATTCAGAGAGATATTACCAACTCACTGGGGTCTAATGATTCTAATGTAAAGAAACAATCCCCTTTATACTTTATTTCCGATTTTCAACGCCATGTTTGACATTTCTGTATCTGCCAATCAACTCATCATCACATGACAATCACCAAAACTTTGGAAAGCCAATGGCATGAGAACATTTGGTACTTTTCCCTTTATCTCTGGCCATATGTAGAAGACTCATCAGAAATTTCATGTACCACTTGCTGAACTATGACAGAAATGGTTAAAAAATTACAAATAAAATGATATAAGACTGACATGTACTTAGTAGATCTTTTGTATTCTGAAGGTAACATCCATACAATAGATTGTTTCATGTTGACAAAAGGGGCAGCCTTGAGTACTTGGACTATTTTATCTATTCTTCAAAACAGCAATAATTTCTGAACAATAACTCCTAAATTGAGCCATTAATGCCTTCACCAGCTGCATAGTGTTTCTGCATACATGTATGAATGGATAGCTTTTCCCTCAAAGGCAGCAGCAATCAAGCTATAAAGTGAAGATAACTAATATGCATAGAATTTTAAAGCTGATAAGAGCTATAATACCATATTTTTGCACCATTTGATATTATACCCTTGATATTTGAATCTGCATTAATTCAGCACATTATTCAGAACCATAAGCTACCATGTTCAATGGTATTCTCTGTCAATTATTCATTTTCTTTCAAATGGTGTCACTTGATGGAAAGCCCATTTGCACATTATTCTATCACATTTCAAGGACATGATCATTCAAATAACAAGCCATTATCTACCATTTAGTGCCTTGCAGATGCATCATTAAATAAAACATGCATGTAAAGGATGATGCCTTTCTACAAGTTTTCCTACACTATTGTCTGACAAAGCTGCTCATTAATACATTTGAATAATAAATACTTGGTGAAAACAGAGCAAAATTCAGAATTAGATTAAGAGGAAAAAATACATCAGCTCGAGGATATTACTGGGGCAAAATGAATAACAAATTCCCTAAAGCACCTTTTTCATCTCGTGAAATTTGGTGTAATCTATGTGCATTTCTTTCCAGGTATTTACTGATTCACCCAGATAATCTACAGAGAATCTACCCTAGACGAATCCTGCCATTACGGCATATTATCATAAATTGTGCGTGAAAGCGTCACAGCCAATCAGCGATTAGGATTTTTCTTCACTTCAAAAGTTTACCGGCAATTTGCTAAGCAACTATTAACTCCTCAGAGACGTGTGACCTATCATTTTAAAGGTCTCAAAGAGATCTATCTACCCATCTAAGAATTACACATGTAACCCTTACGGAAGTGTGCGAAACAGCGA